>JBAGKO010000014.1:5012538-5038720 GCA_037177275.1 Acacia concinna
TTTTCCCCTGTCATGAGCAAATTTCTCTCTCCTCTATCACTATGCGTCAGTCAGTGTTAGTTTCAATGTCAGATGAACATTGATGTCAGAGGGAGAGAGAAAAACATAGACAAAAAAAAACTAGCGAAATCCATTACTCATCTTACAAATCCCGTTGCTTATCTTGCAAAATCCTGCTACTGTTCATATAAGAAAATTTGTAAAACCCAATTTGATCCATGATACCTTAGTGTCTTTTTGAAATGTTAACAGACCAATTTGGGTTTTTCAATTTTAAATGGTATTTAAGTGTCATTTTCCCTTTTTTTTGCCACTAAATTGAAAATAATGAAAAGAAAAATTAATAAATTAATTTGTTAATTGGGCTTCTGGACTTCCGGCCTTTCCCTTTGGGCTTTAGCATTTCCTTCAATCATAAAACCATAAGCCCAACATTCTTTAAATTATTTCGGTTATAACCAAATTTTTTTAAAAACCATCAAACCGAACACTGAATAACAGATATAACCGAAATAAGACACCAAAAAAACCAAATTGAGTTTGGTTCGGTGTTTGGTATCGGCTTGGTTTTGCTCACCCTTAGTTTTTGCTCTCAACTATTTGTTCATTTTAGATCTATATTTCTTGAAATCGAACGGAGGCGCAAATAATAGATTTCCATATATTTATTTTATACTTTTAGATTTTAATTCTGATTAACTTTGACCACAATATATTGTTTGACCGGACACAAGCTGTTAAAGTTTAGCACATTGTTAAAATTCCCTTATTTTCACAAAGTATTGCGTCACTCTTCTTTTTGGGTTACAAAGTTAAAATGAGAGCTCTCTATATGTATTCCTATTTGTATGCGTTTGAATTGTTGCTTTTCTAATTATATGTAAAGTTTTTTCATGATCTGAGTAATGCAAAATAAAAAAAAAAAAGAATATTTTTAGATTTCTAGAAAAATCATTTTATCTCTTTATAAATACCACTCGCTCCTTCGCCTTCCATTGCCAAAACCCAAAAGGACAGTCCTCCGATAAAGAATATCCTGAAAACATTATAATATTAAGTAACTCTACAATAGCTTTAGTTGATTTAAGTATTTTTTAGAATTTCATCTCTTTTGTAAATAAGCGGGACTTCATTCTGCTCAGCTTTTTGTCTGTTCCTTTGTTTTCCAATATTATTCGGTTCACTATAAATTTTAAAAGAATTGAAAGATAGTGAAAAAAAAAAACGTTTGATTATGTTTGTAATATTAACATTTCCGTTATTCCATTAATCTTCCGCTAAATTGAGGCTTTTGTCTCACACTCTCCCTATTGAGGTACTCATAATTAATAATTCTAATTTTTTTATCGAATAATTTTAATAGTTTTAAACTATAAATTTGATCCCTAAATTTTCATTTTATGCAGGATTTATTTCCTATTTGTGCACTATTCCAGTTTTGTTCATTTTCAAAAAGAAAAGGTGGGGGTGGAGCCGTGGAGGGAAGCGCAAAGACCAAAAAAGAAGGTAAAATTATAATCTAATTATGTTAGTAGTGCGAAGGTGGGAAAAAAAAAAAAATGTTAGTGGTGCTGTTCTTGTTGTTGTTGTTTTTTTTTTTCTTTGTGTTCTCTCAATTCTTCTTCTCAAATTTCTGCTTTTACCTCTGCCTCTAAGTTCTATGTGCACTTCTTCTTTGCTTCCCCTATATTCATCCCTTTATTTTTGCAGCACTTATTTAGAGTTTGCAATTTGTGTGTTTTAGATTCTTCAAAATACTTCCTTCTCCGATTTTCATTAATAGCTTTATGGTACTAATCACTTTAATGCATTGTTCCGTCTTTGATCCAAAGTAAACCTTTACAGTTTTACCCCCACAGCATGCATTAAATCCCCGCTGCCCATCTTGTGAAACCAGCTAACCTCGCTGCAATAGTAACTATGGGCCACACACACAAAAGCCTCATGCACATAAGCAATAATACAAAAAACAACAACACAATGCCATCCGTGCTACCGACTGTGAGAAATCCAAAGGGTATACAACTGATCGATTCAATTTTGATATACGTGTGTTTCAGATTTTTTATTTATTTTTTCCTTAGCCACGTTTAAATTGGTGAGAGGAGTTTTGTTCCATCTTTCAGAAAAACATTTAAAGTTTATATATTTATATTATTTAACAGGGTTTTTTTAACATTTTTTGGAGATAAAATCTAAAGTTGATTCTATGCTCTTTCTTGTCAGAGTATTCCATACTATGTTATAGGATATGTATTTCTTGTAATTTTAAAGCCGATGTGACATTTTCTATTCATTATTTTCTGCAAAAGCTAAGTCCTCAGTCATGCGATTACAACGTTTTCAATCAGAAAATGGCTATTTGGTTGAATAAACAGTACTTTTTCTCCTATACCATGACAGCCCTCTTCCTTCTTTTCAGCTACCACAAGAGGGATCCAGTTAAAGCTAGCGGAAAAATTAAAAATATTTTGAAAGTTTGTTCTGAATTCTGATTCATCATATGGTGTGGGTGCTGTGTCATAATTTTCTTTTGCCACTAGATATGAATTATGGACCAAAAAATTGAAAAAAATATAAATGATGCAAAAATAAAGCATTGATGACATTCAAGCTGAATTAATAGATTTATATGTTTGAATTAATGATAGATCATTTTACTCTTTTTTACGTGTTTTATATAGCATATGATAAGTATATGATAGAAGTTTTATTTGAACTTACATAAATGTACTTTTTGAATGCTAAATTAAAACATAAATATAGTCTTAAATGACTATAAATTTTTTTTTGGCATTTTTTATCACAAATATTCTTTTGTATACTTTTTTCATTGAGAATATAGAATTTTTTTTTAATCTCAAGTGGTTAGGCTTCTTTGGGTCTTAAGGTGGACTTTATTTCAGTGTTAAGCATGGTGCTCAGCTCTCCCAACTTATGGGTCATCTAAATATGATTTTGGACGGTCTATATTGAATATCCTAAAAACATTATAATCTATTGATTTAAATATGTTTTAAAAATTCATATCGTTTTTTTTTGTAAATAAGCGGTACTTCATTTTGCTAAGCTTTTTGCCTATTCTTTCTTTTCCACCATTATTCGATTCACTATAAATTTTAAAAGACATGAAAGACAGTAAAAATAAACTACGTTTGATTATGTTTATAAAACTAACATTTCTGTAATTCCATTTATCTTCCACAATTGAATCTTGTCTCTCACTCTCCCTATCGAAATACTAATAATTAAATATAATTAATAATTCTAAAAGTTTAAAATTATTAATTTGTCCCCCAAATTTTCATTTGATGCAGGATTTATTTCACATTTTCTGTTTGTGCAATATTCCAGTTTCGTGCAATTTTAGAAAAGGAAAGGCAAAAAAGGGGGGGAAAAGGAGAAAAGGCAAAAAGAAGAAGGTAAAAGTACATTCTAATTATATTATTAGTGCTATATTTAAGTTCTTGTTTTTTGTTTTTGTGTTCCTTACTTTCTCTTAGATAAATGACAAAAATGAAGCCAATTAATGACTTAAGAAAATCTTTTAAACTTTATTCTCTCTCTTTCTATGTGGAGAAGAAAAGGGTATGTTTTTCCAATTTAAATGGAAAGATGGGTTTTACTCATTTAAATTTAATTTAAATCCATAAATTGTTTTCAAAAGATACTAAAGTAGGACCTTTAGCTAGGGACCGTAGTTTGGTGTAACGCAAATAAAATGGTTTGGTTTAGCGAAGACTTTGAAGTTGACGGTCATACTCTCTCAATTCTTCTTCTTGGATTGCTAAAATTTCTACTTCTGCCTCTAAGTCATACGTGCTCTTTTCCCCCCATATATGCATCTTTTTATTTTTACAGTACTTGTTTGGAGTTTGCAATTTATGTGTTATAGATTCCGCAGAGCACTTCCTTTTTCTTTCTTTTATTTTCATTCATAGCTTTATAGTTCTTATCACTTTAATGCTTTCTTTAGTATGCGAGAATGTGTTATAAATGCCTTACTATTTTGGTCCAATTTATACGACCTATTAACTAAATCTCATATAAATCAGAGTTAGTTAACTTCTAATTTATAGGCTAAATTTTTTATTTTGCCATTATCTATGAATAGATCTAAGAGTTTATAGTATGAATAAATTCTTTTTTGTTTATTGCAATTAATAGGGCAATATTATGAAAATTGCATTTATTACTTTGAAATTGAAATTAAAATAAGGACAAAGTTGTTTCCTAAAAAGGACTTATAAATAGGATTAGAATGGTGTATAGGATAAAAAATATAAAAAGTTAAATATAAAATATTTAAAACCATTTTATTAGTTTATATATAAAAAATTATAGTTTAACCCACTCCAGATCCTATATTTTATGATATATTTTCTTTACATTGTTTTTGTCCCTATATTTTATGTAATCTCAAATTTTGGTTCATATAATTTTATAAGGATTTGAATGTGTTTAACAATATTAACTTCATAATGTAATATTAACAAAAATTTGCTTATGTAACTCAGATTCTATTTTATAAGAACTAATACTTAGACACACACACACACACTTAAATTAAAATTGAGGGAAAAAGATAAGAAAATATTACCTAAACTTTAAAATCTTAAATCAATCTTGTTGCCTACAACATATTATTAGTAGTAATTGAATTGATTTGAGATTTGAAGTTCATGTGGTATTTTCTTATCTTTTCCCCTCAAATTTATATATTTATACTCTTAAAAGTTAAAAGTATTATTTCCCATGCATTTTTTTACATTTTGTTTCAATATAAATGTTAATTTTAGGAAACATTGCAACCGTGACCCATTTAATAGGCTTAATGGCAATCAAGTCCCTTAAATCATCAAATTGCAATGAAGTCTTAAGAGAACTTGGGGCAATTAATTCCAAACATTAAAATACAATTTTTCCCTTATTGATTTTTATCTAAAAAAGGCAAATGCTCATATTTGTTTTATAAATACTATTATGAAAAATAATTATGTTGGGTGTCTATAAAGAAATAGTTCATTACTAAATTTGCTCTTTAACCCTCTAAAATATATTAAAATAATCGAGAGTGTGAAGACTAGTGAGACCCATGGTACAAAAAGTAAGAGAAGTTAACATAATTCTAGTTGTAACATTGCTATTCGTGATAGTAAAAAATTGATAATGTTTATAATCATACCCCAAATAATTAGTTCTCTGATGAGTGCCAGTAATAAACTAATTAGTAGCTAAATTTTTACTTTAACCCTTTAAACTATAATTTATGAGTATATAATAATTTCTTGAGCCTTGAGCATGCAAGTAGGGTTGTTCAACATTCTGCCGTCCCAATGTTTCCGTCCCGAACTCGAGCAAATCGGGATGGAAAAAGTTCGGGATTAGGAAAAATTTATTCGGGATCGGGATCCGGATTGAGAATGGGACTTTCCAATCTTGAATTTTTCCCGATCCCGAATGTATATATATTTTTAAAATTTTTCTAAAATTATCTAAGTACCACTAAGTTAAAAACCATTCATTTTTTCTATTTTACAAAATTAATTAAATAAGTGTGCCTATTAATTTTTCATAATTTTTATTTTCAAAATAACATTTAATATAGAAGAGTAATGCATACATTATTCTTTATTTTTGGTAAACTCATGTCATAAAAATGAAAAACTTGAAAATTTTTTAAGTATGTTTTTTGAGAAAACTAATACTCCTTTTATTTTATATTAGAGAGTAAATTCTTATTCATTTATTTTTATTTTTTTGGAAATGTTTATTATTTTTTTTTACTTTTTACATAGTGCTATCTTTTTTCAGGAATTTTCTAATTCCAATCGAGAAATCCCAATCCCGATTTTTCAGGAATTTTTCGGGTTCGGGATTGGGAACGAGAACAATTTCTCTTCTAGATTCTCTTTCAGGATCGGGATCGGGAATAGCATTTCTCGATCCCATCCCGTCCCGAAAACACCCCTACATACAAATAATGTGTGTTCATATTTTCGATCCGCAGTAATTTTGTGTGCATGTGTTCTGGTTTGAGATACTCTTTTATTTTCTTTTTTTTTTAAACGTGAACGAATAACAAAATTTCCTAATAAAAAAGTAAGGAAATTAAATATTCTAATTTGATTTTGTATATATATCGATCTTTGTTTTGCCGTATATATATCAATTATAGTGTCCCCCCTCGGGGCGGGGTTTTTTTTTTTTTTTTTAATTTCCTTTTTGGCATATTCTTCGCCTATAAAAAGAACCGAACACATAAAAATATGCATGTTATTTGTTGTCCCAAATGATATTACTATTTGAATGAATTAATTGTTGATCACTTCAATCTCATACCATTTGCATATTTTCGATTAATATTATTTCTCTTGAAACTAAAGCTTTCACATGTTGTGTGGCAGGATTTGTGTTCTTGTGTTTGGTTTGAGAACCTCTTCTATTTTTCCTTGGTGTTTGTACGAAACAACACAAAAATCTTCCCAATAAAAAAGGTAAGGACATATTCTAATTTAATTGTATTTCTTTGTTGTTGTTTGTAAATTGTGTTTTAGCTATTCTCGACAGACATACGTAGTATTGTTTTTGTAGAATTTCTTGACTATGACTACAATTGTGTTCCCTGATTTATTTCTTATATTTTTTCTTCATCAATTTCTTATATAATTTTTTAATAATAATTGTTTTGTTCTATATATGAAAAATACTTTTTTCCTTTTTTGCTATTGGAGTTTTTATGCAACTCTACAGGTTTTACGTTCTTATTGGTTTTTGATTGACTGTTCCGTTTAGTATCCTCTTCATTGCGATAGAACTCTAAAAAAATTTGGAAAATATACATTACGATTTTTCATATAATTTTAAATTAAATGGTTCTTGTTGTTTATAATATAATTTGACTGTTTCAGTAATAAATAATTGAAATTCTCAGTAAAAAAGAGAACTGCCAAAATCATATTTCTTGCCTCTGAAAAAATAAAAATATTCACAAAAAATGCATATTCATTATGATTCTAGAGGATATTAAGCTAATGACTGTTGGTCACTTTGATCTCTAACTTATAATATACTTTATTTTATTATTATTATTTCTTTTATAACTAATGTATTTGCATATTTTTCCGATTGGTAGTTTTGTGTTCTTCAGGTTTGAGGATATCTTTTATTTTCTCTTTTTTTATTTGTGAAGCAACACTAAGATCTCTTTCAAAAAAGTAATTTTACCGTGTTCCTTTTTTATTATTTTAATTGAATAATTTTTTATGATTGTACTTTTTATAGAGGTAAAGGAACAAATATAATAATAAATTTATATGTAAGGGATATAAAACAATATAAAAGTTTTCAAAGGTATAAAACTATATAAAAGTTACATCAGGAGCAATTTTACCAAAAGTGTTAAATAGGTTTGAAACGACCCCTCACAACACCTTGCTTTTTCACCAAATCTCTTATTCTCTGGACTCAACAAGAAACAAATACACTAGAATCTCCAAAACAAATGGTAAGAATCAAACCTTTGTGTACATTTATATACCTTTAGAATCTTTAAAGTGCTAGGTGTTATTTACATATAAATTTATTGTTAAATTTTTCCCTTTGACCTTTTTATTGCTATATTTTGCTTATGTGTGTTTGTGTGTGTATATATATCCATTCTATTCTTATAATCACATTTTTAGCATTTTTATTGTGACTTCTGTTATGAGCCATTGTAAAATCTGTAAGACTTGAGTTGTTTGCCTACTATTGTGTTCCATTTTTTTTCCCTTTTAGCATATTTCATGCTTATTAAAAAATAAAACTCATTCAAAAAAAATGCTTGGTGATCCCAAGAGATATTATTTGAATGTGTTAATTTGTTGATCTATTTAATCTCATATACCCTTTGCGTATTTTCTATCAACATTATTTCTCTTGAAACTAAAGCTTTTACAGATTTTTGTTGGGCCGGATTTGTGTTCTTGTGTTGTGGTTCGAGGATCTAATATCTTCTATTTTTCTTTGGTTTCTGTGAAAAATAACACCAAAATCTCTTAAAAAGGTAAGGATGTTTTCATATTTTAATAAGTTAAGGATTTAGTCTTTTTTTATATATATACAAGGATATATTCTAATATGATCGTATTTTTTCTCTTATATTTACGTTATGTGTATGTTTTTATTGGTATTTTCCTTATACATGCATGAATTCATCCATCAATCATTACATATGTTTCTTTGAGTTGTTTGACTCCTCTGGTTTTGTTCTTAAATTTGTAATATATCATTTTGAAATAATAATGGGTTTTGTATCATCGAAAGCCTTATTTTTGTTTTTGCTTTTGAAATTGCATGCGATTGCACTTTTTTTTTTTTTTTTCACTCTTCTGTTTAATGTTCTTTTTGTTGGGTTGGAATCTCTAAAAAGAGAGAGATGTACATTTTGTTTTTCTGTATCGTTTTTAATATAATCTACTGGAAAAAAAATCATTATAGTCTTTTGGCCTTTTGATATTTATGTTATAATTTGAATATTTCCAATTATAAATAATTGCAAGTTTCAGAAAAAGGAGAATTGTAAAATGCAGACTGCATGGCTATTTAAAAATAATAATAATAAAGCCCATTTTAAAAAATCCGGATTCCTTGTGATCCTGAAAAAAAAATTGAATGAAGTAATTCTTACCTAAAGCTTTTGCAAAATTTTGGTTGGCAGGATTTGTGATCTTGTTTAAGAATCTCTTTTAATTAGTTTATCTTGGTTAAGGGCATATTGTAATTAGATTTAATTTCTTTTTATATTGCTTTTATGGTTTTAGTACTATTTTCCTCTTACCTCTATACATACAGACACACACCCATATCAATTATATTCTTATAATCATATTTTAACATTTTGATTAAGACTTCTATTTATAACCGTTGTAAATGTGGTAGGACTTTTTCTTCATAAAAAAATTTAATAATAATGGTTATTCATTATCCTTATTTTCTTGAAACACACACACACACGCACACGACAATTATGTATTTAGCTTTTTGATGATGACTTATAGTATTCTCAGTTATATATTCCTGAACGTTCATGAGTTTCAGACGTATTAAATTAAACATCTTATTGTGAATTTTGTTAAATTTGCAGGACTTTTATTTGGTTCTTGTCTTGTTTTCCGTGGATTCTGTATTTTACTCTCCTTTCCATCAATTACTTTGGTATCCAAAAATGGAGGCTTGCATTATCAAATAAAGGTCAGTGTGTACTATCATATGTGGGCTTTTGCCATCATTTTGCTTTTACATATATATTTTAGAAGTTTCTATTATTGCTATAGCACTTGCATAATGCTGATTATTGTTGTCTGAAAATTCGTTTAAAATCTTAAAAAACTATCATAAACTCCTTTATTTTTATAAATATGGATTAAAGCACTTTTCCTCTACTTATTAGACATTTTCTTAAATCGTAAAAACCTCATTAAATAACTTAGTAACCACAACACACTCTCTTCCCCTAAAGGTTTCTAAACTTCAATAGGAATACCATTAGGTCTAACAGTTTTACCATTTCATTTTTCTTTATGGCTTCCTTCACCTTGCCAACTCAAATCCTGCAATAAAATGACAAATTGAACTCACCTTCTCGAATTATTAAATCTTCCAAGTGACAGGCTGACCCTTCCCTCTATCACTGAATAGCTTAAAAAAGTATGATTCCCAACTATTCGTAATATCATCATCACTAACTAAAACTATACCTTCTTCATCCTTCAAGTTTCTTGATTTTCTCTCCTTGTTTTTTCCAATATTGTAAACATTACGCTCTCTTGCCTTTCTCTATTACTCCTTATAAAACTCCTCATATGCTTTATTATGGGCTTCACTCATTATCTTCTTAGTCTCATTTTTAGCTAAACGATACATTTACCAATTTTCAGCATTATGACACAAATGTATGGTTTTAAAACAATATTTCTTATTCTTAATTTTCTCTTGAACATTGTCATCCCACCATCAACTCTCCTTATTTTAACAACCAAAACCTTTTGATTCTCCTAAAATTATTTTAGCAACCTTTCACACATTTTTAGACATTCTCCTAAATGATATTCGCATTTCCTTGTATCTCCTACTCCCATTCTTCCAAAATGTTCTCTTTAAAACCATTGCTTCTCCTTCTTTTAATTGCCACCACTTGACCCGTAGGTTTAAAACTTGTCAATCCCTTTGTTTTATACATGTAATACGCACATCAAGGATCAAAACCTTATGTTGTGTTGTCACACCATTCCCAAGAGCCACTTTGCAATTAGTACAAAGTTTTCTTTTAGGATTTTTTACAAAAAAGAAGTCAATATGTTTCTTGGAGGCTTCACTCTTGTATATTTTTAAATGCTCATCCCGCTTATTAAAAAAAAATGTTGCCAAGCTTGAGGTTATATACAAGAGATAAATTAATAATAGATTGACCTTTATTATTAATCTCCTCAAATCCAAAACCACGATGAGATAAGATCCTACCTCCCTGTCAATATGTCCATTAAGTACCCAGAATAAAAATCTTTTCAATTAGCAAAATGCTCTGAATTAACCCCTCATATCTACTTATAACATTTCCTTAAGATGTGCTTCTTCCACTTCTTGAGGTGCATATGCACTAGTATTGTTGATAGTATCCGTCCCAACAGTCATTCTTAAGGAAATACGGTCATTCTTAAGGAAATGTTTCTTTCTTCAATCCTTTTAACTTCTACCACATTTTATGTCCATTCATTATCAATAATGATGCCTATATCATTCCTTCCATTTACTTTTCCTATGTACTAGAGATTGAAACCATTAATTTTTTGAGACCGCTTCCATTTAGTTTCTTGGAGGCATATGATATTAATCTTATGATCTATCACTATGCCCACAACCTCCCAAGATTTTTTTGTCATAGTCCCAATGTTCCAAATGCAAAATCTGATCTTTTTCTTGTGAACCAGCTTTTTTAGCCACCTCCGCTTAGGGGTATCCTTTGCTCATTTAATACTACATTCAGGCAACAATGCAACAACTCTCGTTCACGTCTCATCTTACTCAATCTATGCAATGCGTTACTTACATGCACAAACCTAATATTAGCATAATTTCTTTGTTGACCCATATTCATAAAAGATTCAATAAAATTTTACGTTGGTTGTTAAGGGCCTAACATAACTCTCCTCCTTTACCTATGCTTGAGATAGGCATAATTCATAACGTAACAACAATTTAACAATTTAATACTCATGAAGTAAAAAATTCATAATTCATAATTATAGCTTCTATTAGTACAGTAAATTTAAAATTATAATAAAAATAAATTATTATTTATATTTCAACGTTGTATAAAAAAAGATATTGCAAAATATTATATATTTAAATGGGTCCACATTTTTTACATAACAAAATAAATTACAATTTTTATTGTGTTACTTATAAATGATAAATTATAATTATATTGATAATCATATTATACTTATCAAAATTATAAAATATTATTTAATTATAATGATAAAAATTTGTAATTATAAATCTAATTATAGTTTTGAGGGCAAATTTATCCATTTAAAAATATGTTTTCTTAATTATTTTATACTAAATAAGGTAATATTAAAATATCTCTTCTCCGATGTACCAAACAGAGTAACAAGGGTCCCAAAGGCTTTGTTATGTGTTAAACGCTGGTGAACATAATACTTAATTAATAAAAGTGTATGTTGAAATTAAAAAAAAAATGTTTGTATTAATTTTATGGATGAATAGCTTTTTTAATAAACATCATGCACACAATTTTAAAATTCTAAAATCTGTAAAACGCGAAAAGTGTCTGTACAGTCAAATAAATAAAACACTACAACAATTAAGGGTTACAATTAAAAGTAAATACAAAACAATTTAGTGTGAATTGACAAAAATATAATTCAAATAATATGATCCTTTTAAATTGGCAAATTGACTTGCGGAGGACCTCACATGAATGCTCCTCTGGTACTATTGTAAGGTAGAGAGAACATATTTTTGTTGTTCGCTTGTTACTTGTGATAATTAAAGTCACGTGTTTGATTTTTTTAATGTAATATACAATTTTATCTTTAATTTATTATTGTGTACGCTTAATTCTCATGTGATATAATTTATATTAAGTAGGGGGTAAGGTTGGAAGTTGCTCAAGTGTTAGTCCTATTTATGAGTTACATCATTAATGTTTTATCTAAATGTGTAATTTTACTCTTTATTTACTACTCCCTCTGATCCTTATTATAAGGTACCAACTAACCATTGTATTTTCATTACTACATAATTGTCTATATTTGACAGTTATTTTTGCCCATATATGGTCGTTTTCAATTGCCATATATTTTAATGCCATATATATTGACGGTTTTTAAATAAAAACCGATATATATATATATATATATATAGATATATGACGGTTATTATTAAACAACCGCCAAGTATTTCCCTTTCTGTTTTATAATACCAACCATCATCATTTTATTTTACAGTCCATTTATATTGAACCCCGGAGAATCTTATGCTCTTTAAAGATCAATGTGTAGCAGCTGTTTATGATTTTATTAGATTAAACTATAATATGAAATAGTATACATTAATCCTAAAAGGACAGAAGATTCATTCGGGGAGCTCAATAAATAGATTGCAAAATTAAAATGATGACGATGGATCTTACAAAACAGAATATATAAGGGCAGCAAGTAAGAAAAATAGGGATATGAGTTTATCGTAACAAAAGTCTCACTTTCATGCGCGATTTAGCACGTGTACATAACCCGTACAACCCACGCGATATATATATATATATATATAGATTGAGCAGAGCACACGTTATACCCAAATCTACAGAGTGTAGATCGATTAGATATTCATAAAAAATTTCAGCACTGAACGATTATAAATACACTTAAGGGTAAAAAGTTCTCACATTTATGCTATTCATCGTAAAAATAGCAAAGTTCTTAAGAAAGAACAGTGAATCCCTACAACGCGCACAACGGCAGAATAACAAGTCTACCATACATCTACTACAAATCAGATCTACCATGTTTGCACGTTCATAAAGAGGTAGACATAGTAGACGTACATCAGAAGAGTGCGAACGACAAGCAAATCGGCCATGTGGGTATGCAGGAAGTGGGTTGTGGTGGAGAAGAGTTAGATAGAGCGCGCGACAAATGAAATTTGCTGATAAGTATAAAAACAAAGTTGGGTTTTAAAGGCATTTATATGGCGGTTGTTGTTTAAAAACCATCCAATATGTACAATTATATATGGCGATTTTTACACAACCGCCATATATGTGACGGATGTATGGCGCTTCAATTCCTGCGTCTTTATATATGGCTGTTCTTTTGAAACAATCGTCATATATAAGGTCGATTCAAATCCCGCCTCTTTATATATAGCAGGTGTGATATAACCGTGATATATACAACGTCGTATATCCACAATTCTGAGGTAGTGTTGGTCATTTTTATAAGGCACTTGTAAGTTTCCAAGGTGCATTAAATTTATTTTTTTAGGTATGCCTATATTTAATAAGGGTAATAGGAGAGCGTGATAATGAATATGGTATTTAAATTTGGTATAGTTAGTAAGGGTAATATTGTAAAACACTTGAATTTTATGACAACTTAAATGCTTTTAAGTAATTCTATTAGTTTATAAGAATTGGTAGTTTGTGACTTATAATAAAGATAAAAGGGAGTATTGCATAGACCCTGTTCTCTTGGGGTACTCCCTTCTCCCTTTGGTACATAATAATCGGTTTCTTCTAAAAGTAAATTTTGAACCAAAATATAAGAGGTTGACATGGTAATTAATGATTGTTTTTCACTTTTACCCCTTGCAAAAGAGAGAAAGAGGTGACACATTAAATCCATATTCGAAAATCACATTATTTAATAAGGGTAAAATGTGTGAATTTTATCAATTTAAGATACAATAAATGACTTAATTAATATTCGTTGATTCTTGTAAAGTCGTTATAAATTTTAAGGCAAATGAGGTTTAATGTTTTTCTTGATTCTTATGAAACATATTGAAGTTTTAAGGTAAATGAGGTTTAATGTTTTTCTTGGTTCTTATGAAAAATATTGAAGTAAACTTATAATATGACCATATATATAGAATTAATTACAGTTAAGGACCATATATTTAGAAATTGTATTTGATTTTAAAATGATATTTAAATATCATTTTCCCAATTTAATACAAAGTGGTAATAATGATATAACATTTTGAGCTTTCCAGATCATTCTTTATGGGTGGTTTAAGAGGGTTTGGGTTCGATACACAGTATGATGCACTCCCTGCGTTGAAACCGAAAAAAAAAAAAAAACATACTGATCTGCAACTTGAAATCACTCTCTAAAGGTAACTTGAAACAATATTTCTTGGGTGGTAATATATATAACATCTAGGTATTTTTTTTCCAACATTTCTAGTTGGTTTATTTTCCTTTACATACTATTGTAATGCAAATTAATTTACCAGTTTTCAACACTTTCAATTTGCTTTTAAGATATGAAGTCATTGGAGTAACATCATGATTTAATTACTAGGGGTTCACTTATTTAACGACTAAAACCACAATAGTAGATTAGTCATAGACAACTATAATAAGCTTGTATGCATGATAGATGGAGATCCTACTTGACCCTGCAAAGAATGAAGTCCAAAATTGGGTGAATCTGCTGAAAAAAGAAGCTAGTTATCTATGTTGTTTCAACAATTATGTTAAAAATTTCGAGAAGAACAAGCAAATACTAGCAGCAAAGCACAAGGATGTGGAGAGAAAGTTTCAAAAAGGTCAAGGAGTTTTAAGTTTTAAGTTTGAAGCGCTGCAATGGGAACGTGAAGCAGATGATATCATCCATATAGATACTAAAATAAAGAAGAAATTGTTTCATGGATGGTGTCCGAATTGCTCATGGCAATATCGAAGAGGCAAGGAGCTAGCAGAGAAGACTCGAGATATTGAAAAACTGTTAGAAAGATGCAACTCCAATATAGTATCTGGTCAAGCAAATGTGTTGGATATACAATACTGTCCGTCACAAGATTTCATTCATTTTGAGAGTAGAGAGTCAAAGTTCCAAGATCTATTGAAGGCATTACAGGATGAGAAGTGCAATATGATTGGATTGCAAGGGATGGGGGGAACAGGCAAAACTTCAATGGCAAAAGAAGTGGGTCATAGACTAAAAGAATCCAAGTTTATTGACAAATTCATCTTTCTTGTTGTCTCCCAACCTCCCAATTTCAAAATGATTCGTTGTGAGCTTGCAAAAAGGTTAGTTTGGAATTTAGATGAAATGAAAGAAGAAGATGAACTCCCAAGTACAATATATTCCCGTATCACTCATATGGATAAAAAGTTGCTCATAATACTAGATGATGTATGGGAAGAGTTTGAGTTGGAAGAAAAGTTGGGGATTCCAATTGGCCACCAACAGAGGGCTTGTAGTTTATGGATAACCACACGTAAGTCACAGGTGTGTACAAAAATGGGGTGCCAAATGATTCATCTTCAAACATTAACCAATGAAGAGGCATTGAAACTTTTTGAGGCACATGCTAGTTTGAATAATTCCCTTCGTGGTTTGAAGGGCATGCCTGAAAAAATTGTGAAGCATTGTGGAGGAGTTCCAATAGCAATCGTAGCTGTTGCAAGAGCATTAAAGAATCAACCTATACAGGTTTGGAGAGATGCTTTGAAAACCTTGGAAGATCGTGGTCTTGATCAAAATTTGGAAGAGGCTTATAAATGCCTAAAGTTAAGCTTTGATAACTTGCAAAATCAAAAGGCCAAAGATCTCCTTCAGATATTTTCTTTGTTCCCTGAGGATTCTGAAATGCCTATAAATAAGTTAATCAAAATTGGTATAGGGTTGGGCTCTTTTGATGAAAATGATAAATACCTTTTAACAAGAACTGAAGTGTATCAAGCTATATTGGAACTCATATATTCTTCTTTGTTGTTGAATGGGAAGGAAGAATGTGTAAAGATGCATGATTTGGTTCGTGAATTAGCCTTACGGATAGGAGAAAATGATATTCAATCTCTCATTGATTCAGAAAAACCTATAAAAAGAAATTTGAGATATCTATTTTGGAAGAATGATCATTTTCCTAGTGAATTTGATAGAAAGGAATTAGAGGTTCTATTATTAGAACTTCGAAATGATTCAAAGGGTCTGAGTGTCACAGATACATTCTTTAAAAATATGGTAAGCCTCAAAGTTCTGGTTTTAGTTAATGACAGGAGAGTTCCAGCTCTATCAATCACAAATTCACTACAACCATTGAAGGATATTCAAACACTTATCCTGGAGAATTTGGGGTTAGGCGACATCTCTATCTTAGGAAACTTGTTGAGTGTCAGGGATCTTTGGTTTAATGATTGTTCAATCATTGAATTGCCCAAAGAACTTTTAAAGCTAAAGAAGTTGAGATCATTGGTGGTAGAAGGGTGTGAAATTGAAAGGAATAATCCTTTTGAAGTCATTGAAATGTGCTCACAACTGGAAGAGTTAACTTTTATTGGTAATGAGTGTGCCGATGAAAAAAAAGATACAATTTCTCATAATGGATATCCTCTTTCATTACATAGATATTGCATATCTTCTGATGACCTTTCCGATTATTTTGGGGAGTATGGTTCCATGTCAAGATGCTTTCGAATAGATGAATTAAGCAATTTAGTCTCAGACGCAACATTTAAGCAACTTGTTGGAAGAGCTGAACATCTTTTTTTTGAAGGAGAGAAAGCACAGAGAAGATGGAAGAATCTAATCCCTGATATTGTTCCAATAGACAAGGAAGGCAGGATGAATGATTTGATGGTTCTCCATTTGAGCTCACGTCCTGATGTGAAGTGCCTCATAGATACCCAAGATCATGATCAGGGTCTAACTGCTTTTTGTAATTTGGCTGAACTACACCTCTCTACAATGGGTGTTGAAGATTTATGTCGGGGTCCTCAACCATATGACTTTTTGGATCAATTAGAGATTTTAAAGTTGACGGAGTGCCATCATCTGAAGAGCATATTATTTAATGCCAATTACAACTTGTGTCATCTTAAGTCCATGAAATTGAACAATTGTCCGATGTTGACATCAGTTTTCCAACCATCCACTGCTCAAAGTCTGATGCAATTAGAAGAATTAACGATTAGAAGGTGTAGTGTATTGGACTACATCATCATGAGTGAAGATGGGGATAGTAATCAAAAGAGTTATTATAAATCATTGTTCCCAAAATTGAAAACATTTGAAATTATAGAGTGCCACAAATTAAGAGTAGTATTGTCAATCCCACTGGCCGGAGGTCTTGAATCTCTAGAAAGCATAATTATATATCAGAGTGAGCAGCTAGAATACATATTTGATAAGGTGCAAGAGGGGGAAGATTATTTGCTCCCCTCACTGAAAGAGTTGAAACTTGAAAGAGTACCAATTATTAGTGGAATTATTAGAGAATTTCACCATCTCATAAGTTCGTCAATGCAAAAGCCATCACCTTCACCTTCAAGACATAACTCCAACAATATGAATTCAAGTCTTGCCACACGTGCTTTCTCTTGGGTTCAAGCATGCTATCCTCTCAATAAATTGAGGCCTTCCAACGAAGAGATCAACATTGCAATCACTAAACATAGATCACCTGACCAGAAAAATACACTGGTATGTTACATTTGCCTTACTCTTTTCATTGAAGTCTCTATCTTATAAATTACAGGTTGTTAATGTATGCATGTTAAAAATATCTATTGTGATCTTGGTATGATATGTTATTTAAAATTAATTTGAAGTGCTAATTTTTCTTTTTTGCGTGAATGGCTTAATTTGTGAAAAAAGTTAAAAAAGTATCTTGTTAAAGCAATCATTCCTTAGTAGAAGTAAAACCAATTGTACACAAGCATATTATAGCACATGTGCTCATGCTTTTTATTGCAAGAAATACAAATCACAAATATAATTAGGGAAAATTAGAATGAAGAACCAAGATAAAAAATATTTATTGAAAAGGGGACCATAAAAGTTGTAATTATTTAGAAGGACTAAACACAAAAATATAAAATCAAAAATACTCCTAGCAAAATATTTATATTTTTTTACTGATCATTGTTATGTTAAAACAAATTTCAGGCTATTATGTATTTATTGTATGTTCAAATTTCACATATTATTTGTTTCAGAATAAGAATGTGATTAATTTTCTTGGCTATAGATATAACATAAATGATTTGTTCTTGCAGGAATTTGTTTTAAGTTCCTAGCTATTATTTGTTATATGTTATGAATTTTTTGGCGCTCAAGTAACTTTTTATGCTTTTAGATCAATTTCTTATGTTACACAGTATTGATTAGAATGGGGTGTATTAATGCAAGAGGCCAAATTAGTCTTTTTGATGCCACCAAATTAATATTAGCAGAACATATGGACCAAATTGCAAATGTTTTACGGACTCCTGTGTTTGATATGTTAAAGATTTGAATTTTAATACCACAGAGGCAATAAACATTTTAAAATTGAAAAGCTTATTGTAGTTTAATTATCATACTTAAAAGTATTGAATGGAATGGGATGATAAAAGTCGTAAAGGGTTGAATTAATTTTTATTGAATATATTTGGAAATAACATGAAAAGATATCATTATTTTGATTTATTATTATTTGTTGATATTCTTTGTTGTATGTTACCACATAAAAATATCGCATATTCAAATTTTATTGACTGATTGTTTTGGAATAAGAATGATTTATTTTAGTGATTGTTATTATGTTAAAAAATTTTGATTTAGTATGTATTATTCTATATTCAAATTTTACATACTTGTTTTGGAATAAGTAGTTGCATTTTCTTGGTGATAGTTATATCATTATAATGATGTGTTCCAAGGAAATAGATGCATCTATAGATGAATTCCCTTCTTTCTATGCAACTTAAAGCATTCTGGTGCAATCATTGAAGAATGTTAGGAAAATAGTTCTGTGGAAATGTGGGAACATAATAGTTCTTCAAACATTGAGAATTAGGAAGTGTCATAAACTGAAGTGGATCACAACACATGAGGGAGATTCTCACGTTGATAAGAATCATTATTCCCTTTTTCCAAGAACAGAGAATTTGGAAATTGAGCTATGTAAGGAGTTGAAATTTTTATTTGTATCACCAATATTGATGTTCTTGAAAAATTTAAGTATTTGGCTATTTAAAGAGTGCCTGGCCTAAATATGTTGTTAGGAACTACAAAAAGGGGCAATAGAATCGAATTTATAAGCTTCATTTCAATCTCCCTGCTTTAGAGACCCACGAGATTGGAGATGCACCAATGATGAATGACATTTGCTCTAAGAATTTTAAAATGGAACTCTTCATCTCTAATTGTTGTGATTGAAAATTGTGGCATTTAATCTTTCACTGATTATAACTTTACCCATATAATTTGTTATGTTTTGATAATGTTAATTAAAAATTGTGTATTTGATCAAGGTGAAACTATTTATGATTGTCTTCATATGTAGTGTTTTTTTTGGGTAGTCAAGTAATTTATTAAGCTTTTAGAAGTTGTATATCACTTGAATTAGAACTTCTTATATATTATTGTATATTGAGATCTTCATTATATGTTGGACTACGGCAATTACTATGGGGCTCCTCTGTTTTACGTAGCCCTCCATATTTATTTGAGGATTATCTTTAAGGCTCCTATATGAAACATGTATAGACCAAATTAATATCAATGAAAACATATGGACCGAATTCCAAACTTTTTACATATTCCAATGTTTGTTTAGATGTTGTTGAGTTGAATTTAATATCATAAAATAAATAAAATTTTAAATTGAAAAGATGATTCTATTTTAATAATTTTAAAAGTTTTGCTGATTATTTGCTTCAATATAAGAAATATGTATTTTACTTATGGGTATTATGTTGAAATTGTTTTTATGTTGAATAACGATTCTGTTTATAGGGATTACTTACATCAGAGAAATGTATAGATGCTGCTCCTGCAATTGTGAAACAACTGGTACTGCATGCTCCTTGTATCAATAAGATGAAACTTGCACATGTCTCTTTATATTCCGTATCAGCATTGTGCACTTTATCCATAGCATCAATGATATCATGGGAAGAATTGGCAATCACTAAATGTAAGGGATTGAAGCACCTAGTAACAAGCGATGAAGATGATTATAAACAACAAATCAATCACGGCTCCATTTTCCCAAAGTTACAGAACCTAGAAGTCAGGGAGTGCGAAGACTTGGAATTTTTATTTCTGTCTTCAATATCTATAAAAATCGAAGTTTTGAAATCCTTAACTATCTGTGATGCTCCTAAGCTATCATATGTGGTTGGGAAATACCAAAATGATGAGTTGCACTTTGATCTCCCTACTTTAGAGGCCCTATGTTTTGAAGATGTACCAGAGTTCATCAGCATTGGTCCCATGAATTGTAAACTAATATCACCATCTCTACGAGAAATCTATTTAGATGAAGGACAGCTCAATTCGAATAACACAAAGGTAATATCCTTTTTATCTTAATATTGTTTGTTCTTTGTCAATATGCTTACTTGCTAGATGTAAAGCACAACAAAAAAAAAATGCGACTTCGAACTCCTTTAGAAACATTAATTGATTATTTAAAACATGGTTGAGAAATGAAGAACATAACGTATGAGTTTTAGAAATATCTAATGTGAGTAATTGGTGTAACCCATATAAAAGACTATGACTATGGCTACCCCTGAGTCCCTGTTAAATATTCTGTTGAAAAATTGTACCATGAACACCATATATCAACTCAGATTAAAAGCAAGTTTTTTTTTTTTTACATCAAATTAAAAAGATGAGTTCTCCCTACTTCGGGAAGTTTTTTTCAAGAGAAACGTAGCATTACATATTTTATGGATTCCAACGTTTGTTGTGATGCCATACTGTTGACTTTGAAGGGTAAGCTACAAAAGCAACAAATATTGTAAATTAAATATATTTATTGTATTTTCATAACGATACTAAATTTTTATATTAACAATATATTTATGAAATGGGGGTAATAGAGTTGGGATTAGTTTTCCTTCAACAATACTTGTAAAAAAAAATATGAAAAAGATATAATCATTTTGATTTATTGTTATGCTTTGATATTTTACATATATTATATTGTTGAATAAAAAAAAGTCTCTTATTTAAATTTACTGATTGTTTATTTTAGTATTATTGGAATGATTTCTTTTATTGATTGTTACAATGTTTTTTTTTTGATTTATTATGTAATATTGTATATTCAAATTATCTGAATGGTAGATATAACATTAATGATATGTGATTGAAGGAGGTAGATGCATCATATGGAGTTCCTCCTTCCCTTATAGCCCAAAGCCTTTTCGTGCAGCCATTGAACAAAGTTAGGAAAATAGATCTGTGGAAATGTGGGAACTTGATATCATTGTCAACTCTAATCATGGCAGCCTCACTAATTTCATTGGAACATTTGACAATCCGTGAATGTCATAAACTGAAGTACATTACAACATATGAGGGAGATACTCCAGTTGATAAGAATAACTCTTCCGTTTTGCCAACACTAGAGGAGCTGGAAATTGAGGATTGTGAGGAGTTGGAAATTATTTTTGCATCAGCAATATCTATTGGTCTTCAAAAATTGAAATCTCTGACTATTGAAAACATGCCTAAACTAAAATATGTTGTTGGAAACTACCAAAAGGAGCAACACTCATCGAATCAGAATCAAACTAATGAGCTTCATTTCAATCTCCCTTCTTTGGAGATCCTTGACATTAAAGATGCACCAATGATGAACAACATTTGCTCCAAAAAGTATAAACTGGAACTGTCATCTTCTCTGAACATTGTGATTGAGAATTGTGGCATTAAATCTTTCATCGATTATAACGTGGTGAATTTAACGACTAATGAGGTACCTCTCTTTAACTTTGTTCACATGAACTGTTATGTTTTGGAATGTTAATTATAAGTGACGTATTTGATCAAAGTGAAATTATCTATGATTGTCTTTATATGTTAAGTATTTTTTTTTTCTGCAGTCAAGTAATTTATTAAGCTTTTCCATTGATTGCTTCTGGACACAATATATATTAAAATGGGGCATAACTATACTTCAGAGGTCATATTATTTTTTTCTTGTAAATAAGGACTATGAACAGATCACAATGAGAGGTCTTGTAAATTTATATTTAGAAAAAAGTCAGCTATCAAAATACTCAACTTTGTTTATATTATCTGAATTATAACTTCTTATTTATTATTTTATAGTGAGATCTTAATTATATATTGGACTGTAGCAATTACTTGCATCTATATATGGAGCTCCTCTGTTTTACACAGCCCTCCAGATAACTCTGCTTTCTATTACTAAAAACAGAGGAGTCCCTCCTTATAAATATAGATGCACAAATATAGATATACACACACAACAGCAAAGTGATGGAAGATGCTCCTCGTCTAGGCGTTGCCCCTCATTTTCATATATTTTTCGTGTATGGTAACATTGTTTGGTTCATCTTTCTCTTTTTTCTTTTCTTTTTTTTTAATTCATATGCACTAAGGTCTTCCAAGTTCTTAGTCTTATTTTTTTTCTTTTTTCTTTTTTTGGGTTATTCGTGTTACCATAATACTCTCTAAAAATATCTGCTATATGGTATGGATCAGTTTATTGAAATTTTACCTCCTAAAATGAGATCAAGGAACTATTTAGTTGGAAAAGTCGAGCCCAGGGGTGGCTTTTATGTAGGGGGAAGCTACGGCCTAATGTTGGAGAAGGAGAAGATGCTAAGAAAATAAGTGAGAGAGAGAGAGAGAGAACAAATATGGGGTTACAGTGGAGAGTTAGAAGGAGAAGATGCCACGGTCCATATGTGTGGCGTTTAACAGAAACTTAACTCAGTTAATTCTAATTGAACTGTTTCAGACATCAAGAACTAACACCTCTAATAGCACAAAGTTAAAGGAAATAATAAAAAAAAAATTTAGGGACCTAATTCAAGATGAATGTAAACTATAAAGACCTCTAGATTAATTTTCCTCTAAATTTTATTGATTGTTTGTTTCAAAATAAGAAATATTATTCTACCGATGGGTATTATGTTTAAAATATTTTTACTTATAATGTATTAGTGCATATTGAAAATTTTTGGCAAAAAAAAAGTATATTCAAAATTTACATCATGTTGGTTTTGGAATGATAATCATTTTATTGTCTTGGAGATAGACGAAACTTTAATGATTTGTATTTTTACACATGACACGTTATGTTTTGGAAATGTTAATTCAAAGTGGCTTATTTGATCAAAGTGAAATTATTTATGATTGTCTTTATATGTTGAGTGTTTCTTTTGTGGTCAAATAATTTTTTAAGCCTTTTTCCCCCTTAATTTGTTATAAACGTTTTATTGATTGGTTCTTGACACAATATATTTTAAAATGGGGCATAACTATAATTGAGAGGTCATAGTATTCTTTTTCCTATAAAATAAGGACTATGAACATATCACAATGAGAGGTCTTGTGAATTTATATTTGCAAAAAAGTCAGCTATCGAAATACTCAAGTTTTTTTGTATTATTTGAATTAGAACTTCTTATGTATCCTCGGACTAGCAATTACTTGCGCCTATATGGAGAACTCCTCTGCTGTACGCAGCCCTGCATTTTTATTTGAGGATAATCTATAAGGCTCCTATATTGAAACATGTATAGACCAAATTAACATTAATGAAACCATATGGAGCAAACAGCAAATTAAACTCTTTACATATTCCAATGTTTGTTCTGATGTTTTTGAGTTGAATTTAATATCATAAAGGAAATAACATTTTAAATTGAAAAGATGATTGTGGAAAAAGACATGGAAAGATATAATTATTTGGGAAAATGTTATAAAAGACATTAGAAATAAGAAAATCCCAATTCAAGATAACAAGATTCCACAATCCCAAATTAGTCTTTTTGTACTTTTTTTGCATAATTATGAAAATGCCATTGGATTTTTAATAATACGAGTATCGTAATCACAACACGAGTATCTAAATTAACAATAACAGAAGTATTTAGGTACTATGTATTTACGCTGTGAGTTTTTGTGTTGATGTTGTTAATTGAGATACTCTTATTGTTAAACCCTTCTACAAGTTCCATAGTTGTCAGGGAACACAAGAGTAGTTCAACAATAAGTAAGAAATAGCCTAAAAACAATGCTGATATATTTATTACAAACTTGGTAGATTGCATAGTATCCCACAGGATTATCACAATATATATATTATTACAGAACGTCAAAAACAAAGTCAGAGTAGTTTGGTCCAACGTCAAAAGCCTGTCCTGCGCACTGGGTCGATTCTTCAGTATCCAATCACTATGTTCTTATACCGGGAACTTTCTTCTCTAGCTGAGCAATTGTAATTTTTGGGAAAAAGTGTGAGATTCAAAAGTATCACAGTAGCAACTCATAACCAATCATAAATATATGAAAGTTATACATGCAATGTACCATATAATGCAACATATAACATAAGTCATAACAAATCAAGCTCATCGTTACCCGCCTAAGGACTACGCCTGACCGCAGAGTAACATATCAAGATCATCGTTACTTGCTTAAGGACCCTGCTTGACCGCGAAGTAACATATCAATCTCATATCATATCCACCTAAGGTTCACACTTGACCGCAGACTCATGTGCATCACATACATATCATATCACAAAACATGAGAAAACAAATCATATAAACATATCACATATAATATGAAGGATATTGTCATTACCTGAAGTCCTTTCCCAATCTGAGTTCTCTATCGACTTTTGTCCCTATTGGCAATATTAATTTGTACAAATCCAAATGCATAATGATGAGCTCTACTTATTAAATACTTAAGACTTAGATGCATCCAAAGGTTTAAAACCAATTAATCATCTCAAATTTGCTTAATTACCAAACTGCCAAGGGTTACTAGTCTATGTCATTTATACCCAGTATAGTTCTGTCTTTCCAAAAATCGTGTCCCGACTTTCCCCTACACAACTTCACATCCTAAATCCATTTCTGACCTCACATTGGGCAAATTCAATGTCAAATTACTAAAACACCCTTTGGTAGTCCAAGTTAAGACTTTTAAACTCATTTTTGTCATTTTGCGTTCTAGGGCTTTTCCGACTTCAGGGTCAACATAAACCCCCCTTAATTTTCCCTTCTGAACACAATGGAACCATTAGAATCATGAAATTCCATCTCTAACACCCATTTACACATGCTGGCCGAAATTCAAGCCTTAGATATAAAAAATGTGATTTTGCCAAAATCAACCGATTAAACTTACTCCTTTTCACTCCTAATCGGTGTTTAATCATTTATACACTAACCACACATGATTTAGAGAAAATTTGGGGCATTATAAAAGCTAGGGCTCATCATTTCCAAAATCAAAAATTCAAACCAAAACAGCCACAGATCCAAACCACAGTCATTCATAGAAGTGTTTTTTAGCCGAAAGGATCAGAGTTCCGGAAGGTACCTTCGACTTTCTTTACTTTCTCTCTCTAGATCTGAAATTCCTATGCCCCTATCCTTCTGATTTTTTGCTTAAAACACCAAATTAATCGGGAAAAAATGATTAGGAGTGGTTTTAGTTACCGAAAACTATAAGAAATCGGTGTCTTACGGTAACTTACCTTGAAAATTGGAAGTTTGGAACCTTGGAATGCTTGGCTGCTCCCACTCTCTCTTCTTTCTCATTTCAGATAAAAAAAAGAGGCTGGAGAAGTTGAAGGACAACTTAAAAGTCGGTTTAGATGTGAAATGACCATTTTGCCCTTACCTTCTTACAATTTTAGGTTTCTAGACAGAATTCTTACCCAACTTTGAAAATTCATAACTAATTGTACACTCATCCAATTTAAGTGATTCTAAATCCCAAATGTCCTTTTTTGAGTCTAGATTTAGGGAAAAATAATTTCTTAGATCGATTGAAATCATACAATTCCCAAAAAATTCATTTCTGAACATTGCTCCAGAAATCAGTAAATTCCATTGGGCAAACTTCAAAAATTCATATCTCTTAGCATATAAATCCAATTAATTTGGTTGACCTATCAA
>JBAGKO010000014.1:5055608-5079758 GCA_037177275.1 Acacia concinna
TAGCTGAAATGCTAACCAAATACTGAAAGTGGAAAGAAATATGGAAACTCACCGTCACTCGGTTTCTCAAGCTTCTCGTGCTCTGTCTCTGTCTCGCTGCTGGTGCTGGCTGAAGGAAAAATGGTGAGGATGAGAGTGTTTGTTCGGTTTCTCTTCCTTCTTCAACAGTGAAGCACTCTCATTCCGCAATGAACATGAATCGCAAAACCAAAGCACTCTTCTTTCTCTCTTCTCTCTCTCAGTTTCTTTTGTTGCAGCCACAGAAATGAAAGATAAAAGGTGTTGAATCTGTGGCCCTTCTTTTCTCTCGGTTTTGCTCTTTCTCCAGCGTCCAAATGAAATGCAGAATAAAACTTATGTTTATCCAGCAGTGCCCATAGCCTTGAGTGCGTGGAGAGCAATGGCAAAAGGAGAGACATTCATTTATGAAACGGAAACAGAGTGAAACAGAAAAACAGAGGGTGTTTAATTTTTTGTTTCATATAATGAAATAATACACTGTAATAATGCTCTGTAACTCCCTAATTATAGCTGTTAATCCGTTGTCTATTCCTGGCCTATGAAGATTCAAGTGGATCTTTGGTTTCTACACCAATTTAGATGATCAGTTGTCCATGAAGTGTATGTGTGGAAGAAGGATAGCATTTGCTCTAGCTATACGTGTCTTTTTCATGGGAGGGAGAGAAAAATAAGAGTATAATATATGAGTGGGATAATTATACATTGGGTCCTTTTAATGTTAACCCATTGCCTAACTTGGTCCTTCTTTATTTCTAAAATAATCCCACATATTGAACTTCCGCATTTTTCATTTCAGTTAGCTTTAATTCTATTAGACAATGTGACATGTTTGATGAATTTTCTAATAAAGTCGGTATATCGATTGTCTCTGAAAATTCCAAACTGACTGTCATTAATCTCTAAATAATTCAAGAGTACTCTCCAATTTTTCTTAATAATTATTTCCAACATTTACTATTTTTTCAAGAATTTTTCCGAATTTGGGCTCTTACCGATAAAATTTCATATAGAAAATCCTATAAATTAATCTCTATATTCTTTTGGATTGGAACTAATTTCATAATTCATTATAATTCTTGGGCTAATGGTCCCTTCATTTAAATCACTTTTTGGAGGTCTTTGGATATTTTTCCATATTTAATTATTACTAATTCTTCCTTTTTAATTAGCTATAAATTCCTGTGAGGATTGGAAAATTCATCTTAATTTATTTTTCACTCTCCTTCATCCTCTGGGCCTCATAAACTTCATTCGGGGAATTTTCCTTTTATCCCTTGAATTTATGGAAATTTCCATTAATTAACCGTAGCTAATTACTTTTTAATTAGTCATAAATAGCTATAATTGCTATTCAACTCATATTTTCTCATTACTCTCTAGCCCTTAATAATTCTTAAGAAATTCATATCTTATATATGAAATTTAGGATGTTACAATATTCATATGCAGACTCATTTTTTCTACTTATCAGTGTGTTGACTTACTTCATTTTGACAATAGTTGTTGGCTTCCCCTCTGTATATCTACATTTTTCTATTTTATTCAAGTGAGATGATTTTGTGCCTTTTCATTGTGAGGTGACCTAATCAATGTAGTGCCTGAAATTTGGAAAGATATGGAATCATCACCAAAATTTTAAAAGATTGATTATTTTGGAAACCTTTTAAAAAACAAAACGATCTATGAAAATTGAGATAGGGTTCAGGAGTCAATTATGCGTGGGGAAAGTGTTAAGCACCCTACAGCACACGTTTATAAGAATAGTTATCCTAAGTTAATTATTTAAAAATATATATATGGGCTTTGAATTTATTTTAATTGCCCATAAACAAAATAAGTTAAGAAAATATCTATAAAAAATTAAAAATAGACAAAAATGGAAACAAAGGGAAAGGAAAATTTATTTACAAAAACAGAAACGAAAGGGAAAAAATATAGTTACTTACAAAATTGGAAAGAAAAGGAAAATAAGAGGAAAAATTTTTATCTTCAAAGTTGGACTTGATATGATAATAAGGCCTAGGGGCTATGTATCCTTTAGAGGAATTAAAGCCTACGTAGTTCGGGAGTAAAAAAGTGTGCCAATGAGTTGATATTTTTTAGGAAAAAATTCTTTTAATTTCTTCAGGAAAAAAAGTGTTTTATTTGTTGGTTTTTTATTTTTTATTATTTTTTTGGATTAAATTTCTTGTGGAGGTTCTTATAACCTCACATGGAAGAATAATCATTTTTATGCATACGCAGGTTCTAAAAACCTGGCATAAAAATCTTTTGAAATCAGTTTTATTTATTTTTATAAGAAATGAGCTTTTTTTGTTGTTTTTTTATTTGATTTATAAAAGTGTTCACAATTTTCTAACAAGGGCGGGAGCAATCACACTACTTTCATCAATTCTACATAGTAAAAAAAACAAAATTTGTGACTATAATAAATCAGAATGGAAGCAAAACTCATAATGATCATAATGAAATCATGTACCTGTAATGCCCTAAATTCACTGTAAAAAGAAAGATGGAGTGAAGGAGTCAAATGAATACAAAGAGTAAGAGGATAAGGTTAGTCAAACCTTTGGAAACCATTAAGGGTAAAACATGTCACACATGATGCATCTTCACAATCAAAAGACGTATTGTTATTTCTCAATAAAAGAAGTATGATTTTAGGCCTTTCGCCTGTATGTCACAAGGAGACAAACATCATCAACCAAGCACAAGGATCAGCCTAAAATTCATATCATACCCAACCATTGGGAAATATTGTTAAGAAGAAAAATGAAAGAAGAGAATATGTTACGAACTTTGCAAGCATGTCCCTCTTGTCATATTGACACATTCATTGGCATAGGAAAGCATTTGACAATATAAAGGATTTCAAATAAGCTCTCAATCTCCTTAACCCATGAGAAAAAGCCCTTTAGATCCAAAATGAAGCCAGTAGAACATAAGAAGTGGTATATTATTTCTTCAATCTTTTTCTACTCTTGTTGGCTCTTCTGCCAAAATTCTTTTGTCTATTCTCTCTCAATTTTCTTGTGTGTCTTGCTTCAATACTTACTCATATATTCATAGTCTCAAATTATGGTTTTCTTCATAAATGCTCTTTCCCCACCTTTTTTTGAATTTTCATTTTCTCATGATTTAATGATGATTGCAAATAAATTATCGTCAAGGACATGCCATGAAAGACATATTATTTTTTTTTCATTTTTTATAGTTTATTTCCTCTTTAATGATGATGATTACAAATCAATCTTCATAAATGAGATATTTTCAATTTTTTTATGTTTTTTGTAGTCTTTGATTTCAACAAGCAATTTTTTAATTTAAACCAAACATCATCAAAGATGATTTCTTTTTTTGGCATTTTTTGTTTTCTTAATTTTTGTTTTCCTCTTTAATGATGATTGCAAATCAATCATCATCAATGATGTATTTTTTTTATTTTTTATATTTTATTTACTTTTTAACGATGATTGTAAAATTAGGCCGTAATCAATATCAATTAGAGGTTTTTTATTTTTTGTATTTTATTTCTTTAATGATAATTGCCGAATTAGGCCCTAAGCATAATTAATGAGAAGAATTTTATTTATTTATTTATTTATTTTCTTGAGTGGAGCCAGGAAAAAATAGGGTGTTCACAATCAGCAATGCTTTTTTACACCTAATATGTGAGTGTACATTTACATATATGTTTATGGGTGTCTTTTTGGGACCTTTACCTTACCTTACAGTGGCCCTTGGAACCATTGCTACTGTTCCATATGTTGAAATAGAGAAATTAAAAATTTTGACATAGCCAAATGGAAAAATAACTTTTCTCATTACTTAGAGGTACAAATCCAGAATCTAGATATTACACTGTTTATACTGTACATAAATACATGCGAAGAAACTGGAAATATAACTTTATTTCTAAGCATGTTCCATTTTCCTTCCTCTTTCCGTACTTTCACCTGCATTGTGGGGAGGGTCAGGTTTTTTGGGAAATCTTAGTAGCAAAATCATAACCAGAAACCATGTAATGCAATGCATGTCATGCTATATTCAATGTTAATACTTTACCTCTAGTTCCCTCTCTCTCTCTCTTGGTACATACTGTGTACCAGGAGCTTGCACGCGACTCAACCCAAACTCAAATTCAAATAGCCAAGGCATAAACAGGGAGTCATACTTCTCATGCATACTTGCTAACACAACCAGAACACATCATACAAGCATACAACAAACAGCAAACAACACAAAGCAATACAGGTTAAGGATAGAGATTTGTATTACCGTATACTCCTCTCACGGTGTACGGGCTCTGCTTCGTTGTTTCTAGCACTACTGGATTTTGGTATGCCTCTCTGTTACACCTATACAGACCACAATAAAAGGCATTACTGTCTACCTCTAACAGTATACTACTGCCATTCCCTCTATGTACCCCTAAGGTCCTGGTTCCCTATTACCTGCATCGAATCCTGCTCATTCCTTACTACATCTCTCCCATGCTTGCACCCCTCTGCTGTCCAGCCCAGGTCCCTTGCTGCTGGCCCGACCCCACTGCCCTGGCCAGGATGGTTGGGCAGTATCTCCCCTTAGATATGCCCACTAGACTTCCCGACTGCTAGGCAACACCTCCCCCTAAGAATTCCTAATTTTGTTTGGGATCGTTAGACAGCACCTCCCCTAAGAAATGCCATCCTGATCCAAAACAATTGGGCAGCACTTCCCCTTAGGAAGGCTTGTTTTGGCCTAGATTTGGATAGAACCTCCCCTTAGGCTCACTATTTAGGTCTACTCAATTGGGCAGAACCTCCTCTTAACTATTCTAATAATTTATGGAAATTAAAGGAATTCAAAAGAGGGAGGGATCTGAAACTTACTTGAACCGAATACTGGGCCAAGACCGTTGGAAATTTCTCTAGAACTTCCTTCTTGAGAGCTCTAACTTTATATAGAGAAAGTTTTATAGAGAAGGTAGAGCATTTGGTATGGAAGAAGAGAAATGCTGAGGGCTATTTCTAGGGGGAGGAAGGGTCATTTTGTAAATATTTTTGGGTCTTTAGATGTAAATTTCCCTAATTCAAACATGTGTCCCTTCTCTTAGCTTGACAAGTGTCTTTTTGGGAATTGGTAAGGGAAACCTCATGGGGCATATGGCAGCCTCTTTTGCTGCCAAAAAATGAGCTCCCCTAGTCCCTTTTATACTGATATTTTAATTTGATCGGCCATAAACTTAGAAAATTCTAGAAAATTCTGTACATGTCCAAAATTTCCCAAAACTTCACAAAAATTCTCTAAAAATTCTAGGAGGCTTCCACAAAAATGTTAGGGCATTTGGACATCTGGAACTCTCAAAAATAATTTTCTACCGAAAAATCCCTTATACCGGCGATTAGCTGATTTCAACAATTTTTGCTAATATCTCTGGACTTTTCCCTGCCTTCCAAAATATCTTAGGAATTATCTAAAATAATATATTAATTTTCCCTAATTCCAATCCAGAAAATTGAGGTCCCAAAATATTTGATAATATTAATTTTCAGCTAAAAACCCGGTTCGGCCAAAAATTATTAAAATATTCTAAAATTCACCAAAAATTCCTTAGGCCTACAAAAATCATTATGTTCATTCTATACTATTATGGACCCTCTGTAATATTTACTGGGATTTTATGGGATTTTTCTGAGCCCTTGGACCTATCCGCATTTTGACCCAAAACTTTGCGGAATTTTACCTCTTCGCGCAGAGATCCTTCCCTGGATTTCACTTCAATTGTTATGAGATATTTCAATCCTCTACAGGCTAAGGCCCTCTTCTAATATAGAATACCTCATCTAGGCCTCGAAAAACATCAAGGTACGACCTTTGGCTGACTCCAAAAAACACTATTTTGACCCAAATACCCTATTTTGGCCTAAGGAAAATTTTGGGATGTTACAATGGGATACGTTACTACTCATTATGGTAATTACTTTGGGATAATTTTTTATTGTTTGATGGGTTTTAAAGATAAATTTGTGATGCAATGGTTTCAAATGTGTTAGAGACGTGTAGACCACCTTATTTGTCTTATTGTCCAGTAGTTTATGGTTTAGAGGGGTAATAAGAAGAAGATAATAACTTATAGTATGAGTTTTATAAGAGAAAATATACATGAAGAAGTGATGTATAGAATATTTTGTACTTCTAGTGTGAGGATATTATTAGGATCATTCCTAAAGCTTTTTAAGGATTGTGTAATATTTTAGAAAGAGATAGTGGCCTAAAGGCCACCCAAATCTTACCTAATTCTCAAGTGTAAAAGAACAAGTTGCTAAATCCCTTTACATCTTAACAAATAAAAAAAACTATGTGATTGTGTTTTGGTTTATGTAGTTTGGTGAAATGGTTAGACATCATTTCCATAAAATATTAGGATCTATTATTGAATTAGAAGATAAATTCTCTGTACAACTAGATGGCTCTAGATTCCTTATTGAAATTCAATTTAATGACAAATTCTACCCATATTTTAAGGAATGTGTTGGTGCTAGAGATGGAACACATTTTCATGCAAAAGTACGATAGTAGATGCACCTTGTTATTATGGTATGAAAGAAATTCCCTACACTTAATATGTTGGTAGCTTGCACATTTGATTTATGATTCATTTATGTGCTTGTTGGATGGGAAGACACTCAATTTGACACATAAATTATAAAGGATGCATTAAGATGAGAAGATTGTCTTAATATTCCTCAAGATAAATTTTGCTTGGTCGATGTGCTAGATTCATGTTGACAAGTGGTCTTATTACACCATATAGAGGAGTCTGCTACTATTTGAAAGAATATTCAGACATAAATCCACCCAAAAACTATGGAAAACTATTTACTTTTTGACACGCATCATTTTGTAATGCAACTGAAAGGGCTTTTGGAGTATTGAAGAAAAGGTTGGTAATTCTATTAAGTGCAATAGAGCCTAATTATGATATAAAATAGCAAAAGTTGATCATTGATGCATGTTGTTTTCTTCATGATTACTTAATGAATGTAAAGCCTCATGCAAAGCTTATATGTAGTAGATGATGAGCTTGCAACTCAAGATGACTCTAATGATGATAACTATGCTCCAAAGGGTGATAGAAGTGAGGCAGCTCATAATGAGCTTATAAGGGATGCAATAGCTAAAAAAATGTGGACTAATTATGAAAATAATGCTAAGAACTAAACTTTACATGTTCCTTTGTTGTGTTGTTGTGTTGCTTGCAAGTTTGCTAAAAAAATTTCATGTATTCCTTTACAAGTTTGTTGCAGTTGATGTATGTTGTTTTTATTGAACTTTAATATGTTCTTCTTATACAATTAATGCTTACTAATTTTTAGGAATATGCTGCATATTTCTAGGCGTTAATACTTTGCATGGAATTCAATATAGGCAATAGACATACACAAAAATTAAATATGTACATTTAAAATTTATGCATTCAAATTGAAGAAGATAATGGCACAAAAAAAAAGAGGAAACGTGCATGAAATTCAATTTGTTTCATTCATTATTTTATATTTTTTTATATGAGTGCAACAATATAAATTTTACAAGTTTGCTATTTTACTTCAATGCTTCTTTTTTGTTGGTGTTGTTTTTTGGATTTAAATTTATTAGTCGGCTCCAAAAAAGACACCTGATGTCAAATGCTGCAACTAATGGAAAGATCCTTATTTAGAATTCCTAGATGGATAATGCCTTTAATTGATGCATGAACTTGTTCTACATAATAAAGTGAATGGAATTTTTCCAAGTACTACTTATGAGAAAATAACTAAATATTTCAATGTGCTGTTTGATTAAGTTGATAAGGAAAAGGTCAAAAATTGTTGGAAGATTTTGAAGAATTTTTTTTTAAAATTTATGACATCTTCAAAGATAGTATGAGTGGATTTTCATGGAACTAATATACTAATAGATGGAAAGCTAAGGACCAATTTTGGGATTAGTATATTGAGGTGAGATAAATAAACAACTTTTTCCTTTACACTGTGATATTGAAAACAATATGACCACTTTTTTATTGTTTATAAAATGTGTTTTGTTCAAGTTAAACCAAGAGTTGTTGTTTGGAAAAATACACATTCACCCAATTATACAAAGATGTTGGCTCTTTATGGAAATGATAGAGCCAATGTGAATGATGGTGACACTTCTTCAAATATAAAGAAAAATGCATTACACCAAAGTCTTCAAGCATTATTCCCAAGTCTTCTATTATTTGTTAAGACTGATGTTGATTGACTTCTATCTTAAAACAATGTGACTTTTTAGAAGTTTTATGGTGCAAGAGGACTATAAGGGGTGTTGCAAATAGGGATAGAGTCCCTTATGATCCAAGTCTGGTTGCAAGGCAAATGCAATCTCTAGCAAGTGCCATTAGTGAAGTAAATCAAGTATTTTGTCTTGATCAGCTACTCTTCTCTTATTTGTTTTCTATTGCTTATTTTATGACCTTTGTTTTCAACTCTCTATAACATTTTTGTATGTTTGTCTTTTCATCTCTTTTCTATCACATTCTCCCATCAACATGTGTATAAGAGAGGCATGTCTCCCATCAAGTATTTATTGGTTTAGATATAACTGTCATGGCATTTTGCATTTGTGAAGGATTAAAGTGAATAGAAGAAATTTGTATGATAAATTCTTTTATGATATTGTATGTCATTACTTGGTGCGCAATGGATAACACTTGTTAGGGTTCCTTCATCCATGTTTCTTTTGGCAAGGATTGTATTAAAGATATGAGACATGTGGCACATCCTTAGTTTTATTCTTTTAAAGGGGGATTCATTGTCTGGACATGAGCCCTACACCTTTGATCGGGTATATCTCAAGAAATGGTGAGCTTGAAGACAACCCAAATAAATGGATGAGTTTTTGTTTGGACTAATTATGTAACACCCTATCTATTACACCATGCTCTTAATGAAAAATTTTAACATATAACATCAATAGAAATAAAATCAATTCAAATATGTGGCTATCAAGTTATAAATGTATGATGTCACTCTATCTAATTGTCAACTATGATAGAAAAGGATAGATGTATAGGTAATCTATCATAATTAATTAAAACCATAGTTTTGAAAACTGGACCAACTAATTCTTAATTATTAACATTTCAAAATTAATTATACACATCTTCAAAAATTACAAATCAGGACTCTATTGAAAGGTTGAGGTGTCTACTTTCTATTGCAAAAAGAATCACTCAAAAATATTATCATTTGATCATAAAAAATTCTCAAAAACCAAAATTATTTGGAAGTCTAAAATATAATTATTCTTAGTATTTTTCCACCTCTTAATACTCTATTTTGATGTCATTCAAAGTTACTCCTCATCGGTTTAGTCCTTGATTAGCTATTGTTTGACTCCGGTTTGACCCACTAACCTAGTCCCCCAGCCGGTTTAGTAATCGATTCAAGTTTCACAACTTTGATTAAAACAATTCCTAACCAATTAATTATTCAAATCTAGTTTTAAATTATAAAAGAAGGTATTAGGAGGGCCATTAAATCAAACAAAATAAGTAACAACCTAGCGTTTGGCCATCAACTAAGAAAACTTAACAAAATATCCAATTAGGACCAATAACATCCTTAAACTCTAGACATCAACTACAAAAAGAGGAATTAAATAATTGAATGATACCAAATGCATAAACTAATATATGACATAGACATAAAGATGCAATTCTAAAGGTGTTAATAAAGTAATTGAAACAATAACCAAAGAGCTACTCATTGTAGTAGCATAAGCATCTAGTGCCTTCCCAGCATAGCTTCCCTTGAGCTCTCACAAAAAAAAAAGAAGTTTAGATTAATGAGATGAGACCAATGTTTCAATAACACATTCACTTCTCGTCTTACCTACCAACACTGTCAAAGGGAGCCAGGTGGGACTATCAAATTTAACACAATATTAATCACGAATTAACAACATATATACATATACATAAAAGGTTTAGTGTATGCGTACACACACATATAACAACAAGTGTAATCCATTATAACAATAAATTCATTTACATACAAGTATATCAAAATCTTAGCATAAGCATAAAACAATCAAATCATTAAGATAGTTGGGAATGCTACTCATATTATTATTTTGTTTAACACTAACCTTACTCATATCCTCTTTATTTTTGCTAATTAATCCCATGGTCTAAATTTCTACTCATAGTATGATATTTCTTGTGTAGTTCTCCATAAGTGTGATATAGACCACAAAAGTTCTATAGAATACAAGGGACCATGGGTTCCTCTAATAGAGAATAATACTCTCTAGCCAATAGAGTGTCGTAGTACTACCTTGTCAAAAGGTGCTAGCTATGGTGTGCAATATAAACCTAGCAGCATGTCACATTTCACATCCCATTTTCTATCTGTGACATTTATTTCACAATAATCTCTTGGGTTATCACTAGTCTCATTCTCATCAATTTCAATTACAAATATAAGTTCAACATACATTAGATGCATTCATCAATCGTATGTCACCACACTCGATGTCACAAATCATATATCAAAATAGTATTGTCACAAGACAATTGTAAGGGTTCTCACCAATCATTGATATGGCATTATAGGTATATTATCATTTATCTCAATATGCATAAGAGGTCAATCAATCACTTGTTTCTTATCTCATTCAACACACCAAGCGAGTGTTGCCTTAACTTGCATCAGTAATCCCTTCACCAAAGCAAGGTGGATTTTCTGACTGTTTCCAATTAAGAGGCATATTCAAGTTGATTCAAGTGTCCATCATAAATTTGATAGGCTCTATTTTTTCCAAGTCACAAACAACCCACAAGGCACAATTTTAACCAAAAATAGGATAGGAAAAACATATAAGAATAATATAAACTCTCTTAAATAGGGAATTTTCTTAAAACCCTAATGAGCAAATACTGATAGATAAAGTAAGTAAATACCACATTACTTGGGTTCCTCTACACTACAATCAAGAAAAGCCTCTTTCCAACACATGCTTACTCAACTACATGTTAGTGAGATAGCTAGTTAATATCGATCCTTAAGTAGAGTAAAAATTCAATTCACCTAAACTATAATCCCTTCATCAAAGCATATTCAGTTAAAGCAAGGTGGGGTTTGACAAAGTTTCCAATTAATAAACGTATTCAATTAGACTCAAGTATCCATCATAAAATTCATAGGCTCTATTTTTTTTTCAAGTCACGAACAACCCACAAGGCACAATTTTAACCAAAAATAGGGTAGGGAAAACATACAGGACTAATCTAAACTCTCTTAAGTAAGGAGTTTTCTGAAAACCCCAATGAGTATATACCGATAGATAAAGTGAGTAGAGACCATGTTTGAGTCCTCTACACTACAATTAAGAAAAGCCTTTTTTCAGCATATGCTTGCTCAACTACATGTTAAGGAGATGAGTAGTTAATATCAATCCTCAAGTAAAGTAGCAATTCAACTCACCTAAACTACTCAAAAACCTTATGAGTAATAACATTAATATAGAACACAGCTAGAATTTAGAATTCTCTTCAACAAATTATTAGACTGAACTCTTATCTAACAACTATATATTGTCAATTTTGATGTTCCAACTTTTATAGCCCAATTCTCAATCAAAAAATTCCCCAATTTGAGTCTCTCAACCCCTAGCTTAAGTCTCTAAAGTATCTCCAATTAAGAATGAAGAGGACAAGAGAGGGTTAAAGGTGCTTAACTAATGACTTGGAACTCTTAGGAGCTCTCTAAAAGAAACCCTAGCAAAGCACATTTCTTTCTTATCTCAAAACTTTGCAACTGATGATGCATGATGCATCTTGCCTAGCTCCCATACAAAAAGAATGTAGGTCCTCTATTAGACTCTAGGATGATGAGGTTTAATGGGCTTAAGTAAGGGCAAATCAGGCTCAATCTCTAAGAAACTGCAGGTCCCTATTTTGGCCTACCTTTTGGGTTGTTTTGAGCCTTGTCTATCATCTTATTGATATCTAATTTCCCCTATTTTCTCCCTTCATCAATTCAAGCCTCATCTCCATGTCGAACATGCCTTTTAAGGACTATTTTACCCTTATCTAAAGCTTATATGGTCTATAGGGATTAAGTTTAAGGTCTTTAAAATATAAGATGTTACATACTATATATTGATTATTTGGATGTTGGAAATCCTTATTGGCTATAAGTGAGCCAATTTGGTTGAAGTATTTGGCTGTTTGGTTTGGGTGCTACAAGAACAATGATGTCTTAATATTATGTCCTCTATTTCATGTCTCAAGGAGTAATTCCACAAACATAGCCTCTTCTTCATCCCTTAGGTGGCCACACCTAAGCTCAAGTGCCCATCATGTAAAAGAAGTTCATGATTATTTATGATTATTTTACTCCTTACACATAATCCATTTGCTCTAAACCTAAACTACAAAATAAACTACCTTAATCATATATGGAGAAAATGAAATTGTTGGGGCCCTACATGTGATGATGTAAGATTGATTTGTCTTATTGTCTTTATTCATCCCTCCTTTATCTATGATTAGTTGGTTATGGTTCATCATCCACCAAGTAATTAAATTTGTTGGTTCTAGTTGTTAAGTCCCTAGTTTTAATGATAACAAAAGATATGTTAAATATTAACTTAGTTTTATGCAGGAATTGTTGTGCTATAACATAATTGGTACAAGTAAGAAGACTTGTACATATTACCTGAGTGTAGACAGTACCCGAGTATAATGGATAATACTCAATTATAGTATAAGCATATAGAAGAAAAGGGTATGCAAGTAAATAGGTTCTCATACCCAAGTACATTTGTACTTTGATAAGATAATTTGATACTTAAGTATATTTCCCATTTGAAATAAAGAAGTTTTCCTAAACAATACTTGAGTCACAATTCTATGTACCATAGTAAGTGAGATACTCAAGTATGAGAAACAAATACTCTAGTATGATAGAGACAGCATGATATAACTTGTACCAGAGTACAAAACATATTGTACTAGAGTAAGGTGATACTCGAGTACATAATCTTGAGTACTCAAGTATATATGGTGTATTTTACAAAAGATTACTAGATAATATACTCAGGTAAGTATAAAATTGTAATTGAGTACTAGGATACTTGATTATGTACTAGAGTAATCTTCAAAGTAAAAAGCTATTATCTTCACAAACGTACTCAAGTATAATAAATCATACATGAGTATAAAGGCAAAGCTTAAGTGATGCAGAAACTGAGAATCAGGAGAATTCATATGATGTATCTGTTTCTAATGGTTATTTCCAAATTATTTGTTCTAATGATTCTTTTAATGATTCTTTCTATGTTTTAAGTTTAATATTTCACAGATCATAGAGTTGAAAATCATGAAATAAGATTTCCATATTTTCAGCAATGAATAAGAGTGAAAGACAAGAGTCCAAATTCTCAGCAACGAGTAAATTAGATTTTCAAAGTTGAGAACAACGGTCATATTTTCTACATCTATATAAAGGAAAATCTACAAAGCTTTAAAGCACCAATGATGAGTGAATCATCATCTGTGATAAGCTTAGAAAAGTCTTCTTCTATATTATATGTGAATGTTCATATAATCTAATTTGAGAGAAAGTTCTTTCTATAAATCTTATTATGAGAAAGTAACTCAAGATTGTGGAATTTTGAGTAAAAGTGATTTGATTGCAATTTGTAAGGAGGAGTGTTATTTCTTTGTAACTGTCAGTCAAGGATTGTACCGAGATGCCAAGAACCCTTAAACTTGGATTATAGTGTAATACCCATAAGGTTTTTGAGGACTAGGCGTAGGTCAAGTGGTTGGACCAAACATGTATAACTCCTTAGTGTCATTAATGATATCTTTTATTTGTTTATTTATTATTCTGATTATTGCTTTTAATTTATAAAATTTTTATTTTTCATATTCACCCCTTCCCTCTTAAATGACAATGAAACCAAATATTTATGAAATGAGTTTAAAGGGTTTATGAGTTGTATTTTACAAATAATTTTTTGATATATCTTTTAGTATATTTTTCATTAAAAGGGTAATATGGGAATTTGCACTTTTCTCCTGCCATCATTTTCATTCAATCAAACATAAAATTTTCCAACAAACTATTTTCCATTCAAATGTCTATCAAACATGCTAGGACTCAAAAAGTTTCCATTCTATTCCTTTACATCACAACTAATCCCACCTATTAGACATGCCTTTACAGTTTTGTTAATACCTTTTCTTCATCTTCATTGCCTTCCTTTCTTAACCTCTGTCTCTATCTTTCATCAAAAACCAACCTTTTGTCCTTCATTTCTCCTCATCTTCATCCATTTCACTAATACCACCGACATTGGTAGGATCCGCAAAAGTGGATTTATTCATATACTTGTGCTAGTGATGTCATCTTCAATTCAATTTCCTTGCCACTCACCCTTATTGTCATTAGAATTTGGCTCTTTCTTCCACCTATGTTTTTTTTTCTTGTCTCTTTTGATTGATTTGTCTCCACTGCTACAAGTAGAATAGAGAAAGAATCATCACACTAAGGGGATTATGATCAAAATGAAGTATCAATTTATCATATGAAAATGACATATCATTTTTTCCATTTGCTTTGCTAACCAAATATGAGATGGAATCTAGGTATCCTTCTCTAATTGAAGGTTCCTGAATTGTTTTCCTTCTTATTACATTTTCTAGGTATGGGCATCATTTTTTACCTCTCTGTTTCTTATTGTAAGTTTAATTTAACTAATACCCATATATCAATAAATATATGTCAAACTATTTTAAAAAATATCTTAATTTGATTGACTTTTCCAAATGTACTCTTATTTAATGAGTATTGCAAAAATATGTTATTATTTTTCTCACATATATTTTATTCCAAATCAGTATAAGTAAAATCGGACATAGTCTGACTCTAAGGATCAACTTATAATAAAGACCAAAATAGTAAGTCTTACTAATGTAATTACAATTAGAGTTAGGTTGTGGTTTCTTCTTTTTATCACTCGTAACACACCTTGCTTGAGTTAGGTTGTGGCTTCTAAGGAATGATTTAAATATTACTCCTCCAGCCCAAACATATTTACTTAATTTGATTAGATTAAGAAAATTAATTAAGTTAGTTAATATGACATATATTTTTCAAAATATTCTTATAATATTTTTTAATTATGTCATTTTTCCTTTTCTTTGATTATTGTTGAGAGATTATCAACATGGATAAACTAGGAAATGATTACAAATATGAAAATTATGACTTATATTTTGGATCAAGATCAACTCTTCAAATATGTCTTATATTAAGGATTGAATAAGTAATTTTTTCATAGTTAAATATTAACATTTTTAATTAAATTACATTATTTAAATATCAAATGTCCTAGTTTGACCCATTGAATATTACTTCCTCTGGTTATTTGTTTAAGCAATAATCTTTTTCATATGTTGGTCACTTTTCTTTAATATAAATAATATTTTCTGTATCTAAAAGTTAAAATTGCTCTTTCCACTTGTATTGTTAAATTTATATCTTTATATTAATTATCACCCATGGTCTTTGCATCACTCATTTACTCTTCTTGTAAATAGGAATATATTTTTAAAAAAATTAACTTTTTGATACATTTTATTTCTTTTTAATTAATTTACCTGCTTTGATAGTTGTTGACTCAATGAATTGTTACTAGTAAAAAAATGACTTGTTATAAAACTAAGAAGAATGCAAGAGAGAATTTGGAGAGTAAGGAGAGAGTGATTCTTATTTCATTCCTTACCACAAGTATAGCACATTCTATTTATAGGCCTTCATGCAATTCAATCATCATGAGGACACAAATTGTAACCTTTAAATTTGAGCATAAAGACTCCTCAAAACTATTCAATAGTGAGGTTATGGAATGAAGCATATGAAAGGCTAAGAGTTGAGAGTTTGTGGACATTCACATTCCATAATTTGTACAACACTCCCCCTTGGATGTCTGTGAACAAATATTATGCCTCATTAAAACCTTACTAGGAAAAACCCAATGGGACAAAAACCTAGTAAAGGAAAAAGAGCATACAATACATATTGAAGCTGCCTCATTAAAAACCTTATTAGAAAAACCCAATGGGACAAAAACCTTGATTAAGGAAAAGAGTACAACATGATGTCTACTCCCCGTCATAGTAATATTATATTTACTCCCCCTCATAGTAATTCAATTTTATTCCCTCTGATCACAACATCAATTCCAATGTATTTTTGAGTATATCTTTCTTTTAGCCAACAGGCTATGAGTGATGCATTGTCACCAAATGTTTTGTTGAAATGTATGGCTCTAACACATCTTCTAAATATGTGAGGAAAAAAAACCAATATATGTTACTTTTTTATATGCTTACAAGAACTAAACTTTACAAATAGAATGATAATAAATACAATATTAGCATAAATATTCTAATGAACTTTTGAACCATTAAATTCAATATATTTTTTAAAGTAAAAATGATCATAGCCAAAATAGATTATTTTTAAAATCATTAAGGTTTCCAATAACTTGATCTATAAAATTATTCTTTTTTCAATATTAAATTCAAATCATTTTAATCCATATAATATTTTACATGTAGAATACTTTTCTTAGACATAATTCTAGCATTTTGAATATTTCAAGAATTCTTAAATAAACTTCATCATCCATAGCCATACATGCATAATGATATCTAATAGATGCAATATTTTGTTTGCATATATTCCCAAACTAATAATATAGGCAATAATTATTGTACCACCACTAAATGGTATACCCATAATAATTATCTTAAGACCTTTGTGAAAATCTTTAATTTCACATGAAAATTTATTCATGACATATAACTTTATATTCCAAATGTTGAACTGCAGGTCCATGTTTCTTATATATTGAAAGATTCTTATATATTGAAAGAACATTGTTAATTGCATCTTTTTCCTTTTCACTTTTCCTTTTGGCCAATCACATTTATATCTAATTTTATAACTTATCTATAAATAAGATCTTCATGTAATCATGTGATATCGTCATCAAAACTGTTGTCGACAACTTTATCTTTTTCGGTTCCGTTTTTCCTATGACATAATTCATTGAAATCTCTTTATTGCTTTTAGGTACCTAAACCTATTTTAAGGTTTTTGCAATTAGTTATTTCTTGGCCTCTTCTGGAGTACATGCATCCTCAATATGATCATCTTGATTAATTGCTCATTTATCTTGTCTTTTAGAACCAATTATTCTCTTATGCTTCAGGCATATCTCATTTTCATTTATACTGACTTGAGCAATTTTAGCTGGAACATGAAACTTAGTAATTTTCATTTAGGTTAGTAACTTCATCTAGCACATATTATGCAATATTCTATTAATGCAAAATATGATTAACTTCTAGTTCATACTACTATATTTGAGTATCTATACTCGATAGTAATAATATACATATTTTGTTCTCTTTTCCAAATATTAAATTTCTACCCCTACTTTTAGGAAAACCTTGTTGAATGACAATCGAATAATTATGCAGTATAAGACTCATAAATCTATTTGTTTCCATTAGAAACATCATTTTGTTTCATTTAGAGACAAACAATAAAAAGGAGGTTCTTACCCAACACTTTTATCCCAACCTTTTTAAATATTCATCTATGTGCATTGTGGTAGATTGATATAAATAAATATTGCACATTCAAACATTTAATATGAAAAATATATGGCTTTTGACCAAAAGCCAGTTTTATTGAGAAAATTTTGATAGCTTATATAAGTGTTGCAATATATAAGATCAAATATGCCAACATTGAAATAGAAACTTTGTTCTCATAAATATTGATGGAGGCTTTAATAAATTATTTTTAGATGATATAATCTAGAAATTGCGCGCTTAACATAATAATTATTTAAATATTCTTGCAAACTACAAGTTGCAAACAATAGTAATCTTATATGTAACCATCATATAGCTGCATCTATCAAATGTATTAAGTACTTGTATGGTTTACATGCTATTTAAATGGACCCATATATATGAGTTTAATATATTTCCAAAATTGTAGAGTTTCATTCCAAATCATAACTAGTAATATTCTCATAGTCATTTTTTGTTTGAGGATAAGTAGCACATATCAAATGTTGTATCATATAGTATGTTGGTATATCATGAAGAATCTTCTATTTCTTCAATAGAAATCAATACATAATATTTGATAGTTTATATCATATATATGACTTGGATGATCAAACAAGTTATGCCAACAATAAATTTGTTTTAGATAAGTAAACTTTTGGTTTACTGTAACATGTTTCTTTATTAACAACACCCTTTTTTAGAGATCAATAGGCATTGTGAGGAAGTGTATAAGTTCAAATTTTGAGTATTAACTCCCTCGTATTCTAACAATATATTTTCAACATTATCTCATACTTGTATTATAACAATCTCTCCTTCAAGTGTGAGTCATATAAATATACTTCAATATATAGTAGGTCAATAACCTATCTTTCACTTGAATGCTCAAGTACTCCATACCTCACATACAATCATGGATTTCTATCCAACTGGGTTATCACTTTCTAACCCTTTCACAAATTGAATATTTGATATAAATCTATGGGTAATAAAATTTTGTAATCGATTCTCTTCCACCCAAAGAATTTTTTTTTATAAAAACTTTATTAGTTCTTTAAGAAGTATTTTTTCTTCAAGACTTCAATCAATTTTGTTACATATAAGTTCTTCATGAATTGTTACATCACACATAATTTTGTTATTTATTAATAATAATATACTTCAATTTGTTTCTTTTGACACATACTCAAAGTTTGAAATGTTTGGAACTTTCAACCACAAAAATATAAAAATATCCATGATCAAAATACATAAATCACATTGTAATAATAATTTGTGATGTCTAAGGGATAAAATTAATTTAAGAGAATTGTAAACACAAGTGTATTATAGTACTAAATAATGAATAATTATAATATTTGTACTCTTCTTTTTTAAAAAAAAAAATTCAAATATTTAAGCATCTATAAATTTGACTTCCAATATGTTTTAGTTGATAGACATAAAAAAATGATTTTTCCAATAAATCAAAATCAACTACTCATAATGAACTTCCTTACTTAGGTCAAGAATATGATTTTTTTTTCACAACTATTACATAAAACTAACTTTATTTTAATATATATTATGTCATAAAGAATGATAGGAAGCAGAAGAAATAACAATATAAGAAATTAGGCAAAAAGAAAATAAGTTATGAATAATAAAATATAAATTAAAGACTACTTGTATGTCTTTCAATAACAAAATATTTGGAAAACTAAGAAAACTAAACGTATATATGTAAGACACCATAATAGTGTTCAAGAGAATAAAAGAGATGGAAAATAGAGATAAAATAAAATACAAGATAATAATGAAAGAAAGTACCTTGATGTTGGTATACATGAATTGAATGCTTAATAAGAATCTATGGAGCAACATAGAAGCACAATTCTCAAGAAGAAAATAGATATAGGTTTGACATAGTAAACTCCATTTATGTATAATATACAAATAAATTCCACAATTATAATCAAATAATTTAATTGTACAATTGAAGGTTATAGGAGTAAATTAAATACTAATACCCCTTCCATTTGGAAGTTATATAGTATGATAACATTATGCCCTTACTGTTTTGAAAGGCCACAATAGGGTCTCAATTAGAATCTTGTTAGGCAATATATCATCCTTTAAATTTGCACATAAATGGCGCAATACAATACATCAATATTATGATCACCTTTTTAGCCATGTGATTTCATAACCATTCTTGGCATTTTTTTTATGTATTTTGATTTGATTACTTTGTATATGATACAACTTTTCCTCACATCTCTATCTCAATTGCCATAGAAAAGTATGTATTTTAACATTATGGCAAGAACATTATTTTCTTTAAAATCAATAATTTTTATTATTGGATTTTAAATGCCAATTTGTACCTTACTCATATGCCTTTTTTTTGTAGGCATGAGTTCTATCATATGTTAGTCTTCAGGACTATGATACAATTCTTAAGTTATTGGCCTTCAAGACATGAAACAAATATTTTGTATAATTATAAAAATGTCTAGAGCACTTTTACAAATATATACCATTTATTGATATCACTAAGTGACCTTTTACAAAGTAACCAAATTAAAAGTAATATAATTTCTTTTAATCGCAAAATAAAAGTAATGTGGCTACCGGCCATAGATTATAGATATTTGGAATGATATATAGATATTTACATTATTAGCCTCTAATATTCACAATATATATTAATTTAGGCATTGAGCATATATATGTGATTGCATCAAAATGTGTTTATAAGTCTTCAGGACCTTTACTTTTGAGTAGCATAATGCACTGTGAATTATTTGTCTTCCAAATAATATATATGATAAAAATACCATTTTAAGGCTACAAAAGCCTTTTATTTTACGAGGCTAAATATTTGTAACAATAAGATCATCGAAGTGCCCAAATTTTTTTTTGTGGTCATATCATTTATTGGAATGAGTTGTGTTCTTTTATATTAGAATCATTACAAAAGTTATGTGACTTCTGGTCATCCAATCATAAATTAAAAGTATTTTGGCTTTTGGCCATTCAACAAAATTAAAAGAATACTATAACAAAATAAAGTAAGTAAATTCAAATTTATAATCAAGTATAAATAACAGATAAATGCTTAGTCATATAGATCATACTATATAAATATATAGATATATAGCAATATTAATTAATTAATCAACTATATATATATGATAAAGATGTTATAAATAACAATATATATACATGACACAATATTAGAGAAATAAATTATAAATATAAGAAACTAGATAATAATAAGAAATATAAAGCAAAAAAATATAAATAACACAAATAGACAGACAGACAGATAAATATAAACAATTAACATTATATAATAAACAATAAAAGGAAAAATAAAGTAAAAGATGAAAAGATAGATATAAACAATTAACATTACATAATAAACAATAAAAGGAAAAATAAAATAAAAGATTAAAGAAAAATAAAAGATAACATGAAAGACAAGATAAATAACATAAAAGAAAATAAAGAAGAATAATATGAAACAATCAATAATCGAAACTAGAAAGATAAAATAATATTAAAATAAACAACATAAATTGTAGTATGAAAATGATAAAATTAGAGAGTATAAGAAATAGAAAATCAAATCATAGACCTTCAGGGCAAACTCGTTCTGATAACGTGTTATAAAAATGAGAAAAATGTAAGAGATTAGAGATATGGAAAGACATAAGAGGAAATTGGAGAGAAAAAGGGAGTAATAATTCTTATTCATTTTAAACTTATTATCATTTGGTACATACACACTATTTATAGGCCATATGACCTTAAATTACATTTCAAGAGTTACACAAAAGAATCAATCTACATAATTGTGAAATATGTTACAATAGGAGGTTGTGTGTATTAATCATAAGAAACTCTAAAGAGAAAAACCTCAAAAGAGACTCTTAGAAAGCTTTGGACATCCATCAAAATATGATAATATTTACAACAATTAGAATATTTACTTGGTCCCTAATAAACATAATTAAAAAAACATAAAAAACTAATGAAGTACCTTCATTGATTATGTTCATTCTCATGTATTAAATGGTTGATATACTTTTATAACAAGGACAAAAGGGGTAAATCGGACAATAACCAATAAATGAAAAAAAAAAATCATGCATACGTACACAAAAAATTCTAATTATTATATGAGTTAATTAAGGTCTTACATTATTCATAATCAAAACATTAGTAAACCCTATACTAATTTTTATATTTAAAATAGCATATTATTTGTAATGTGCTAATAAATGTTAGTCCAATTGATGAAGAATTACCTTAAAACTCACAGGATTGTGAGTTCAATTAACTTATATTTTATATATATATATATATATAAAAGATGAATGCAGGCAAAAAAAAAAAAGGATGAATGAAAATAAGACGGAGGTGAGTTTGGTAGGACCAAGGAGATAAGGTTGGTGTGTGAAACAGTCAGATCCCAAAAACTGTTAGCTCAGCCGCTGACTCGTGAGACGATAACAAGCTTATGTATGCAAGTCTCATTGGCTTAGCTCTCCACTACTTAGTGTCCCACTTATATATATATGAGCACAAATCTTTCATCTTCAACATATACTAAACCTAGAGAGAAAGAAGAAGAAGACAATATCTTATCTTATGTTTGTGAAAGAAAAATGAGTTTTGGAGTTGAAATATCGATGCTGGTGGCGGGTTTGTGGGGTATGTTTGTGAGGCCTATGTTACTTACTCACATTGTTGAAATGGCTCACCTCATGGCTTCTTCTTTTCTTCGATTTGCTTCTGCTTTTGCTTCACCTTCTTCTTCCTCTCTCCTTCGTTCTCGCGACTCACACTCACACATCGCTTCGTCTGTTCAGCCATTCATCTTCACCTAAATTGCTTCAATTTATTCATGTATCACATTCTTCTATTACTGTACAACTTGTTTGTTTATTTTTATTTGCAGTACACTGCATGTTTCCATTCGATTTTCTTTCTTTGAGAAGTGTAATTGGAAGTTTAATTAAGAGACTCTCTCACTTAACATACCGGTCTTTTGAAATTGAGCTTTTGTTTTGATGTTATGTTCATAACAAAGTTTCTTTTGAAAAGTTTTATATTGTAAAATGTAAAAATGATTATTTGTAGTAAAACCCAACAAGCAATTTCGTTAGCTAGTTGACCCTAAAATGTAGGTTGTGGACTTACTGTTCTCATATATATATATATATATATATATATGTATGTATGTGTTACACACACTCATATGTAGTTATAACATCGATGAAGAATCCATGCCCTCAACATTTAATCATTTATTTAACAAATGAAAAATAGTACATGGAAGAGAGAGTCTCATATTCACTTTTCTGATTTGACTAATGATTTTCATGGTTAATGTTTAGAGTGCAAAATGTTTTCCCCTCTATCAATAAATGCATTTCTTTTCTTGATATTTAAATTTGTGTTATCCTTCTTAATTATGAGTGAGACTGCTTACCACGTCAAATATTGATGCATCATGCAATCACATTTCTTTATTTTTAGAACATATGTTTTTATTTTTTTTTTAGTAGGCCTAAGGTTTAACACCTTTATCTAGGGTCTTTATTTAGAACTATCTAGTTGAGAAAGAACCACTAATATTCTTAGAATCCTTAATGTACTCAAAGTCTCACTTAGATACTTTAAGATAATACTTGTCATTCTATAAGTTTTTCTGAGAAATTTTAAAAACATTCCATAACTAGTTTATTTTAACTTTGAAAATAGTGGTTATTAACTTCAAAACTAAGCTCTTTAAATGCTTTTCATAATAAAATAAAGACACAAACTTATTAGAGTCTTATTGTGTTTCGCAGAGCATTCTAGAATTCTGATCCAATTTACAAAAATAATATCTTTATAACTACACATCCAAAAATTACAAATTACTACTCGATTTAAAACTTAGGATATGAGCTATTATCATATAAAATATCAAGATATAATTCAAACATTACTATACATAATTCTGAAAATCAATAATATGTTCTATTACATGTATATTTCCTTACTACACTTATATTCTTTACCATTTTTGTAGTTTAGGCTACTAATCCCTTTTTGGAGATTATACACATCTCAAAATAATAAAAGATACATGCAAATTTCTTATACTAGGAGCATATATATATGTGTGTGTGTGTACAAAATGCTTTATTAAATGCACCCTAGCTAAGCATCCATCAGCTTCTTTCTTCTTTAGCTCCCACCGATCACTAAGCTCTTGCCCTTAGAAGAACTTGCCCATATTGTTATCATGGTAGATGGGGGTGAGATTTGAGAAATCTCAATAGTAACAAAACTTCATCATATAATCATTCAAGATCACAAACTAAGCATGCAAAACAAGCCACAGAGAACAACACCTCACAACATTATATCATCATTGATGCCCATACAGCAAACAGATAAACTAGCCACTCGCTATCTGGTGC
>JBAGKO010000014.1:5081283-5097154 GCA_037177275.1 Acacia concinna
ACTATATTAGCCATAACAAATTACATCAATTAACATATTCATCACATAAATATGTTTATGTGATAAATTTTGAGAAAATTTTACTAAAAAAGGCAAGAAAAATTTAACAACGACTTTCAGTGGCAACATGAAAGTCGCTACCGAAACTAACTTTTGGTGGCAACATATGAAAGTCGCCACTAAAAACCAACACCTTCGGTGGCGACCTCAAAGTCGCCACTAAAACTTACTTTTGTTGGTGACATTGTAAGTTAGACTTTCGGTGGCGACTATGAAAGGTTGCCACCGAAAGTCTAACTTTCGGTGGCGACACCAAGGTTGCCACAGAAAGTGCAACTTTTGGTAGCAACTTCAAATGTCGCCACTGAAAGTCATCACTAAAAGTCTTTTTTTTTTGTAGTGAATGCAGCTAAGATGAGCCATCTCATGCTAACCTAATTGATAAGATGACTCAGCTTTTCCATATAAATAACAAGAAGATAAGTAGATAGTGGGTTACCTTACCCCATACATCTAGATAGAAAGAATAATTATGCATCATCACCATTTTACTGTAGCTTCATGCTAAATGTATATGCATGTTCCTTAATAATAGAGAGAAAATATTATTAGATTCAATTCGTCAAGGCATCACATTAGAAACTCTTAGTTGATTCGATTATAAGCTTTCTCCAAATCAATCTTTGTGGCCATGTACACTTTCTTTCGCTTCAAGGTTCACATTGAATGGACAATTTCTTAGCTACAATAATGTTATCACTGCTATGTCGTCCCCATATGTAGCTACATTGATGTGGAGATATCACTTTTGGCATAATAGGCTTCAACCTATTGACTACATTTTTTGTGATAAGTTTTTAAATTACATTGCATAGGGCTTATATAGGTATCATGTATCTTAGAGCTCCGGGTGATCCTTCTTCAGGATAGGCACAATAAACGTGCCAGATACGTCTTTAATAGCTTGTGGGCCAGCAACTGAAAATTTCAAATAAGGCACAACAGAGTTGCATACCATACTCCACTTGTTTTGATAAAATAATGTATTGAAACCATCTAGTTTAGGAGACTTGAGAGCACCCATATGAAAAATAGCATCTTTGATTTCCTCGTCAGAGATCTCCTTCCCACATAGTTAGATCTGAGTTTCACCAAGGCCAGAAAAATAACTGTCACAATCAAGAGTTTGGCGGAATATTACTTCCTCAGAGAACAAAGAAGCGAAGAATTCAATTGTCATGCTTTTAATCTAGTTTATATCATATATCGATGTACCATCCTCATGTCGTTGATTAGATATAGCATGGAAATAGCAAGTGTTTCAATTCCTATATAAAGACCACTCCGCTTTGGCTTTTTGTGCACATAGAAGAGATTCTTGCAGTATTCATTTTTGTGTATTTTCCTTTCTGAGATGATTACAATAAGTACCCAAATTAGAACATATTTGGTCCCTATTTTAGTTAGTCTCATTTATTTTGCATTTTATTAAAATCTTATTGTAGGTATTTCATAGTTAAAATAAAGAAAGGAAGGTATACTAACTTTAACTTTATTTCCATATTAGATGGAGATCCCGACTGAAGTTGCAAAGAACGAAATCCAAAGTTTAGTGAACTTGGTGAAAAAGGAAGCTTGCTATTTATGTTGTTTCAATAGCTATGCTCAAGAGTTTGAACAGAAAAAGGGCAGACTGAATGCAACTCTCAAAGATGTAAGTAGAACAATTGATAAAGCTAGAGGTGTTTCTCATGTTACATCTGCAGCATTACAATGGAAACGTGAAGCTGAAGAACTCGTTGATGTTGTTGTTGATGCTAAAAAATATAAATGCTTTAATGACTTGTGTCTTAATTGGTGGCATCAATATCGGAGAGGCAAAGCCTTGGCAAAGCGGACTCTAGATATTGACATACTTCTAGATAGATGCAACTTTGACATAGTGGATGGTCCAACTGATCTTCCAGGAATAAAATACCACTGTTTACCAAATTTTATGCATTTTGAGAGTCGAAAGTCAACATTTGAAGAACTGCAAAAGACACTAGAAGATGAAGAGAACAATAACATTGGATTGTATGGCTTGGGGGGAACTGGAAAAACCTCAATGGCAACAGAAGTGGGTGCTAAACTGGAAGGAACTACATTTGACAAAGTCATATTTCTCGTTGTTTCTAAGCCTCCAGATTTCAAAAAGCTTCGAGGTGAAATTGCCAAGAATTTAGATTTGAAATTAGAGGAGGGAAAGGAAGAAGTACACAAGGACGATATATTGACCAAAATCAATGTATTAAAAGAAAAACTTCTTATAGTATTAGATGATGTGTGGGAGGAGTTTGATCTCACAGAACAGTTGGGCATTCCTCCTCACCACCTACATAAGGGTTGTAGGGTATTGATAACCACCCGGATTAAAGACATTTGTACAAAGATGGATTGCCAGAGAAAGATTCATCTGGATACATTGAACCATAAGGAAGCATTGTCTCTTTTCCTCCAGCATACTAATAATTCCTCTAATTTGGAGAGTTTGGCGCAAAGTATTGTGGAGCATTGCCATGGGGTACCGGTAGTGATTGTAGCTGTAGCAAGATCATTAAAGGACCGACCTTTAAAATTTTGGAAGGAATCCTTGAGGAACTTGCAAAGTGGTAAGCCAATACTCAAGGTTCGTGATGATTTGAAGAAGGTGTATGAAGGTTTGAAGTTGAGCTATGATAATTTGAAAAATGAAAAAGCCAAAAGGCTCTTTTTGATATCTTCTCTGTTCCCCGAAGATTTTGAGATTCCTATAGAGATTTTAATCACAATTGGTGTAGGAATGGGCCCTTTTGGGGAAGTTAATGATTACAACGAAAGAAGACAAAAAATACTTGATGCTATATGGGAACTTCAAGTTTCTTCTTTATTGTTGAATGCTGAGGCTGAATGTGTGAAGATGCATGATATGGTTCATGAAATAGCCTTATTGATAGGAGAAAATGATATTCAATCCGTCCTTGACTCTGAAGTGCTTGTGAAAAATGGCTTGCAATGTTTATTTTGGGCAAATAATGATTTTCCAAAACACTTAGATGGTGGAAACCTTGAGATTTTAATAATGTTTCTGAATCCAAAAAGACGCTTCAATTTGAATGTCACCGATACAGTGTTTTCAGATATGACAAAGCTGAAAGTTTTGTTTTTACAGAGTGAAAGTTACATGCGAATTCCAGCTCCATCACTGCTTCAATCAATTCAATCATTACAAGATCTACGAACTCTCAGCCTAGGGGGTTTTGAATTGAGTTGCATATCTTTGTTGGAAAAGTTGCTAAATCTTGAGACTCTGTGGTTGGATTGTTGTTCAATCATTAAATTACCTGACAAAAATTTTGAGCTAGAGAAGTTGAGATTCTTAAAGATACAAAATTGTACAATTAAAATGAGTAATCCTTTTAAATTGATTGAAGCGTGTCCAAAACTAGAGGAGTTGACTTTTTTGAATAATCAGTATGACGAGGGGGAGGAAGTTACTATGTCTCAAAAGGTATCATTTCATGCGCCAGAGATATATCAAATATCTTCTGACGATCTTTCAGTCAATTTTGAACAATATGGTTCCCTGCTGTCAAGATGTTTTGAGCCAGGTAAGTTAATGGATTTAATCTCTGAGGCAACATTTAAAAAACTTGCAAGAACAGCTGAGCTTCTCATCTTAGAAGGGTCTGAAGAAGATGAACAGAAAAATCTTATCCCCCATATTGTTTCAGTAGGCGACAAAGGCATGACTGATTTATTTTATCTTGAATTGTGTTATTGGCCTAATATGCAGTGTCTCATTGATTCTATGAACCATTGCTTTGATGCGAATGCTTTCTCCAATTTGGTTGAACTACGTCTTCATGACATGGGATTAAGCAATATGTTATTTAATGGAAACTATAACCTCTGTCATCTTAAGACCATGGAAGTGGAGGATTGTCCAAAGCTGAGGTCACTTTTTCTCCCATTCACTGCTCAAAGTCTTTCGCATTTGAAAAAGTTGATAATTAAGAGATGCGATGCGTTGGAATGCATTATAGAAGAAAAGAGTTCAAGAGGAGCGATAGCTGGTGATGATGGTGACAATCATCAGAAGAGCTACGACACTTTGTTTCTAAAATTGAAAACTCTTCGAATTGCTAGTTGTGGCAACTTAGAAATGATATTGCCAATCCTTCCCTGTGGAGGCCTTATAGAAAGAATAACCATACAAATGTGTGAGAAGCTGAAATATATCTTTGATAAGTTCCAGGAGCTCAATGTTATGCCTTCCTCTTATGTGGAAATGGAACTTTCGGATCTACCAAGTTTGGTTGGTGTTTTTAGTGAATATAAAAAATCCATCTCTTTGTCACTACAACATCCATCTATAGCTTTAAGAGGTAATTTGAAGGAGACACTTCCAAGCACCAAGAAGTGTTCTTTTTCGTGGGCTAAATTATGTTGTTTAAAATCAAGGGCAACAAGTGAAGAGGATAATGGTGCTTTTTCTACAAGTAGATTGCTTGATGAAGTAATCCCGCAGGTATGCTTTGTTCGATTACCTCACTATATATGTCCAGATCGATTTTTCTTACATTTATTTTCCTTTTACAACGGATTTTATTATTGTTTTGGGCAGTTTTTTTAAGAGACATGTAACATTACATATTTTATGGATTCCAACGTTTGTTGTGATGCTAGACAATTGACTTTGACTGAAAAGCTACAAAAGAAACAAATATTGTAAATTGAAAATAGGGAGAATGATATATAAATATCATTTGAAATTGTAAAACCCTGACAAGTCTGTTAACATTGCATAAGATAAATAAGTACTAAGGGACTAATTTGGTATTTTGAAATGTTTTCTTTTTGCTAAAATGCCCCTAGTTGGAGCTCCGTTGCTGCCACCGCCATTGCCGAAGCTCTACCAGTAGGCACCACCCTTTTGGCGGGCATCCAATGGCTAGCCGCTAGAGCTCTAGTGATAACTTGAGTAAAGTGATTAACTACTTGAGTATATGTACTACTACAAACAGTAACCTTTGTGGTGTTAAAAAAAATGCCACATATTTTAATTCCACAATAGGTTCCAAAGCACCACATGAATTCCAATATTTTTTTCTTTAGAAAAAGGACTTTAAGTGGTGTTTTCTTAAGGATGTGGGTGATCCGCTTTAGCTGAGGAAACGTCACCTACAGTCATTTTTTTTTTCATTTTTTTTATTTTTTATTCATAACCTATATTATTTTTTTCTGTAACACTTTAAACATAAATTTGAGAACCGTATTTATAGAGCAAAAATAAATATGCAAACAAGTTAACATAAAGAAATGTAACTCAAATATCAAATATGATACAAACAAATAGCTAATCAAGAATACTTACTGATTATTGGAAGTCAGGTAGAGAGTTAAATTCCAACCTAAGCACAAAACATGAAAAATATTAAAAATTGTTAAGAAAAAATATTATGTGGAACAAGAGAAAAATCATTAAGCAATAAGAAAATAAACATGAGAATAGATAACAATAAGTAAGTAAAAACATGAGAACAACTCATATGAGAGAACAAGAGAATAAGAAGAGACAAAAAAAAAAGAACAAAAAAAACAAAGGAAAAGAAACAAAGGCAAAGCTTTTTGGCATACCTTTTTATTAGAGACCAATATGAAGAAAAAATATTAGTGAATCTCAAACATTAATAGAGGTGGAATTGAGCACGATAAAGAAAGAGGGAAGAGAAACAATGAAGAAACTAAGGAAAAAATAGACAAAATTAAACTGAGAGATGGTGAAAAAATAAGCAGGAGAGTAAAAAAAAAAAGAGGGAAACATTTTCTCAATTGGGGGCGCTCTCCCACAAAAACATCCTCTAATGGGTTAAGTTGCCCCTTTTAGTGACTCTCTTTTGGGAAAGTGCCCCCAAAAGGGCAGTCCTTTGGGGGCACTCCCCAAGGGGGCTTTCCTTGCCCCAACCCACCAAGGGGGCATTTCCTTGGAAAGGACTTCCCTATACCTTTATTAAAAAATACATATGTATACATCAATTAGATTTTCTATGACATTTTTTTAAGAAAGTGCTAATAAAATTGTTTAGCAAATGTAACACTCATTCTAAAATGCGCCATATTTTCTACTTTTATTTATAAAAAAAATCATGCAAAAGCTGTGGCGCTTTTTCTAAAAAGGACCACAATATGTATGCCACTTTTGCCTCTTTTGTAGTAACGATAGGGATTGACCACTTGTGCTCCTTAAACCCTATTTGGTCTTATTGACAAGTTGTGTAAGGTAATGACAACTTGAGTATTGACACTTATTTTTTGAGTATAATGATTAAGCTCAAGTTGTCAATCACTATACCCAAGTTGTCATTGCCTTCATTCAACTTGTCAACGAGATTGGATAGGGTTTTGGGAGCTCAAGTACTTAAGTTGTCAATGTAAGTACTAAAGTTGTCATTATCTTTATTCAACTGGTCAATAAGACCGGATATTGTTTAAGGTGCATTAGTAGTCAATCTCTATACTTAGGTAGTTAATCACATTACTCAAGTTGTCACCAGAACTCTGGCCACTGATGTTGGAGGTTTGGTGGCTGACCACTAGAGGCTTGCCGGCGAGGTGGTGCCTCTACTGGATCAGAGAGGGATATTACTTTTTATTAAAAATTTTTATGTGCATTTTAGTAAAAAGACAATTTTGAAATCCTAGATTAGCCCCTGGTACTCAATTATCTTTTGTAAGTGTTAACAGATTTTTTGGAGTTTTACAATTTCAAATGGTATTTATTTGGGATCTCCCTTAAAAATATTTATTGTATTCTAATAATTTTACTAAATTTTTTATTAACAATGTGTTTATGAATTGTGGGTAAATAGAGCTCATTGAGGGTGGGATTAGTTTTTCTTCAAAAATATTTGAAAAAAATGAACATTATGATTTTATTGTTATGCTTTGATACTTTACATATATAACACTATCGAATAACAATATCTCTTATTCAAATTTTGCTGATTGTTTATTTTGGTATTATTGGATTGATTTCTTTTATTGATTGTTACAATGTTAAACATATTTTGATTTATTATGTATTACTGTGTCAAATTTTCTGAGTTGTAGATATAACATTTAATGATATGTGATTAAAGGAAGTAGAAGCATCCAAAAATGGAGTTCCTCCTTCCCTTGTAGCTCAAAGCCTTTTGGTGCAGCCATTGAAGAAAGTTAGGAAAGTAGATCTTTGGAAATGTGGGAATTTAATATCAATATCAACTCAACCCTTGGCAACTTCAATAATTTCATTAGAACATTTGACAATCCGTGAATGTCATAAATTGAAGTACATCACAACACACGAGGGAGATGCTCAAGTTGATAAGAATAAATGTTCTATTTTTTCAACACTAGAGAAGGTGCAAATCAAGGATTGTAAGGAGTTGGAAATTCTATTTAGATCAACAATATCTCTTTGTCTTCAAAAATTGAAAATTTTGACTATAGAGGAAGTGCCTAAACTAAAATATGTTGTTGGGAACTACCAAAAGGAGCAACACTCAGCCAATCAGAATCAAATTTATGAGCTTCATTTCAATCTCCCTGCTTTGGAGGCCCTCAAGGTTGGAGGTGCACCAATGGTGAACGACATTTGCTCTAAGAATTATAAAATGGAACTGTCATCTCTGAATGTCGTGATTGAAAATTGTGGCATTAAATCTTTCACTGATTATAACATGATGGACTTGAGAGCCACGGAGGTACCCCTCTTTAACTTTGCCCACATGATTTGTTATGTTTTGATAATTTTAGTTAGAAGTGGCGTATTTGATGAAAGTGAAATTATTTATGATTGTCTTTATATGTTAAGTTGTTTTTGCAGTCATGTAACTTATTAAGCTTTTAGATTGATTGCTTCTCAACACATTATATTTTAAAATGGGGCATAAAAATAACTAAGAGTGAGATTATTTTTATGAACATATCACAACGAGAGGTCTTGTAAGTTTATTTTTGTAAAAAGGTCAGCCATCAAAATACTCAACTTTTTGTATATTACTTGAATTAGGACTTCTTATGCATTATTGTATAGTGAGATATTAATTATATATTAGCATATAGCAATTAGATGCATTTATAAATGGAGCTCTTCTGTTTTACGCAGCCCTGCATATTTATTTTGGATCTCTACACTGGATGGGGTGGGTAATGTGCACCCCTAGGCTGTGCATGGTTATACGCAGCCCTCCCAATATCTTTTCCTTGTCATCTTTTTACGATTAGAGTCTACATAAAATTGGTGATATTTTGATACTTTATGGGCTGAAAATGGAATTATTTTCAATTTTTTATGATTTTTCAAAGATTTAGAAAGAAAATAGATACTTTTGAGTATTAAAACTTTGAAAAAAAAAAGAAAAAGAAAACAACTCCATTTTTAACCTATAAGATATTAAAATATCACTAATTCTATATAGAATCTAATCGTAAAAAGAAATAAAAAAAAATTGTAAGGCTACTTATTACAATGCGCAGCACGAGGGGTGGGTCACCCCGTCCCATCTCTAAAGGCTTCTATGTTGAATATGGAACAAAAGAAATAAAGGGAAAACATACATAACAAATTGCAAATGTTTTAGGGAAAATAGCGTTGAGGTCCTAAATAAGAGAATTTACGTCAAAGTGATCTTGAGATAGAAATAAATTAATATTATGTCCCAGAGTTGTTAATGGTGCCAGAGGTTATCATTAACAACCCCATGGGCGCCATTAACAACTTTGGGGTTGTTAATTGGGACTTGACAATAATATTTTTCTTATATTGGAGACCTAACAGTAGTATTTTCTAATCTCAAGAACACTTTGACGTAAATTCCCTTATTTGGGACCTTAGGGCAATTTTCCCAATGTTTTACTTATTCCAATGTTTGTTCTGATGTTGGACAGTTGAATTCAATACCACAAAGGAAATAACATTCTAAAATTGAAAAGATTGTTGTGTTTTAATAACTCAACTTAGATTTTTATTTACAAAGTGTTCAATGGAACAGGTTATTCTCTCCGGTCCTAAATATAAGACCCATTTTTATGTTTGGGACCGGAGGTAGTATTAGTTTTCTCAAACTTATTTAGAAAAACACATGAAAAGATAAAAATATTTTGATTTATCCTTATGCTTTGATACTATTTACTATATAATATTGCTTAAAAGCTATATTGTATATACACATTTTACTGATTGTTTGATTCGGAAAAAGAAATATTTATTTTACTGATGGGTATTATTGTGGAATGACAATGATTTATGTTCTTGGTGATGGACATAACTTTAATGATTTGAGTTTGTAGAAATTTGATACGTCCACAGATAGAGGTGCTCCTTCCCGTGCTCCTTCCCTTGGATCTCAAAGCCTTTTGCTGCAATTGTTGAAGAGTGTTAGGAAAATATCACTTGTGGAATGTCATAACTTAATATCACTATCAACTCTATCCAGTGCAGCCTCAACAATTTCTTTGGAAGTTTTGACAATAAGAAGATGTCATAAATTGAAGTACATCACAACACACGAGGGACATGCTGAAGCTGATAAGAATAACTGTTCCATTTTTCCAACACTTGAGAAGCTGGAAATTAAGGATTGTGAGGAGTTGGAAATTATATTTGGGTCAACAATATCTATTGGTCTTCAAAAATTGAAAATTTTGACTATAGAGGAAGTGCCTAAACTAAAATATGTTGTTGGGAACAATCAAAAGGAGCAACACTCAGCCAATCAAAATCAAATTTATGAGCTTCATTTCAATCTCCCTACTTTGGAGGACCTCAAGGTTGGAGGTGCACCAATGGTGAACGGCATTTGCTCTAAGAATTATAAAATGGAACTGTCATCTCTAAATGTGGTGATTGAAAATTGTGGCATTAAATCTGATTATAACATGATGGATTTGAGAGCCACGGAGGTACCCCTCTTTAACTTTGCCCACATGATTTGTGATGTTTTGCTAATTTTAATTAGAAGTGGCGTATTTGATGAAAGTGAAATTTATTATGATTGTCTTTATATGTTAAGTTGTTTTTGCAGTCAAGTAATTTATTAAGCTTTTAGATTAATTGCTTCTCGACACAGTATATATTAAAATGGGGAAAAAATAGAACTGAGAGGTCAAATAATTTTTTCCCTTTAAAATAAGGACTATGAACATATCACAACGAGAGGTATTGTAAATTTATGTTTGGGAAAAGGTCAGCTATCGAAATACTCAACTTTTTGTATATTACTTGAATCTTAATTATATATTGGTATAGATCAGAGCAATTACATGCATCTATAAATGGAGTTTTTCTGTTTTACGCAGCCCTACATATTTGTTTGAGGATCTCTGCAAGGCTCCTATATTGAAATATGTGGGACCAAATTACTATTAAGGAAAACATATGGAACAAATTGCAAATGTTTTACTGATTTTAATGTTTGTTCTGATGTTGGACAGTTGAATTCAATACCACAAAGGTAATAATATTCTAAAAGTGAAAATACTGTTGTGTTTTATTAATTTATATTTTTTATTAACAAAGTGTTCAATGGAACGGGCAATTAGTTTTTCTCAAACATATTGAGAAAAACACATGAAAGATATAATTAGTTTGATTTATCGTTATGCTTTGATAGTATTTGCTATATAATATGCTTAAAAACTATATTGCATATTCACATTTTACTGATTGTTTGTTTCATAAAAACAAATATTTATTTTACCGATGGGTATTATTGTTTTGGAATGATAATGATGTATCTTCTTGGTGATGGACATAACTTTAGTGATTTGTGTTTGTAGAAATTTGATACATCCATAGCTAGAGGTTCTCCTTCCCTTGCAGCTCAAAGCCTCTTGCTGCAAACGTTGAAGAAAGTTAGGAAATTATATCTTTGGAAATGTGGGAACTTAATATCATTATCAATTCAATCCTTGGCAGCTTCAATAATTTCATTGGAGCATTTGACAATCTGTGAATGTCATAAACTGAAGTACATCACAACACACGAGGGATATGCTCAAGTTGATAAAAGTAACACTTCCATTTTTCCAACACTAGAAAGGCTGGAAATTAAGGGTTGTGAGGAGTTGGAAATTCTATTTGTATCAACAATATCTATTTGTCTTCAAAAACTGAAAATTTTGACTATAGAAGAAGTGCCTAAACTAAAATATGTTGTTGGGAACTATCAGAAGGAGACCCTCAACAACATTTTTGCCAACAATTATAGCATGGTGAATTGGATAGCTGCAGAGGTACATTCGTTTTAACTTTGTACATATATTTTGTTTTGTTTTGATATCATTTAACCAGAAGTGCAGTATTTGATCAAAATGAAATTATTTATTAGTCGTTTTTTTTGGGGGAAATCCCAAAAAAAGATAAGGCAAATGGGGAAATCCAAATTCAGTATAGCGAAAGTGGAAAATCCCAAATCAGTCTTTTTGTATTTTTTACGTAATTACGAAAATGCCACTAGATATTTAATAACATGAGAATCATAATTCACAATACAAATATCTAAATTAACAACACCAGAAGTATTTAGGTGTTACATATTTACGCTGTAAGTTGTTTATGTTGATATTGTTAATTGAGATACTTTTGTTGTGAATTAAGATACTCTGTCTTATTAAAAATTTAGTGGCATTTTTGTAATTATGCAAAAAAAGTACAAAAAAACTTATTTAGAATTTTCCGATTTCGCTATACTGAATTTAGATTTCCCTATTTCTCTTGTCTTTTTTTTTTTTTTTGAGATTCTCCCTTTTTTTTTGCGTAGTCAACTAATATATGAAGCTTTTAGATCTATTTTTTTCTATCGAACGAGTATTAGAACAAGGCATGATATTCAAGTAGCCCGGTCAGATTTTTCATTATTGAGAAAGACTTTGAACAAATGACCACGTGGGCTCTAATATATTTGTTGTTGAGAATAAGGTAAGGCATCAAAATATTTTGCGTTTTTGTTAAATTGATGTATATATATTGATACTTCTTTTATGAAGACGTATAATCAATGATGGTTCAACGTTAATTTTATTTCAAATTAATATAGATAGCGTTTTATATTGATTTAACAAAAGACTCTTGCTCATCCCCAAATGGGGCTCCTCTGTTTCATGTAACGCAAAACCTTTTGATACAACCATTGAAAAATATTAGAAAAATAGAACTTATGGAGTGTGTAAACTTAATATCATTTCTAACTCTATCCAGTTCTTTTATAATTTAGTTGGAAGTTTTGATGATCAAAGCATGTGGCCAACTGAAGTGCATTGTAGCAGATGAAGGAGATGATAGAACTCACAAGAACTACAATTCCATCTTTCCAAAGTTGAGAGTGTTGAAAGTTTCAAATTGTAATGCATTGGAATATTTATTCCCAGAATATGCTTTTACATCCCCGGAAAATTTGGAATCTTTAAAGATCTTTGGTGCTCCTATGTTGAAATATGTATTTGGAAGAAGCCAACATGATAACAGTTTAAGTCACGAGAATATGAATATCCAAACTTTCATTGATTTTCCTACTTTGAAAGATCTTACTATCAAGAATGTGCCAAAACTTGTAAGCATTTATCCCGAAAACTACTATATGAGAGGGTTGTCTCTGTTGTCTGTTATTTTGGACACACTTCCAGAGTTTACAATGGGACTTTTCAAGGAATTTTTGGTTTGTTGGCATACAAAACAACAAGACACAAAGGTATGGCTCTATGTAGCTTCTCCACTAGTCCTAGTTATTCCCACAATTGATAACTTATGTTTCAGGAATTTCTCTCACTGCATGGTTTATAGATTTCTAGATGTTATCTTAAAGATGCAGAAATAATCATGTCTATAATATTGCCTCGGTCAGCCTCATTTTTTGTAAGCTTTTTGTTAACTTTTTTACATAAAATATATATATGCTTGAAAGTAATATTTATATTAAAATTTCAGGTGGTTTTTTCCTCTAATTTTTTTGATAGTTTCATTTTCCTTAAGTATTTTTTAATTTTGTAAGCTTTTTGTTAATTTTTGTACTTTTATGCATGAAAATAACATCTATATTTTAACTTCAAATGTTTTTCCTTCTAATTAATTTTATTTGATAGTTTAATTACCCCAAAGTATTCATAAATTTGGAAGTGATACAACTTACGTGGAGTTCGCAGGTGATTGAGATGTGCTGGAAAACTTTGGAATCTCTTGAAGTTTGTGACTTCAAGACAGAAGATTTTTTTGATTTGAAATATATGGAAACAGAGAAAAAAGGGGATGAACTTCAACCATTGACATCAAGCTTAAAACGCTTGGAGTTGAAAAATCTAAGTGAGTTGGTGAATATATGTGTGGGGCCTAAATGTATCATACGCTTCGAAAATCTTCATTATCTATCAATTAGGTCATGCAAAAAGCTCAGAGTTATCTTCTCTGTATCTACAGTGAGAAGCCTACCAATGTTGGTGTATCTGAATATAACAAAATGTGAAGAACTAGTTTACATGGTTGAAGATTATGAAACAAATGATGGTGCACCATGCTTTCCCAACTTACAACAAGTCATTGTCCGTGATTGTGACAAATTGAAGTATCTGTTCTCTATCACAATTTCTAATATCCTTCCTAAACTTACAGTTTTGGAAATAAACAAATCCTATGAACTTGAGCATATACTAATCAGACGAGGTGAGATGAAAGAGATGCTCATGAAGAAGCATGTGCTCCCACAGCTTATCAAAGTGACACTTGAAAAACTTCCAAATCTCATTAGTATCTGTCATGGGATTGATTTTCAAATTTTGAAAGATGATAACCGAGTGTGTGTGCGTCATTGCCCCTACTTTTCTTTTTATGGTATGCATTTAAAGAAGTAATTTACTCTTTAAATTTGAAAATTATGATGAGTTTTTTTATAATATGAAAAATCCTACTTTCAGAAACTTCTCTTGTAGAAAAAGCAAAGGAGAAGCTCTCTTCACACATAAGCATCAAACAATCTTTAAATATGGGAGAAGAAACACAACAATCCCGCTTCAAGGTATGATTTTGATTGCTAAGGGCATCATTTTACAATGCCAACGGAACTATTTGTTTGTTATCTTTCTTTAACGAATTCAACAAGCGCTTTTTTTAATTTTATTTTAATAAAAATTTGTGGCAATGGTCGGGAAATTCAGGGAGCAACAGGGGACATTGCAGAAGACGATGTCATGTCAGAGATGGCAAAAACGACAATTTCATCATCTGACTCAAAACTCAAAGGACAACTTGTACGTTTTTGCTAATCCTTTTATTAATTATTATTTTTTTAAAAAAAGAAGAATATTACTTAATAACATTGGTCAGTGGAAGGAAATTATAGAAAATGACCACTAAGTGCAAATCTATCCTTTATGAGAAAAACAGGCTTTGAAGATTACATCTAAAATGCAAACAACATACTCAAGTAGGCATACACAAAAATACACTCACAAACACCCACATTCCAAATGCTTAAAGAAAGTTACAACTCCAATACATAAATTCATTTTCATGTAATTGATTGAACTATTAACACACACGCACGCACACATATTCCCATCTGTTAATGAAATTGACAAAAGTTAAACAAAGTTTTATTATGTAGAGCTGGTCTGGCCGTGGGAGAAACAACATTGAAGTTGTTGATAAGCATGTTATCTAAAAATATGACAAAAGAATACATTGTTCTTCTGATTCATTATTTTTAAACTATGTTGAATAATGAAGAAAGGAGAGGCCAAAAGATATCTTAGAACTGAGATTTATATCCCTTAATTAATATATTACTCCCTCCTAGCCATAATATAACACCTTTTTAGGGAGTTGATCTTGGTTTTAAATATAAAACATATTTGTTTTTTATATTTGTCAATATTTTCTTAATTTATCCCTATTAATAGTCCATCAACAATAATCAAAGAGGAGAGAGAATGAGGGAATTAAGAAAGATAACCAAAATGTTCATTATTACAAAATCGTGTATATATGGCGCTCTATATATAACGGTTTCTGGAAACCCACCATATATGGAGAGGTAGAAATTTTTCAGAAGTATATATGACAGTTATAAGTAACAACCGTCATATATATGTGAACTATATATCATAGTTGTTTATAAAACCATCATATAATTCCACAGTTTTGGTAAAAAAATATCATATATGACAGTTTTGTAACAACAACCGTCATATATATGTTACGTATATGCAACGGTAATTCTGTTAAAACCCATCATACATTTGATATATGATGGTTTTATCATAAAAATTGCCTTATATAATTTGTTCATATATCCGATATACCCATTTTTCATCGTCATTTAAAACTTCAGAAATCACCAGAAAGCTTAGTTTTCCATCTGCGAGAAGGTTTTCAAGCTCCTCCGCCTTCCTTTACCACTCTTCGTCACGTTTATCATTTTGTCCTTGTCAGATCATCACCCGCATGGGTTGTACAGGCTAGTTGGGTTGTGTGGGTTGCATGGGTGTTGCGGTACTAGCGCACGAGCAGTGCACGCATTGGCTTGCATAGGTTTCGTGGGTGTTTCTAGCATTGTTTTGATCTACTTTCTCTTTGCAAGGGTTTATCCTTTTGCATTTTCTACTAGTTGCTCGATATATATATATATATAGTTCAACTACCTCTGATCTAATATCTATTTTACGTACATTTTAATGCTCGCTGGCGGTTTTATATATGTATACAGATTGGACGTTTTAATTTCTTCAAGCTATACTGTATAGTGTGATTGAAGGGTTGTTTTATGATGGATATATATATATTTGGAGTTCTTTATTTAATTTAATTTGTTGTATAATT
>JBAGKO010000014.1:5176999-5187381 GCA_037177275.1 Acacia concinna
TCTGAAACCTCGAAGTTTTTGGAAAACCTTGAGATTTGTAGTCAACCCTTGCTCCCAACAAGGTTTGGGGAAAACCTTGCCATTATGGCAAGGTTTGACTCAAACCTTGTAGTTAAGGCAATGTTGTCAAACCTTGAGGTTTCCTTACTACAAACCTTCAGCAATCAAACCTTCTTCAAGTTTTTGAAAATCTTTTATCTTTTATACCAATTGAATATTACTCAAGACCAATTGCATAAGTAATTTCCCTTTAATTAAAGATAAAACCTCATATTCCAAAATATTCTAAGTTTAGCTATTATCAAAACATAGGATCTAACAAATAGTACTGGATGTTCATGTCTATAAATATAGCTTTAAGCAAAACATTTTTTATCTTATGAAGTATGCGACAAATGAGCAGATAAGATTGTCAATGAAAGTAATAATTTAAAAAAGCTTTTAATAATTTTATGAAATGCTTTTAAATGTCCATGAGAGAAAATAATCTTAATCATATTTACTTTAGTAGCATATTTGTCTATTTTATGTGTGGAACTAATTTACTTCCTTTTATAAGTGACAAGCTCACCAGCAAACAAGTTAAATGAAATGCGTGTTCTATGCTTGAACTTTAAGTGCTTGATATGTTTGAAATGATATATTTTAGACCAATATTTTGGTTTTTTTTTGTCTGTATCTAACATTGTGGTATTTTGGCTCATTTATCAATGTTTTAGGTGTATCCTTTGATAGCTTTTAAACCCCAGTTCTTACACTATACCATTTTTATGAAATAAAGTAGCGTGATGGCTTTGGTGATGTTTTAAATATTGGTCATTAGCATTTCTGAAAAGGAGAGGAAATTTACCTGCCTTTACAGTAGTAGTTTTATATGGTAAAAAAAGAGTAGCATTTCATTTCCATATTTAGGAAAAAATGGGCAATGGCACCTCTCTATCTTTTGTAAACAGAATATCTATAGGCTCATCTTTACTTGAGTTAACTTTTGCAACCTACAAATAAAGCATTTGCTAGCATTGCTCTGGCACTTTTGTCTTTTGTTATAAGCTTGAATCATATAGTCATTTTATATTTTTGTATTAGTGTGTTCTTACTTCTTGCTCGATGTCATAATCAAAACTTCATTTATGTTCCAATATTTTTTTTTGCTTGCAACTATTTATTGTATTTTATAAATGATTTATAGTTGTTTAGGTATTTGTTTTGCTGTACTGATTTCATTAAATGGTTACAAGGAAGAGATATGGAAAATTAATTATAAATATAATATTAATTATATTTAATTTGTTGGATGTATAAAATAGCATGAGTATCAAATAAAGGAAAAACACATCCATATGGGCATATGCATAAATTTCGTTAATATATATGGGGGAAGAAAGATATTTATTCTTGATGCATTTGTATTATCTAACTTTCATTTTTAGAAAAAAGGGAAAATACAATAATCAAACAAAATCATATAATCCCACCAACACTCAATTGAGTCAATTCCTATTATTTAGGACATTGATTTCATCAGTGGTCTTTTTTTTTCATGTAAAATCCAACATGTTTGGATTTTATATTTATTATTGTGAAAATCTTATAAATATTTATTTTTTAAAATTTTATATTTATCTTCTAATTGGGAGCAAAATTAGGGCATATACAATTGTCAAACAAAATCAAATAATCTCAATGTCACTCATTTCCCTATAATTTAGGATATTGATTTCAAAAGTGGTGCTTTTAATCATGTAAAATCCAGTACGTTTTTAGTAAATCATTTATTATTTTAAAATCTTATACATGTTTAATTGTTTAACTATTATTTTTATCTTTTAATCAGGAGAAAAATTAGGGAATATAACAATATGTAATAATAAATTAAAATCCAATAATCCTACTAGCACTCAATTCCTATGAGGTCTTGAATTTAAGAGTGGTGTTTTATTTTCACTTTCATTTTCATCTTTTAACCGGGATAAAATTTGAGAAATATACAATAATTAAACAAAAAGCAAATAATCACATTGGCACTCCATTAATATATTTTATTATCACGATTTTAATAGTGGCATTTTCATTTCATGTAAATTCCAACGTGGTCTTATTAAATCATTTATTATTGCCTAAAATCTTACAAATATTTGTTTTTTAACTTTCTTTTTTATCTTTTAATATGGAGAAAAATTAGGGAATATACCATAATCAAACAAAATCAAATAATCCAACTAGCACTCAGTTCCTATAATTTAGGATCTTGATTTCAAAAGTGATGTTTTTATTTTTAGAGAAATCTAATTTGTTCTTCTTATTAAATCATTTATTATTGTGTAAAATCATATAAATATTTATTTTTTTAACTTTCATTTTTATCTTTTAAATAAATAACACAGAAGCCACTTCTTTTGTTTAGATTGTAAATATATTATGTTTGGGTTAACATAGGTACAAAGATCTACATGGCTTTTTTTTCACATAAACCACTTTTTTTAACTTTTTTCCTAAAAGTAACTTGTGAGCTAAAAGCTTAATAGAAACCACGCCAATCCAAAAAGAGCCATTTTTTAGAATATACTTAAATGAGTTTTTTCAATATTTATTAGGCTTTTCTTTTTGTTTACCGCCTTCAATAGACCTTTGATCAATTGATAATTTTTATTGAAAAATATGTTTTTTCCTTTAAAATTTGTAAAGATTTGCTAAGTCATTTCTTAGAAGTGTCATGCCATGATTTTTTCAAGGTTTATATATATTTAATAGTGACCATTAATTTATAATGCAATAGTTAAAAAATAAAATAAAATATAAATTATTTTCGGAGTAGAACTAAAACTCTCATATATCAAATCTTCAAAAAAATGAACCAAGTACCTATTAAGAAAAAATTCTTGTATGAACTTGGTTCGTTACGTTATTTATAGTCTGATCAATTAAAATATAACAACCCATCTGATGATTTGACACCTTTTAAATGTTAATTGGCATATTAATAAAATTAAAAGATTTCACAATATTCATCTTTTTATTATTTATAAAATTATTTTGAAAAAATAATAATATAAAAATCACAAACATCCGATTAAAGTTATGTTTACTGAAGACTATACCATAAATAAGGTGATGAACGAGATTCAAGAATTCCTCCGTATACATGTGTATATTGTACAAGCAAATGATAAAGACAGGGTTGAGGACTTGGAACTTGAAAGTCCAAGCAAGAGCAGCCCACTGCGGCACCCACCGAAGCCACCTTCCATAGAAACCGAAAGAAAAGGAAAAGAAATTGAGAAAGCTATTTATAATTACCAAAATCCCCCACACATCGCCCTTTCCTTCCTCGCTTCCCCACTTCCTCTATTACCGAGCCTCTGCCTCCCTCCAGATTTCTTCCTTCCTTAGCTTATTTGATCACTTTGGTTCCAGCTTAATCTCTCCCTCTGGTTTTCCTCTTTTATTCGGTTGTGGATCTGCCATTTCCACCTCCTATCAACTTCAATTCTGGGTGAACAAGATCTTTGGTAGCTCGAATTTCGATCGAACAATATCTGCTCTGGGTTTGAGGCAAGTGAAAGTTTTGTTTCTTTTTTTTTTTTTTCTGGGTTAGTCTGAGATTGGAAGTTCAGGGAGTAGGAGAATATGAAAGTACCCTGCTGTTCGGTTTGCCAAACGCGGTACAACGAGGAAGGGCGAGTCCCACTTCTGCTCCAATGTGGGCATGGGTTTTGCAGAGAGTGTCTCTCAAGAATGTTCTCGGCGTCTCCAGATACGACGCTAGCGTGTCCGAGGTGTCGCCATGTGTCCATCGTGGGGAACTCTGTGCAGGCTCTGCGCAAGAACTACGCCGTACTGGCTCTTATTCACTCGGCTTCGAATGCGTCGGGTTCAAATTTCGATTGTGATTTCACAGATGATGATGAAGAAGGGGGTGATGGTGGTGAAGAAGATGGAGACAATGATGAGGACTCGGTCATTCGCCGCCGGTGTAGTCGCGGTTCCCAAACATCGAGCTCTGGTGGCTGTGGACCGGTTTTAGAGGTTGGAGTGCACCAGGAGTTGAAATTTCTGCGTCGGCTAGGAGAGGGGAGGCGGGCTGGTATGGAAATGTGGACAGCGGTGATTAGTGGTGGAAATGGTCGGTGCCGACATCAAGTGGCGGTGAAGAAGGTTACGATAGTGGAGGAGATGGATTTGGATTGGATGCAGGGGCAGCTTGAGACTCTGCGTCGAGCTTCAATGTGGTGTAGGAATGTATGTACATTTCATGGGGCAATGAGGATGGAGGAAAGTTTGTGTCTTATAATGGACCGGTGTTATGGATCAGTTCAGTCGGAGATGCAGCGCAACGAAGGCAGACTTACGCTGGATCAAGTCTTAAGGTTTTGAATTCCGTTTTTTTGGCAGTTCTGTTATCAAATTTAGGCTTAAGCTTTCTTCTATATTATGGGATTTTTTGTTGACCGATGTTGATGCCAAACTTAGTGACAAGTAATTAAAAACAAACTAAATTGTCTTTATACTTAAATAGTTTGTATTAATTTCTCGGCAGTTGTTTCATGAATAATGCTGCAAATCTGCAAGTAGAAGTCGGATGCATCGCAAAGTGACGAAATTTTGATGTTTTTTTAGAGGGAACTGACGAATTGTATTTTCGCTGTTATCCAGGCTGAGGCTAGTATAGAATAATTATAATGTAATGTTCTATCTAACATTCAAACCTATCATTTTCCTGCTATGTTTGTGCTTTCCTGTGGCTTCTGCATGAAAACAAATGAAGAGTTAAGTAATTCTTCTGGAAACAATTTTATTTGTACAAATAAACCTGTCCTGATTTCAGCTTTTCTTATTCGTATAATTTGGTTGGCTTTGAAGTCAAATAAGTGGAATCTAAATTCTCCCTACTGCATGCTAATTTTTGATGATCACGGCGATGCAGTGACAGCTTATTTTTTTTGACAAATATAGATATGGGGCTGACATTGCTAGAGGTGTGGCTGAGCTTCATGCTGCTGGTATTGTTTGCATGAATCTCAAACCATCTAATCTTCTTCTTGATGCAAATGGTCGAGCAGTGATTTCAGATTATGGACTTGCTACAATTTTGAAGAAGCCTTCCTGTCGGAAGTCCCGACCAGAATGTGATAACTCCTCTAAGATCCATTCATGCATGGAGTGTATAATGCTCAGCCCACATTACACAGCTCCAGAGGCTTGGGAACCTGTGAAGAAGTCATTAAATTTGTTCTGGGATGATGCAATAGGTATATCTGCAGAGTCGGATGCCTGGAGTTTTGGTTGTACATTGGTGGAAATGTGCACGGGTTCTGTTCCGTACGTGGAGCAACTCATTCTTTATTTATAATTTTTTTTTTGTACCCAACTATTTATGCTGCTTATATTTTAGAAATTCTTAGTGCAAGACCTTTGCTTGTGCAGCTGGTCTGGTTTAAGTGCAGAAGAAATATATCGAGCAGTTGTCAAGGGAAAGAGACTGCCACCACAGTATGCTAGTGTGGTTGGTGGTGGAATACCAAGGGAATTGTGGAAGATGATTGGAGAGTGCTTGCAGTTTAAACCAGCCAAAAGGCCTAGTTTTAATGCAATGTTAGCAATATTTCTTCGCCATTTGCAGGAAATACCTCGCAGCCCTCCTGCAAGCCCTGATAAGTAAGTTGGAATTTATTGCAAACAATGATTTACACCTTCTAAGTTGGCGTTATGGCATTTGATTAGGAAGCAAAAGAATGGACTATGGTTTTTTATATTTATGTATGAACTTCCTTGTGGATGGGAGTGACCAGACATCTTCACTGATATTTGTTAACTGTCATAATGTTATTTCTGTCCATGCAGTGACTTTGTTCAATCATCTGTGTCAAATGCGGTAGAGCATTCCCCATTACCTGAGCCTGAAGTTCCACGAGAAAACCCAAACCCTCTTCATCGACTCGTGTCTGAAGGGGATGTTAGAGGTGTTAGGTTAGTCAGCATTACAAATTACAACTGATCTGCTTCAGCTTGTTTTCATTTAGCCTCATTTTGTTCTCACTCATTCTGTTTATATGTTCTCTCCTTTTGGACACAGAGATCTTCTTGCAAAGGCTGCATCAGCAAATGGTAGCAACTACCTATTTTCTTTATTGGAAGCTCAAAATGCTGATGGACAAACTGCTCTTCATCTGGCTTGTAGACGGGGTAGTGCAGAGCTTGTTGAGGCTATTTTGGAGTACAAAGAGGCAAATGTAGATGTCTTGGACAAAGATGGGGATCCTCCCCTTGTTTTTGCATTAGCAGCTGGATCTCCAGAGTGTGTCCATATTCTTATAAAAAGAAATGCTAATGTAAGGTCTCGGTTGAGAGATGGATTTGGCCCTTCTGCTGCCCATGTTTGTGCTTATCATGGACAGCCAGATTGCATGCGAGTATGTTTTACATAAATTGTACTTTGTTTCTTACTTGTCTTGATTAGAGCTGTTTTTAGATAATTTTTGTGGAAACATAACAGGAATTACTGTTGGCTGGAGCGGATCCTAATGCAGTGGATGATGAAGGAGAAACTGTACTGCATCGAGCAGTTGCCAAGAAGTACACAGACTGTGCTCTTGTGATATTGGAAAATGGAGGCTGTAGATCAATGGGCATCTTAAATTCGAAGAATCTGACGTAGGAATTTGTGTCCATTCAGCACTCATCTTTTGAGCTTAAGATGTGCACGTTGAGTAGTCCAAACATACAATAATTAATTCGAACTAAGCTGAGAATTACATTAATAGCCTTTATTGTATAGTTTGGTGTGAAAGCACGTTTGCTTAAGTTATCTCATCTTCTTTGACGTATGTGATGTCATAATGATTTTATTTTTTTTGTAAAACAATAATTTTGTGTGGGACAGGATTTTTGTAGAATTTTGTATTTCAATTAGAACTAGGATATTACTGGGTGGATTAAGTCCTTAAGGGGAGAAGTTTGGGAATTGATTCATCAAAATCTCTTCTGGGATTTATGAAGAAAGAGCATGTGTTATGACTTGGGTATGGCATGTCAATTTTCACAAGTATAAATTAGTTATGAAGATGAGAGAAGTTTGAATAGGATCACTGACATAAATTTTAGTTCCCTTATTTGTCTATTTATATTAATAGGAGTAGTTCATGCACAAGAGTAGAATAACAAATACAAGCCCGGCCCACTGATTTTTGACAGACGTGTTATTTTAATCTACCAGTTATATGATTCTAAATGCTGCTTCTAATGATTCCCTCAATTACAGTAAAATCTTGATGGGTAGTTAATTCCCAAGGTGGCTTGTACCTAATTTAGATTCTCAATCTTGAGTGCACTGTACTAGCCAGTTTAGCACTAAGCAAGAGTGAAACTACGTTCCTTCATTTCTGGAGCTTTTAAAAGCCGAAGCTATGAACTTTTGCTACATGCTTCAGTTTCAGATTTTCATAGTAGTATCAGATGGATGATGGAGACGTTATTCTTTGTCATATTAAATGCTTTTTAGTTACTGTGACATTGATGTTGAATTAAGATGCGACTTTATCTAAGTCTGATATGAAAACATGAACTCTGTTCTTACTGTTGTGGATTTTGATGTTACAGACCACTACACTTGTCTGTGGCAACATGGAATGTGGCTGTTGTAAAAAGATGGGTGGAAGTTGCAACTCCTGATGAGATTGCTGAGGCAATTGACATTCCAAACCCTATTGGCACTGCACTGTGCATGGCGGCTGCTTCCAAAAAAGACCATGAAATTGGTATATGGAAACTGGGATCATTGCTTTATAGTGATTCAAAATTTACTTTTTATTTGATGTAGCTGTAATTATCGCTTACATAAATCTTAACTTTTTTATTTACTGAAATTTGTGTTTGCTTTGAATTGATTAGTGATTCTCCTTGATGCTAAGGAAAGTCTTACTATAAATAAAGGGGATTAAGATGTTATAACTGCATCTGTTTTAAGGGGCTAAAGCCATTCGTACTTTTCCACCAGGCTGCAATTGAAAGTCAGAGCTTCAATTTATTGTAAACTATTATTAAAGCTTTGCACAATCTGGAAAGTTACTTTTTAATAAATTCTGTCATATTAAGGACTTTAACATCAGCATCAGAATTTCATAGCATCACGAATCATCTGATCATGTTTGTTCATGCCACATGTAGATGGCAGAGAAGTGGTGCAGATATTGCTTGCTGCAGGAGCAGATCCATCTGCTCAAGATATGCAGAATAGACGTACAGCCCTGCATACAGCAGCTATGACTAATGATGTTGAGTTGGTCAAGGTAAGTGAATAATTAGTAATTAGTAATTAGTAATTAGTAAGTAGTCATATCTTGTTGGTACTTGAAGTATACACATGGCAAAAGATAATTGTTTGTTTCTGGGTGTTTTGAGTAGGTTATTCTTGCTGCTGGTGTTTATGTGAACATCCGTAATGTGCACAACAGTATACCTCTTCACTTAGCACTAGCTAGGGGGGCAAAGTCATGTGTTGGATTGCTTTTATCTGCCGGGGCTGATTACAATTTGCAGGTTTTTTCATTCAAGCCTCCATTTCTGCCATTTTATCATTCATAATATTACTCATATTGACGTAAAATTGACACCTCTCGTTGTATCGCTTGACCAATGAAGATGGTGCTTTTGGTGTGGGGTATCATGTCTTTTAATAATTTTTTTTTTTTACCTTTCTGATGTATCATAACTGTTTCCGTTTGAATGTTTTTGGTCTCAAACTGGTCTTCATTATGTAAAATTTACTCATCACTGGGTTGAATCTCCGTGACCGCCCCTCTTTGTTTGAGTTATTCTAGTTTAATGATATTTTACATGCAGTGTATTGATATTCTTACAGCCTTCAAGTTGTTCGAATATATGATAAATTTAAATAACATGATACCCTACAAAAATTCAAAAGAACAGAATATGGACAATAAGGCATGTAGTGGAATATTGAACATATTTCCCTTTGTTAATACGGCATAACTTCTATGTAGGAGTGTGTTGTGAATTATATGACATGGGGATGTATCTGGAGTTTGTTGCTTGTTATTTTGCACAGATTAGAAATTTTACGTTGAGGAAGAAATTTTTTCTTGTTTATTTTGACCATTATCTGATCTATAATTCTGTAAATCTTTTTATTGCAAGTGTTTTGACTGAAGCTTTCCTTAAGCTTTAATCTTGCTTTATGCGCGGGCAATATTTGAGGATTGGCAGCCTCCTATCTTATTGAAGGAAATCCTTTTTAATATCTTTGTGATTGCAGATTCTAATACTGATTATTTTGTGCCAGGATGATGATGGTGACAATTCTTTCCACATAGCAGCAGAGACTGCAAAAATGATTCGTGAAAATCTTGATTGGCTCATTGTGATGCTAAGAAATCCTGATGCTGATGTTGAAGTGAGAAACCACAGGCAAGTAGTCGTGAAACAATGTTCCTCTTTTCATTTTATATGCATGTGTATGTGACACAAACAGACATGTACATTTGCGTGAAGAACTTGTTAAATATTGTGTCAAATATTGTGAAACTGAAACTTCTAAAGAATTGATGGTTTGGGCATTTTAACATCTTAACCGCATTGAGTGCCAATGCACAACTGTTAAGTATTGGTTATTTTCATGACAGTGGCAAGACACTACGTGATATCTTAGAGGCTCTTCCTCGAGAATGGATATCTGAAGATCTGATGGAGGCACTGGCCAATAGAGGTGTTCATCTATCTTCCACAATGTATGGGAAGTCATTCGTTTCTGCTATTTTTTTTATTTTTTTATATTTTGAGTATATGATATCCACTGTCTCGGATTTGTGTAATATATATTGTAATATGTTTATTTCTGAATGTATTTAGATTTGAAGTGGGAGATTGGGTGAAGTTTAAAAGAACCGTCACAACTCCAACATATGGGTGGCAGGGTGCTAGACAAAAGAGTGTTGGCTTTGTGCAAAGTGTTCCTGATAGGGAGAATCTCATTGTGTCCTTCTGTTCCGGAGAGGCTCGTGTTTTGGCAAGTGAAGTTGTAAAAGTCATTCCATTAGACAGGGGTCAACATGTACAGCTCAAAGCAGATGTTAAAGAGCCCAGGTTTGGCTTGCATAGATGCTACATTATGATGTGTGTGCTCAAGCACGTTCACTTGTGTATGTGCACACACTTGTGTTGTTACTTCTCAATGTGTTGGGGTTATAACTTCAGCCTTTTCAATTATGCAAAAAAGTCCCCATATATGTTATAAGGAAATAAGTTTGTGGATTCTTAAATCAATTGATAAACAAAGTTTTAGCGCTTTCGTTTTTCTTTTGCATGATACATATTTCTTCACAAAAGTTTTTCTCTACTGTATTATTGTTCTCTTCTGTCTTGAAAGG
>JBAGKO010000014.1:5187391-5199215 GCA_037177275.1 Acacia concinna
AAGTTTTTCTTTATGGGGTGGTTGTTTTTTTTTTTTTTGACACCCCCCCCCCCCCCCCCCAAAAAAAAAAAAAAAAAAAACCACCACACACAAAAAACAAAATTCTAATTCTATCCCCTTAAGAAATGAAAACAAGAGAAAAGGCTCAAAAGGGGAGACAACCAGCTCACTCAAAGCTCGGTTACTACTATATCTGGTTTATAATTCATTTATGGGCTGCTTTCTTCTATCTTTATTTTGCCCCTTCTCTTTATTAAATTTTAGGTTACAAGTTGGAATCTCCTTTCCACTACTGAAAAGGAGAAAACATAAAATAAGTGGAAAAAGAAACTTTGTTCAGCTTCCAACCCATTGAAATGAAGAAAAAGGTGAAGAAGCAATGGGCTGGACACCAAAATGGGTAGTTTTGTTGAATCTAGTAGAGTTATGCTCCACATGAATGCACTAGAAATTAGTATGCCATATTCCCATTTCGACTAGATCTTTTGCTCATTTATTCCCCTCATGAGCTGCCAGAGAAAGCTCATGGCTCAGAAAATTCGCCAGCAAAAAGGCAGGTTAACAAGGGGGGGAAAAAGAAAAGCTCATGAATTATAAAATGATTAGTTGCAGAATTTAGAAGGAAACTGATGAACAATCCCCTGGTGATTGTACTTGCCAAGTCTTGTCTGCTTGATGTGCTATATCCGGTTAGACTGTATAACCTTTATATTTGCTGTGGGGGATGCTTTTGTTGTCATTGTGGCATTCTTTTGAAATCGTTTCCCCTCTCCTGGAGTAGTTTGTAAAGCATGTGTAAGATATGATTAGGAAACCATATCTGTTGATTTAGTTGGATGGCATTTTCATACATGTTTATCTTTTCATTTGGAAGATTTAATACTTTGCTTTTTACTCTCTATTCAGGCTCATTTTGTTGCTTAGAAGTGAAAAGATTAGAGTAGATAATAAAAATCTCTTAATTAGTTATTCATGCATTACAGATATTTATTCCCTTGGTAAGCTCTAGTTTCATGACAAACAGAAAGTAAAATAGAGAAGACCCATATGTGACTTGACTTCTCTTTTCTTTAGTGACTCATGCATTTCTTAAGTTCTTAATTCTTGCTGCCTTTTTATTATTCCTACACTATTAATAACTGATTATCTGTTTTAGGTTTGGTTGGCGTGGGCAATCACGCGACAGCATTGGGACAGTTTTATGCGTTGATGATGATGGGATCCTCCGTGTAGGGTTTCCTGGAGCATCCAGAGGATGGAAAGCTGACCCTTCCGAGATGGAACGGGTTGAGGAGTTCAAGGTTGGAGACTGGGTTCGCATTCGCCCTACTCTTACATCTGCAAAGCATGGATTAGGGTCTGTGACGCCAGGAAGCATTGGGATAGTATATTGCATCAGACCAGACAGTAGTCTCTTAATTGAACTGAGCTACTTGCCGAATCCATGGCATTGTGAACCAGAAGAGGTTGAGCATGTTGCTCCTTTTAGGGTAAGAAAATTTTAGATTTCCATTTTCCTTTCATTAAAAAGTAGTAGTTATTAGGTAGTGTCTAACAAATTGTTGATATTACAGATTGGTGATCGGGTTTGTGTGAAGCGATCTGTTGCGGAACCTAGATATGCTTGGGGTGGTGAGACACATCATAGTGTAGGAAGAATAAGTGAGATAGAGAATGATGGTTTACTAATAATTGATATACCAAATCGACCCATACCATGGCAGGCTGATGCATCCGACATGGAGAAGGTGGAAGATTTGAAGGTCGTTATTCCTGCTGTTTGTTGTTTGCTGCCATTTTAAGTTTATGCTTTCAACTATCTATTTTTTTATGCTTAATATATAATATTTTCCTATTATAATTTGTCATGTTTTGCTTAAACAGGTTGGAGATTGGGTCAGAGTGAAAGCTTCAGTGTCTTCTCCAAAGTATGGGTGGGAAGATATTACAAAGAGCAGTATTGGGATAATTCATAGCTTGGAGGATGACGGGGATATGGGTATTGCCTTTTGCTTCAGGAGTAAGCCTTTCTGTTGCTCTGTCACTGATGTGGAGAAGGTTCCTCCTTTTGAGGTGGGACAAGAGATTCATGTGATGCCATCTGTTACTCAGCCTCGGCTTGGATGGTCAAATGAATCACCAGCTTCTGTCGGAAAAATAGTGAGAATTGACATGGATGGTGCTCTAAATGTAAGCCTACTAATTTTGTTTTTCAAAAATCTAGCGCCAGATATTTCTAGTTCTTTAACTGAGCTAAAACTTTTGACGTGTCATCCAAAATGATAGCTAAATGGGACTTTGGTTTAAGTAGTGGTATTTTGCATAAAGCAAACAAGTCATGTAATGCTGTTCCAGTAGAGACAGGCGTTGCTTTTATTTTCTGCAAAAGCCTATAAATAGATCCATCTGACATCGCCTTGGAAATAGCCATTCATTAGAGCTATTACTGCTGTAGACAAGTTTCCATGTAGGTTGATTGAAATATTGATCACTTCTGAGATAAGGAAAATTTGCAGTGGCTAGGTTAACTGAATTTATCTCTAAATAACTAGACTTGTGATTCTGCTATTCTTATCAGGTGAGAGTCACTGGTAGGCAGAACTTGTGGAAAGTTTCTCCTGGAGATGCAGAACGACTTCCTGGATTTGAAGTTGGTGATTGGGTACGGTCAAAACCAAGCCTAGGAAACAGACCAAGTTATGACTGGAATAGTGTTGGAAAAGAAAGCATAGCTGTTGTGCATAGTGTACAGGATTCTGGATACTTGGAGTTGGCTTGCTGTTTTCGTAAAGGGAAGTGGATCACTCATTATACCGATGTTGAAAAGGTTCCTTGCTTTAAAGTTGGGCAATATGTTAGGTTCAGAACTGGTTTGGTCGAACCAAGATGGGGCTGGAGAGGAGCTCAACTTGAATCACGAGGTGTTATAACCAGTATACATGCTGATGGAGAAGTGAGAGTGGCATTCTCTGGTTTGCCAGGTTTGTGGAAAGGAGATCCTGTGGACCTTGAGATTATGCAAATGTATGAAGTTGGAGAGTGGGTAAAGTTGAAAGATAATGCCAATGACTGGAAGTCTGTTGGACCAGGTAGTGTTGGCGTTGTACAAGGAATAGGTTATGAAGGTGATCTATGGGATGGAAACATTCATGTTGGCTTTTGCGGGGAACAAGAAAGGTGGGAAGGACCAACTTCCCATCTCGAAAGAGTTGAAAAGCTCATTGTTGGACAAAAGGTTAGAGTTAAACAAACTGTAAAGCAGCCAAGATTTGGGTGGTCTGGACACACCCATGCTAGTATTGGAACCATATCAGCTATTGACGCCGATGGAAAGCTTCGAATATACACTCCTGCAGGATCGAAAGCATGGATGCTGGACCCGGCAGAAGTAGATTTGGTAGAAGAGGAGGTGCTCCGGATTGGAGACTGGGTTAAGGTTAGAGCATCTGTTTCAACCCCAACTCACCAGTGGGGAGAAGTTAACCACTCAAGCTTAGGGGTTGTGCATCGCATGGAAGATGATGATCTGTGGGTGGCATTCTGTTTCACTGAGAGGCTATGGCTTTGCAAGGCATGGGAAATGGAAAGAGTTAGACCATTTGAAGTTGGGGATAAAGTAAGGATCCGAGACGGATTGGTGTCACCCCGGTGGGGATGGGGAATGGAGACACATGCTAGTAAGGGACAGGTGGTTGGAGTGGATTCAAATGGTAAGCTAAGAATTAAATTCCAATGGCGGGAAGGAAGGCCGTGGATAGGAGACCCTGCCGATATTGTTCTCGACGAGACCTGATCTTGGATTACTTATTTACATCATTTGACACATTTGTATGATAACTTGCTTTTCTCAATTCAGCTATTTAGCCTACTGTTTTTTGGGGCCTAGGCTTTGTGCAAAGAAGTGGAAAGCTTCCTACTTCATGCTCCCAGATGTGCTCTGAACTATAATAACTTTAAACTCTGACCGTTGAAAAGCAGTTTTAACTGGATCTACTCTTGGTGATAAAACAGTTAGAAAGTGGTTGGAGGCGGGGAGAAAAAAGGAGGAAATTTAGCTTGCCATGCCAGATATTATTGGATATTTCAGGGCATACATGGTGAGAACTGGCAATAGGTCATTCATTCATAACTCATAAAAGCATGTATTCCCAGATTTTGAGGTATATATACGTTACATATATTATTGTACAAATTCTCTTCTGATCGACTTAATTCATTTTTTTTAAATCTTTTTCTTTTTTGCCTTTTGTTTTAAACGCATCTTCTGATAGTTTTGTTCTCATCTGGAGTTGGCTTAATGTGGAAGTGACCTACTGGTCTTGGCATTGATCCTTACTCTTGATAACTTAATACCGTTGCTGCTGCTGCTATTATTATTATTATTATTAAATTGATTATCATATTAAATTAATGAGGAGATCTAATATTTGAATTTCAAAATAAAAGAATTGATTGGGGCCCACCGCAAACTATGTTTCTGGGTCTCCATTGTTGGATTAAATAGAATTCTCTTTGTTGAAGGGCAATGAGAGAACAGGGTATTTAAAGAAAAAAAATTAACTATCTTTATTAACTTTCTTAATTTAATTAAATTTAATAAATAAGTCTTTTATTTAATATCGGAGCTGCACCTCATTGCCCAGCAAAATGTCAACTTACTACTGCTATTGCCTATTTATGGCACCTGATCACATGTTAGGAGGAAATATTAATTACTTTTTGCTAGGTATTAAATATTAATTATTACTACTAAGTGCCCATGCTTGTATGTTTTTATATATCTCGATTATTTGAGTTAGCTCCCATCAATTTCATTCAGGATTTATGTCAAGCTCTCCAATAAAGTGTTATTACGTGTCCTTTTTTTTTCATGAGTTTATAGTTAAATTATAATTATTGAAAAATAAAAAACATTACATGTGATTTAAGAACTTAACAAAATGAATATAAGAGATTTATATTTAGAGTCAAAACGTGCCTTTATTTTACCTCAAATTTTCTAGAATGCACCATCATTTTCTGGTTCATGAAACGGTGAAATAAGAAAAGTCAAATAACAAATTAGGTATTCCTTATATTTTAGGGTTCAGATGTTGAGAGAGAGAGAAATAAAAAGGAGGATAAGGGTGCGTTTTAGTCCTAACGCCAACGAAAAATCAACTACTCTTCTATAGAGAAAAAGAAAATAAGGGACTGAATTATATGTGAATTAAAAATTCAAAAATTGAGTGTGAATCCTGGTGAGTCATGATTGAGGGACTTAGTTATAAATAAGCTATTAGCTAAAAGATTTACAGATTGATTTTTCCTATTATCTTTTGCAAATTTCAAAGACTTTTGTAGACAGCCTATTTTAGTCATGGAGCCTTATGTCCTAGTACTTAATTTCTTTTGCGAAAAATTAATTACATAATTATAATTATAGCATACATGATGTTTAAACATTTATGTATATATATATTAGTTTACAAGTGAGAGAAAATAAGTGTAGAGAAAATGATAAATATAAATACTTTAAATAATTTAATTTTTTCCATATCAAATTAGTCAATTAAGGCTATAACGCCTCAAGAACTACTACTACTACTATTATATTTTTACTGTTATAAATATTAATTATGTGGATGTACATTGACTCACATTTAAATCAACTTGCTCTCCAAGCTAAAAAGACTTGTTCTACAAGTTTTTCCCTATTTGATCTCCAAATTTTGTATTAATTGTGGCTTTGGTGGATGACTCTTGAAGGCTATACATAAAAGCACCGTAACAGACAACTGAAAAAGAAATTCTATCCACTTTTCTCTCTTAAATTTTCTCTCCTCTTATTCTCTATCTCATATCTTTATTTTCATAACATTTACCTATTTTTATTATTAGTAACGATGCCATTTTGCTGAGAAATCAACCACTCAAGTGGCCCTCGTATAACTTAGTACTCCCTCGGGTGTCCATTAAAATTTGCAAATTTTTTTATAAGTCCCGATAAAAAGTTTTTTCCCCATTTTTACTCCTAGTTAATTATATATGTATTGTATTCATAAAATGGTTGACACTTATATTTATATTTACTCCATATATACGGGCATAGTTGGGAAAAAAAAACTGATGTTAAATAGTCCAAATCAAACAAAGTTAGTTGCTAATTTTGGCTTGAGTTAATAGCATCTTTGGTCTCTTAAATTTAGCCTCATTTTAGTTTTAGTCCTTTAAATTTAGCCTCATTTTAGTTTTAGACCCTCAAATTTCAAACAAAAGGTTTTAGTCTCTATAAGGGCAAAATGATCTTTGTTTTATTGAGTTATAAGGACCAATACTTTAATAGAATGAAACTTCAAGGAAGAATCAAAACCTTTTATTTAAAATTTAAAGGACTAAAATTAAAATAATGATAAACTTGAGGAACCAAATATTATATTAACTATGTTAGTTTCTACCCAAATATATTAGCCAGACGTGGCTTGATCCTTGGGCATTATTGGATGACATGGAACAAAAACTAGGGAAAATTTCAGTCAACGTCCTGTACAAATTAATTTGAGTGGGCATCTTATGAAACTTATGTGCACCTATAATCAAAATGACATTAATGTTTGTAGGTGGAAAGACAATAATGCCTTCCTTTTATTTTATTTTGTAACAAATATAGAAATTCAAATATGAATATTTACAAGATAAATAAAAAGTTTAATTAAAACAAATAAAGGAATTCAAAGTATAGAGAATTAAAAACATTTTAGTAGACAAATATCCGTATTACAAGATAAATAGGACAGTTTAAAAGACAAATTACAAAGTAACCCATCATTGTCTTTTCTCCCACAAAAATCAAATTCATTTTTGAGGAAGTTTCAAAAAAGTTTTGGGTGACCAAAATTTAAAATTTTCCGATTCTAAGCTAACACTGAACATTTTTCCCTGCATGTTAGTTGATTTTTTTTTTTTTTTTGAGAAGTTGACTGTTGATGATTAATACCGATATTTCTAAGGATAGTTGATGATTGATATTTTGAGAGGGCTCAAACAAAAATTGTAGCCTTCTTTATACTTAGTGCTTCTCTATAACCTTAGGTTGCTTATTTGCCTCATAGGTGCAAAAACGGGAGGAAATGAATGCTCGTTACTACCACCAACTACCATAAGGCCTCTTCCTTAGTTTGAGTCGCGGTTATTGTAAAATTGCATCTATAGTGACTCTACTGAAGCCTTGCATCTAATCAATGGTGACCTATCTCGAGATCATCCCTTCAACGATCATATCAGACAAACTCAGCTCCTCCTAATACATGATTGGATAATCACTTTTAATCTTATATCAAAAGAAGCTAATCAATGTGCAGCTTTTGATGTTGGTACTATCATCATGAACATTCCCCTATAGAATATAGAGATATTCTCATGGAAGATTTCAAACATAGACACAAGCTTTCTTTAGTGGGTGGTTGGGTGAGGGTAATAAGTTACTTTAAGTAACTTATCATTTAAAAATAAGTAGCTTTTCAGCTTATATGCGTTTGGGTATTTATTTAAGTAGAAGGACACATAATTATTTGGAGGGGATGAAATGGAGGATTGAGATATATGAGAGAAAGGTATAATCTTGGACGGGGGGTGTTGAGATATGAGGATAGAAAAGTGAAGACAGAGAAACAGAATGAACCATCTTTATTTATTAAAAGAGAGATAAAAATAAATAAGAGATATGACACATTTACAAGAAAGAGGAAATTTTAAAATTTAAAATCATCTTGTAGAAAAAATTAGGCACGAAGCCACATACAAAAGCTGACACTGTTCACTGAGCCACATGCACAAATTGATGTTGTTCACCGAGCTGGTACCGTTCATATGAACGGTAAAAGTAGAGAGAAGCCACATGAATTGTATTATTGGCTTGGCTCAACAATGATTGAGATTTATTAATATATATTGATATTGTCCTTAAGTTGCTAGTTTAACTGTTTAAATGTAGCATAATATATTTGAATATATTCTTATAATGATTTCAAATGTTTATGGATTTATAACAGGAGAAAAGTAATACAAATTCTCTAATCTTATAAAGTTTGACTATATTGTACTATAATCATGTTTCATATAGTGTAAAAAATAAAAGCAACAATAAAAATAATGAGTATTAATTTGAGTCTAGTAGTGGCACACAGAAAATATTTATGTGTAGAATATTACATAAATATCAAGGTAGGCTAGGTTACACAATATTTATAATGTTTATTTGTTATTTAACTAATATGGTTTACGGCAATTATGAGAAGGGCTCATTGTGTTTATTTTCCATAAATCTTCCAATCTCTCATATTTAGGAATTCAGCTAAATCAGACTAATTCCTCTACAAAAACTGAAAAATAAAAACTAGGACATTTTTGCTGTTGTGTTACCTATATTAATGAAAGATCAAATCTTCATTTAACTTTTATTGGGTTAGTCCCAACTGACACTTGTGTAGTGGGAAATTCTCCAAGTTGACACTTCAACACAAAGTCCCAAACTCATGTTTTGTTTTCATTTCAAATGTAGCGTAAAAGTACAAGTCCTCTAAGAAGACTTCTTTCAAAATGTACAAGTCGCTTGAGGGCTTCTTTCACTGAAGCTGGCCAGAATGACTTCTTTAATATATTTATAGCCACATCCAATTCAGAAGAGCATTCGGAAATGTATGCTAAGGTCACTCCTAAACTCTCACTTCAATTTATAGCAGTTTTGTTTATGTTTCTGCTGGTTGATTTGAGGGAGGAAAAACTTAAATGCAGCTAGCTGATTGTATCTTTTGTTAGTAGTCTTTTAAACTAATAATAGATGACAAGTGTTTTTCTTTGTCTGTTTTCTCAATTAAACTATACATTTGTTTTGGTATTATAGAAAGAATGTTACCCTTGTGATGTTTCAATGAGAAATCCTGATAAACAAAGATACAAGAAAATGCACTCTCAAGTCTAATAATCCTTTGAAGTATTGCTCCGTTTGCTCTCTGTTTTCCATTTATCCATACATTATTAGGGCTGAGTTGACTGACCAGGTCCATTTTCTGCTCCAGTTTCTACAAGTCTTGATTTCTAAGAAAGCAAGATTGAGAGAGCTTCGAGATAAGATCTCTAAAGAATTAAGAGACTTGGCTGATGTTGTTTTGACGCCTTGGCGGCGAAATGAAGAGAGCAGAGTCTCTCTCCAGCAGAAGAAGAATCATCAGTATGGCTAAAAATATTGTAGGAAGCCACCACACTTTTTAAAATGGTGTATATATTATATTATACTGTTTATCTCAGGTGCCATGCAATTCTACCATACCCTTGAACTGTTTTTGTATATAAAATGTTTCCTCCTTTTTTTTCCGTCTCAAATGCTTGCTTCAAGTAAGTGTGTCTTTTCTTTTTTTCTAAAAAAAGGGGAACAATTTGCCCCAAATGTTCTAGAATATTATTTAGTTATATTTTAAAAGGTTGTTTAGGTCGAATCTCTAACATAATGTCGTGCAATTCATACTAATAGCTCTACTTAGTAGTTTGACCAAAAAAAATCAATGGTATATTGGTAGGATATAAAATCAATTGTATAATTCTTTAACTTATTAATTACGTTCAATGGACCGTAGTTTTACAACTTCAAGGGGAAAGAAAAAAAAACTGTGCTACGGTAAAGGTTTAGATAATTATCTTTGGCACCTTGTAGAAATTTTTATAAATAAATACCATTTGAATTTGAAAAATTCTAAAGTTTGTAAATACACGGAAAAAAAAACAAATAAGTACCAAGGAATTAATATGAGATTTTGAAATGTTGTCTTTTTATCATAATGCACCTAAACATTTTGTTTTTCAAAAAAAGGAAAAACCTCTCTCTAGCACGATGCTCTGACATCGGCACCACCCCACCGATGGGCCTCTGGCAGCCGGAATTCTGATAACAACTTGAGTAATAAAATTAACTATTTAAGTATAATGATTGACTACTTGAGCTCCTTAAACCCTATTCGACCTCGTTAACAAGTTGAACAAAGGCAATAACAATTTGAATATAGCAACTTACACTTTCCAAGTTATTAATAATTATACTTAAGTTGTCAATGTAATACTCAAGTTATTATTGTTTGTTTTCAACTTGTTAACAAGGCTGTATACGGAGTATGAATCTCAAGTAGTTAATACCTATATTAAAATAGATAATCTCATTACTCAATTTGTCACTGGAGTGGCTGGCTCTCGAAGATCCACTAGTGGAGTGGTGCTGGCCAGTGAAGCTTTAACAGTGATGAATGGAGCACTAGTATTGGCGATGATTCTTTCCTTTTTATTAAAAATATATTTGGGGGCATTTTAGTAAAGAGATATTATTTCAAAATCTTATATTATTATTAGTCTCTCAGTACCTATTTGTCTTTTGCATGTGTTAACATTTTTTTGGGTTTTCTTAATTCATATGGTATTTAACTATTTATATGCCTTTTTTCTTACAAATAAACCGCATCTAAATTATAAAATAGCTAAATATGAAGTTAAGGAAACTCACTAGTAAAACCTTTTAAATTAATATTTTATAATTGCTTAAGAAGTTATGTACTAGAATAATTGAATAAATTGAAATAGGTAACCATATCATATAAGCCGGAGGAAAAAAAAATTCTTGAACTAATGTGTCAATAATATAAGCTCAATGTTACGGTTTGCTATCAAGTTTTTCAATAAAGACACGGGTTCCTATATTTTACCAGAACATCTTTCCAAGATATCTTCACATATTATATTTTACATTGAATAATCTGATAGCAAACATCTAAAAGATTTTATTTTTATTTTGTACCTTTAGGAAAATCACACGGAATGGTTATAAGATAGAAGTTTTTAAAAAGAAAAAATCAAAACATAAATGCACACAGCTCATGCAGAACTATGCTCGCTGAGTAAATCAGACAAAACCAAAACCAATAACGACCACATTCTTCGGTATTCACGAATCCAAATAACTCTTTCACATTGGCAATGTAATCAGATGAATCCTGCCGTACTTTATACGCCAATCTGGACAAATGGGGTGGAGAAGGGTGGCAACATGGATAATAATTACAATAAACTCATATGAAAATCACGTAAATCATATAGGCGTGAGAATTACTTAATCTAGCTTGCAAATATAACCATGGTATGAATGGAATTAAATAGTTAGGGCCCGTTTGGTTCAAACACATTGCACTCTACAGTGCAGTGCAGTGCAATGGTAATGCGATGCAATACTAATTACATGGCAAGCGTTTGGTTAGATTTTTAAGCAAGGTGCAATGAGTTATTTTTTTAATAATTATTTAAAATTAATATATCACAAAAAGTCTACTTTAACCTTAATATAATCTTTGTAGAAAAATAGTTAATAGTTATTGTACAAGGGTAGTGATAGTGATAATGGCGGCGGCGGCGGCGGCAACAACAGGAGAGAAGGAGCAACTGGCGGTGACGGTGGAAAAAGAGGAGGTGGGGCGTGGTGGAGGTGGTGACGATAGCAATGGAGGAGGTGGCGATGACAATAGTAGTAGAGGAGGAGCAGGTGGCGGCAACGGTAGAGGAGGAGGAGCAGGTGGCGGCAACGGTGGAGGTGGCGGCGATGGCGATGGAGGAGGAGCAAGCGCAACAATGGTGGAGGAGGAGCAAGTGGCGACGATGGAGCGAACAACGGTAGGGGTGGCAGCGATGGTGGTGAAGAAGGAGAAGGATTTATGGTCGACAACAATGGGGGTGGCGGCGACGATGGAGGAGGAGAAGGGGGCAACGACGATGGAGGAAGAAGAGGTGGGGTCGAAAACGGTGGGGTCGACAA
>JBAGKO010000014.1:5260712-5278855 GCA_037177275.1 Acacia concinna
AGACATAATTTTTTATCATATTTGTCAATATCGCCTTAACTTAACCCTTTATGTGCCCTCAACAATCAATGAAGAGAGGGAATGCTGAGATTAATGAAGATGTATAAAGTATGTTAGAAACATGTTATATTAAATAGCTTAATTAGCTTTTTTTAACCTAATCAAATTATATAAATATGTCTTATGTTAAAGATATGTGAGGGTAAATTGTAGGGTAAATTGTAGGGTAAAAATGGGGAATATACACATATGAATAAATTATTTTTCGGAAAAAAAAAAAGTTCTCTCAATCGTTAGCTAATGCCAAGTTTTAAGACAACAAGACTAAAATAAAAATAAAATTGTAATTTATCTAGATACTCGTCTGAAAGATATATAATAATGGGCAATATATATATATATAATATTAACTAATGTGCATGCTCATTAAAAATTGAGCATAGAAAACGAGGGGCTAAGTAAATTGGCATTTTCTTTTAAAGACCAAAATGGACAAAAGTTTAACTGTGCTTGATTGACGAGCATAGTGAAGAAAGAAAATTAAATGAGAGAGTGAATTAAATGAAGAATCGTAAATTTGTACTAGGTTCTGAAATATCCAAGATGGTATCCAAGTTTGTTTTCGCATATATAGTCGTGGAGACCTCACAGCCATTAACAATAACTCATATAGGAATCTTTAAGTACATAGAAATCCTATATGATATTGACTGTGTTTTCTTACCCCACATTGAATGACACATATGCAGTTAATTTGTGGCCAGACCATATATGAAAAATCCAACATATTTACACACACACACACACGTACAAGAGTTTTTTCACTACAAAAAAAAATTTCCAGATATTTTTTTCAAAGAGAAATAATGTTAGAATAGGCGCACATAAAGATGGGGATCACCTAAAAAATTCATCAATTAGACAAAAAGATTACCAAAGAATAAAAAAAATAAAGACTTTGAATGGTAATATATATATATATATATATTTGCTAAGCACATCTACCATTTTATGTGAGGCAATCATTTTTGAGTCACTATTGTATATTAAATGTGAGTATCTCTTTTAATAAAAATTTAAATTTTGATTCGTTACGTTGTAAGGAGCTACCTCCTTCTGCTTGACCCAATTCCCGTTTGTCAGTGAGTGGTATTATACGTAGCTGCAAATATACCATTTTGAAGGCCCATTAGAGTATTTCGGCCGACTAAGCACGTGCAGAAATTGAAGTGAAATTAGTTGGGTCTGAACAATTTATGGCCCAGACCGTGCAATTGAATTATGCAGAGTATAATTCATGGGCCGGAATATCCCAGGGTCACGCAAATTATTAAATTCTCGAATTATAAGCTTTAATTAATTTTTTAAAAATTATTTCCAGTACTCGATGTAAAAGGATAGAAAATTGACCAAATTTTACATATTTTTTTTTGAAACGAGAAACATATGTGATTAAGAGTATTCTCTCTCGGTCCTTTTGGAAGGACAATTGGTCATCCTAGCCGTCCAATTCTCTACTTTTGCAATCGTCAAAAGCCCAAAAAAAAACAGTGTTTGGGTGAATGATGGCTGCAGTTGTTGAAATTGCAATCGTCCACCATTTGGAGAAGCAATAAAATGTTGTTTCTCCCGTGGATTGAAATATAACCAGTAAATCTCTTATAGGATCATTACTTATTTAATTAAAATAATACTACTATCCTTAATTCTTATGAAAAGTTTAGTTACACATACCTTAAATCGTTATTCTAAATTATTGATAAAATTATGAAAGATTAAATTTGGTAGGTTAGAAGTAACATCTTATTCTTTCGATTTTAATTATAAGGTTTAATTGACTATTTAAAAAATCTTAAGAAAAGCAATTACATTACTTTAAAGTGTTAAAATTGATTATTTTTTTAAAACTATTGTATTTGACTTATGAACTAATGTATAATATAATAAAACACAACATATGATATAATTAAGTAACTTATTTTGCTTACTTGACTTCACAATATATTTATATGTAATATATACTCCTTTCAGTCTTAATTATAAGACCTAATTGATTTTTTTTGAGAGATTAAATAAGCTAAAACAGTTAACTAGGTCTTATAATTAGGACTAGAGGTAGTATAAATATCAAAACTATATTTTTATGTAATAAGATTCCCTGCAGTCATAATTATAAAACCCAGTTAGTTTTTTTAGAGAGATTAAAGAAGTCAAAACAGTCAACTAGGTTTTATAATTAGGACTGGAGGTAGTATAAATATCACACTATATTTATATGTAATAAAACTTCCTCTGGTCTTAATTATAAGACTTAATTGTCTTTTTTGTATCCTTCTTTGTATGCATTTTTATTCATTTAACTATGTTATTAGTTATATACTTTTTAGATTTTTTATTTTTTACTTTTATGAAAATTTATTTTCATTTATCTATTATAATTTTTAAATATCACAATATATTTGTGTGTGTGATATATATAATAAAATTTATGTCTTTTTCAGTCATTTCTCACAAAAAGTTACTTTTGAAAATTTTAACCAAACAAATTTTACTTTTGTATAAATAACTTTTACGATTATTGTTCCAAACACGAATTAGATTCCCAATCTTACTTCTATAAAAATACAATTGCAAATAAATCACTTTTTAAAATATTTTTTCCAAATACGACCAATATTTGTACTTGTACTATTTCATAAAAAATATATAATTACTCATACAATTAACATTAATGTGAATAACCTTTTGTTTAAGAATTATTAATTTAAATTTTATTTTTCATACACACTATCAAGAATTTTAAGGAGAGGGAAATTTATTATAGAACCTCTGTAATTTAATATCTAATGAGGTATAAAGAATTATGAAATTATATTGTACGTTAAATAAATAAATAGAAATTGCGTTGAACCGTAATGCATCAAAATTATCTTTGAGCTCTTATTTCTTTAACTTAATTGTAAAGGTTCTAACTGAGTTTACACATGAAAAAAATCCCTAAGTGCCTGCTTTTAGCTAAGATGTAGTTCTTGTGGTTGAATAATGGCGATAAGAGATTAACTACACATTGAGTTGTGTTTCTTGTGAAGAAGGACACATGTTCTCGTTTGAGTATGATTAAGATAAAATATATGCATTATAATTTTACTAAAATACAAATTAGAAGTGATTTAGATGTTAAAATGAGATATCAATTTATTCTAAAAGTGATAAAATTTAGATTATTAGACTTGTTTACAAAAAGATGATAAAATTGATGTAGGTGTTAATCAAATGGAGAGAGTATTATATTTATTTTTTTATGAGACCGAATATAATAAGATAAAAGGGAAGTGTTGTTGTATTGCTATAAGATTTATAATACTACTACTATTATACGATAGTGAATATTAGACTATAAAAAGATATTAAGGGCATACAGTGAAGTAGCCAAAATGAGTATGTTGATATGGATAAAATGTTATATAAAAATTGTGAAAAATAGACACATATAAAAATGGTTATTGGTTGTATTAGTAAGGAGAAAAAATCAAACAATATAAGATCTTAAATAAAGGTAGAGGAAGATGAAACAAACCCCCCAACAAAATTATTAAGAGAGACTTTCTTAACTAACAGTTTAACAAAAGAATTAGTTATTAAAAAGAAATTAAGGGCATTTGCATCATTTAACAATTGAAATATAATTTTACTTTAGTCCTTTAACACACCATGTAATCTTAGAATTCTTTTTAAATGTTTCATTTGATATTAAATTACTAAATTGGTCGGTAATGAAATTCTTCCTTGAAGGAATCTTATAACCTTTTCACAAATCCACCTAATCTTTGATTTGATTCTGGCATCGATCTTCATCGTTATGCGTTGCATTTTGTTTAGACGCCTGTCCTAATTTCTTTCAATACCCATGTTTTATTACTCTGAATCTATTTCCAAATTATTTAAAAATCTCAACAATTACATCAATTTAATTATTATATAAATAACAAATATACTAAAAATGCTCAACATACATTCCCTATTCATTAATTGTTATGTCATAATTTTTTTTTATACTCCAGCTAAAAATTATATATATACATAATTAAAATTAAGATCAGTACATGATGTGGCAAATACAAGATACTGTATCTTCTGCTTGTGATTCGTCAGATCCAGATCAGTTCACTGTAACAGATTTTTCCGACCAAATTATTATTTTTTAATTTAAGAAATTATCTTGGTAGGTCCCACATTGACTGGGGCCCATAAGGCGTCTCTGACCTATACTATAAATGAATACTCTTCCTTCTCATCCCCAAACCCCTTCAAACAACACGTTGGCTTCCTTAGTTTCTCATTTCGCATTTTACTTCGTTTCATTCTTTGATTCTCATACGTAGTTTAGTAATTGCCGTAGCCGTCGTCTGATTCGCCACGGCCACCGTCTCCGGCGTCGAAGAGGATAAACTTCTTAAAAGAGGGCTGAAAAATATTTATGCGGATCAGATCAAAATACAGCAGAGGATATCTTCCGTGATTATAATCCTGAAAATAAGAGCATGGAAAGGTGTTATGGCATAGGGTCTATTGTGATTCTGGTGATTCTAACGGCATCGATGGTGGTGTTGCCGTTGATATTACCGCCGCTTCCTCCACCACCGTTGGTACTTCTGTTCTTTCCGGTGGGGATAATGGCCGCGCTCATGTTATTAGCGTTTTCGCCTGTTGAAGCTCGGTTAGAAACGTCGCCGTTTCAGTGGCGGTTGTAGGTTAGGGAATACTTGGTGCGGCGTACATGATGGCCGCCACGCTTCGCTCCCTGTTTTTTTTTTTTTTTACCCCTCTTAAGGCTGGCCTCTGATTATCCGCTTGAAAATTGTGACCCATTTTCGTCTTTGCATGAAAATTGTAAAATCAGGGGAAAAGAAAAATCTTCATTCATTATACATTATATGTGGCTGTTGTTAAAAAAAATAACATTATATGTAGTTGACATGGAGATATATAGAGGGATACTTATTAATTGTTCATGGGCCTTCTTTATTTTCTATAAGATTTTTTATTGCAAAATTAAAAATAAATAAAAATAAAAAAAATATTTGAGAGAATTCCAAAAAAAGACTAGGGAAATAAATAAATTTCATATCAAAGTTTTGAAATACGGAAATTCTACGTCAGGCCTTTTGCACTTTTTTTTGTGAAATTACAAAAATGTGATGAGTATTTCAATTAACAGCAACAGAAGCATTAAGTTACTACACGACTTATTGTGAATTGAGATACTTGAGTTATTGTGATATTGTTATTAATTGAAATATTCTTATTGTGAATTGAGATACTCGAGTTGTTGTGATATTGTTGTTAATTGAAATACTCTTATTGTGAATTAAGATACTCGTATTATTCAAATCGTGTGGCATTTTTGTAATTTTAAAAAAAAAAGTATAAAAAGCATGATCTAGAATTTCCGTATTTCATAACTTTGATATAAAATTTACCTATTTTCCTTATCTTTTTTTAGAATTCTCTCAAAATATTTTGATTTTAATCCATTTCCATTTTAATATGAACAATTTAATTTAGAGTTTTATTGTTTTCATTTATCTTAATTTGATTTCTTAATTAAGTGCGCTTATGCTTGGCCAAAAGTATGATGATACCTAATTTCTATTTTATAATTTTAATTTCATCCTCTAATATTTATAAAATATATTTAATATTATGAAGTTCTTAAAAATAAAATGTTAAATAAAGAACCCTTAAAAACTTTTTTTTAAAAAAAATCAAATATGCAATTACTGAACCAATCCGAGTGCCAAACATGCATATTCAAATGCAAATTAATGAACAGATAAATTAGATATTACTAAAAGGAAAAAAAAAAAAGAAAGAAAGAAAACAAAACAAGCAAAGTGTGCCAAACATGCATGTTCTTCATATGAAACCACATGATTAGTTGAGTTTGTTCTCTTGGTACCTTACTTTGCATTACAAGAAGGAAAAAATTACACGCAATCTTTTTGTTCCAGCTTAGCCATTATTTAACTTTATAAACAGAAACACCATATTTTTAATGCCTTATATTAAAGGTAAAATATGTGAAAAGTCCATGTGATGTAGGACGTAATAGATAGAGGAGAACCAAGATTTTTTTTTTTTTTAAAAAAAAAAAAGAGTAGAAAAGAGAGAGAGAGCAGCCGAGAATTTTAATGAGCTATTTATCCTACCTAATAAAAATAGTTAAATACAATCTAAGAGATAGTGTAAAAACAAATCTATATTAATGACATAAATGTATCATTACTATGTTTGAGAATTTTATTGTGAGAAAAACCTAACATAGTTTTACACTACATTTGGTATTTTTTTATTTTTTCTAGCCATTTGGTTTTAAATATAAAATACAGTTGACTAAATTTAAGAGATTATAGTAGTTATTAAATAAATTATTTAATTATGGCACATGGTATATAATTTTTCTGAAATAATTATATGTATTATTAAATTATATATATGTTCATAAGTTAGGCAAATTGATCTTAATAAAAATGATAAATATAAATATTTTAAAACAATTTATTTAACTTTACTTTTATCTTCAAATTACTGAAATTAGTCAATTGGCTAGCGAGACAGCACAAAGAAGTATCATTTTGACCAGTAAATCACCGATTTCTTCTATCGTAAATTATTTTATACTCCCTCCGACCTTCCTTTCAACCAAATAGTGAGCTTTTAGAGAACAATTAAAGTTTGTGAGAAATAATAAATATGTAACAAATATAATTGTTTTTCTAAAAATAACCCTTTATACAAATGGGAGAGAACAAGAGTAATAATAAAAAAGAAAGAAAGAAAGAGAATGTATGATTATAATGTGAGAGAATAAAGATAAAATGGATAAAAGTACATTTATTTTTGTGACAAAGTTAATTAGGGTCTTATAAAAAGATATAAACCTATCTAAATAAAAGGACCAGGGACGAATGGAATATATTTTAATTTAATGAAAGTTTAATTGTAACAAACACTTGCTTCAATTGATGCATTGAATGTGACAATGCAAAGAAAAGCATAGACTTGCACGTCATTTGGTACACGCAAGCGAGATTGAGAAAGCTTGTTAAGCAAAAATTAGTAGACTTTTAATTAATTATACATTAATTATCACAACATTACATTTAGATAATGTTCAAGCCTTATTTGGTAGGTAGCTTAAATTTTAATAGATTGAAAAAGGGATTGGGATATGGAAAGGAACTAAGACAGAGATTGGGATTGAACAATTTATGTTTGGTCAAGTAATATTTAGTAAGAATGTTATCATTAACTTTATTTTATAATATAACTAATTTTATGAAAGTACAATAAGATCCTTATTTAATCCCATTTTTTTTGCAACTAGTCGTTTCAACATTGGAGGGTTTGATATTATTTTTAGATTTTTTTTATCTAATTTACAATATGATGGATTAATTGTGTAAAAAATGTAGGAAATCTTATATTTGCATTGAAGAACAAAAGAATATTTTATATTTTGTATAGATATCTAATCATATCAATTGAAATATAATCATAATATTTTATATTTATATTTATAAGATAGATGCGATTTAAGTAAATATTAAATTATTAATGATATTTAATAAGTAAGGTTAAGATTTCATATAAGTAAAAGTTTAATATTTTTCAAAATATTAAAAACATTAATAAAAAAAAGTAGATTTTTTAATTCATAGATAACCGAATACATGAATGATATTCTAAAAGATTATTCACTAAATTAAAAAGAAAAATTAATAGAAAAATTTGACAGAAACGAAGATTGTCAACCATATTCTGCACGATGAAAAATTTCATGTCAACATAGAAGAAGAATATATTAGAAAGAATGGGAGAGATGAGCGGTGGATGCTGTTGGTAATGATTGGAAATTGAAGAGGAAAGAGAATATGACTAATTAAAGACGGAGAAAATGATAAGAGATGGGGTTGAAAACAAGTATGAAGAAGTGAGAGAGGTCGAGCGGTAATATAAAGAATGAGATGTACGTGTGTCCTTTAGTTTAAAAATTATTATAAATATGGACAAATTTGTCCTAACATTTTTCAATCTCTGTACTACTTCACCAACACAGGGGTGGTGGTGGTTTTGCATCAATCACACTTTTGTGGGATTTGCAATCTCTAGGGATTACTTGTCTCTCATACCAAACAATATAATTTACTCAATCCCTTATTCAATCTATATCCCTAACCCCTAATGCTTCGTATCAAACAGGGCCTCAAAGTTCAGTGAGCAAGCACAATTGCACAAGGCTTCAAAATTAATGTTGCTTAGAATTTTTTTTTTAAAAAAATCATGTTGGGCTATATTTATCTATACCTTTTTTTTTTTATTTAGATCAGATGTTTATATATGCATGCGTTTTCTTGTACTTGTAAAATATATTTATAGAAATTGCACAATTCAAATGTTATAATTCAAATATCCGATAGAACCCCTTAATTTTTCATCACTAATTTCGTCTGCACTTTTTCTTAAAGAAAAAAACAAAATAGCATATATTGATATGGAGTTATTCTCTCCAACCTTTGAAGTTTTAATAAATCTTCCTAAGCTTTTACATTTATACAAATATACTCTCATACAATTAGTTTTATTGATTATTTATCTGGAAAATATGTATAACTCCACTCAACTTCAACTTAGTTGTATATAATATAACATCTTTCATCTTTTAAAGTTTAAAAAGCACACCCTCAATTGTTGTATAAATATAATAATACGGATAGCTCTAACAGAGAACTCTAGCAGTCTCCCTAGAAGAAACGAGATTCTAAAATTAGTTATAAATTTATATTTAGGATAAAAATTAAAATATGAAAAAATTACCTGTCATTTGCTATATAATTTTTAAAAAAATATGACATGGCTTACATTTCATTAAAGTTAACCGTCATGTTAACGATAAGGGGTTGATGCTCAATATTTGAATGTCAAAGGTGATATTTTCAAACTTTAAAGATGGGGAAGGTTATATGCAATTAGTTAAAGTTGAGAAAGGTTATGTATATTTTAGCATTATTTTTCTGCAGCCGGCTTAATGTTTAATGAGTTTATTTGCATGTAACACAAAATTTAAGGGGTTATATATACATCCAACAATTTAATTTAAGGGAGTATAAAATTGGCAGTTTAGGGTTATATTTGTACATACTTGGGAATCTTTTTCCTTTTTTTTTAAGCTAAAAAAATTACCAAACAAATTTATAGTTTGTTAGAGAAGAATAACAGCTAAAAGTGGAGGGGGTAAAAAGAATCATTATCTCAATAAATAAAACAAAAACATTAAAATGAGGTAATTGCTTGAGTAAGGTGTGTAATGTAGCATTTTTCAATTTCCTTAAGAACCTTTCCTTGACTATTAAAATTTTTTCTTGAAGCAGAGAGGAATATATATATATCTACATATATATAGACACACCTCAACGATGTTGAAGGAATTGCATGCAAGCTATAGGTTGCTTTGATAGCAAGATATTATATATATTCATCAAAAGATTGATCCAAAGCAAGCTAGATATAAATAGAATTTTCATGGTATATATTTTCAGTATTTCCCTCAAAATATAATGAATGTTGTGAAAGGACAAAACATTATTATTCCAGTAAAATAATAATAATAGAAGGGGAAATTTACAATGAGGTCTCAAATAAGGGACTCTATGTTAAAGAGGTCTCGTGAAATCGTGTATTTGCAGTCAGGTTCCAGGTTTCAGGAATATATTACTGCCAAGTCCCAATTTATAATCCCAGAGTTATTAATAGTGCTACTGGGGTTGTTAATGACAACCTCAGGAAGTTGTTAATTATAACCCCAATAGCACCATTAACAACTTTGGGACTTGACTGTAAATATGCGATTTCACGGGACCTCTTTAACGTAAAGTCTCTTATTTATGACCTCATTGTAAAGTTCCTTACAAATCCAAAAAGTTCTTGTTTGTTTAATCTTTATTTACATCCAAGCCGTCTAACCCCCACGTGATGAGTTATTATTTGAACCCTATTCCTATAGGTCTTTTGATACATGTGGGGCAACAAAAAACTATTGAATCTGGACATCATTTCATACAAAAGTGAAGAGCCTGGTTATTCATGTACATGCATTCTGTTGGAGGACATAATGGCAAGTGAATTTATATAATTCGGCACAATATTTAAACTTTAGTTCATTAAATTCTGAGAACCTAACCTCGTTGGTTAGGCCCAATCTCTATTAGAAAAGACGATGCAATTTTGGTCTTTAATTTTATTTAAAATTTTTATTTTGATCATTTAATTTTTTAAAAAAGTGTCATTTAGTCTCAAGTGATGATTTATTTTTTTTTTTTAAAAAAATAATTCTTGTTTTGAAACTTAAACTTGATACGTTAGGTTTGACAATGTTTTTTCAACGTTCAAAACTTAAATGTTAGCAATTCTTGGTAAATGATGCCAGGGTTAAAGGGCAAAAAGACAATTTATAAAATTAAAGGAGTGAAATGAAATTTTATTGTAAATTTAATTAACTAAATATACACTTTTACTTTTACTAAAAAAAAATAAGAATATTTAATAATAAACACTAGGAAAAGTCCACAAACAACAATCACCCTAAAAAAAAATAATAATTAATTTGAAAAGAAAAAAAAGCTCAATGCACACCACTTTAAGAATAATCTTGTATTCAAACACTATGAATAAAAACAATTCCACTGAGGAAAAAAACTTTTAATTAGATGTGACAATAATCATATTTAAATTAAAAATTAGATGTACCAAGTGGGTTAAACCATGATTTTCCACTGACACGTTGACTTCCATACCAATATGATGCTCAACACGAATGAATGATAGAAGAAACTTCAAATTTGGCTTTCTCTTCTTACACACGCAACACACACACACACACACACACACACACACACACACACACTCACTCACTGGTCCTCTTTTGAAGTTTCATAGTCTTTTTCCTTTCGGTTGTTTCCTATTGTTGTTCTTAGCCCCATGCTTGTCACATTTTAAGGCATATAAAAAACCAACATTATGTATTTCAAATAAATTAAATGTAGGGGGAAGAAAAGAATAATGGAATAAAATCTTTTATTTTGTTAAATTTCATCCTCATTTTAAAGTTGAGGATAAAATGCTCTCTCTCTGTTTTTTTTTTTTAACTTTGACACATAAAATTTGGGCCATTCTTATTTTATTTCATTTTTTGCATTCATACCCACAATATTCGGAAGGAATAAAATTAAGGGAAAATTTCAAAAAAAAAAAAAGGAAATAGTGAAATCTCAATTTAGAACAACGAAATTGGGAAATATCAATTAAGTCTTTTTGTACTTTTTTGAATAATTACGAAAATGTCACTGGATTTTTAATAACACAAATATTTAAATTAACAACATTAGAAGATTTAGGTACTACGTATTTACGCTGTGAGTTGTTTGTACTGATATTTTTAATTGAGATACTTTTATTGTAGATTAAAATACTCGTATTGTTAAAAATTCAGTGGCATTTTCAGAATTACGGAAAAAAAAATACAAAAATACTGATTTGAGATTTTCCGATTTTGCTGCTCTGAATTGAAATTTCCCTATTTCCCTTATCTTTTTTTGGGATTTTCCCTAAAATCAAAGGAGAATGACTAAAAAATACCTTTTAAATTTCAAAATCTTAAATAAATGATTTTTTTAATAAAATTGAGTTGTCAATTGTTATTTAAATTTAATTAATCACATTCCTCTTATAGGCATCAGAACTGATTTAAAATTTTGAAATTCAAATGGTATTTATATGTCATTCTTCCTAAAATCAAATGTTTGGTCAAAATAAATGATTCAAGGTTGAACTTTATTGGACCAAACTCGCTAGCAATTAAATTTAGATTTTAAAAATACGTTTTTCATAGTTGAGCTGAGTTGGACTAGAGTTGAGTTGCTATTGAGTCGAATCCTGAAACTAGATCAGAAACCAAAACAATTTTCAAAAAGCTGGGTGGGTTTTAAGCCAGACAAAAGGAAAAAAAGCTGAAAAAAGAAACTTGTTCTGATGGTTAGAGTTTAGACCCCTTTTAAATTTTTGTAATTGAGCTAAGGTTAAAAATTAGAGTTGAGCTGTTATTAAGTCAAAACTTAAAATTAGAGTGGGAACCAAAACAATTTTAAAAAAACGGGGTGGTTTCGAGGGAAAAAAAATTTGCAAAAAATTAAATTCTTTTAATAGATTCATATTTAAATAAACGTGATTATAAATTTTGTGCAAACAAAAAAATTATTTGTGAAATTTAAAATTAATATAAGTTACGTAATAACTGAAATTTACATTATTAATAAAATATGGCAATAAAAGTATGGCTTTCAATTTTTAAATATGTTTTTAATCATGGTGTCGTGGCAAAAAGAAAAAAGAAAGAAAAAAATGTTTTTACTTTTTAGTCATTTAAAAGGATCTGAATAAATAAATTTTAATAATTATGATAAAAAAATTAATAAATTAAAATTTAATAATAGAATAACAATTAATGAATTTTATAATATATTGGAAATTTTGAAAATAAATATATATATTAGAACTATTTTTTGTTTGCATAAAAAAATATTGGGAGAATTACATTGAGGCCCCAAGTACGGAAATTAATATAAGAAAAGTCTCTATTAATAAGTGAAGAGTTATTATTGACAAGTTGAGAAATTATATTGACAAGCTGAAGAGTTAGTTGTGACTTGTTAAAAAATTAATTTCCTCCTCAATGTAATCTCCCAAAATTATTTTTAGTCCAATGTATAATGTTTATTCATTTATTGAAAAGGGGATACTTTAGTCCAAAAAAAAGTTTAATAGTCAACCCTAATGGTCAACTAACAGTTGTTTGGATAGAAATAAAATATCAAATATATGCAATTTTAAAATAGACGGGAGGCTTGTATAATTTATATAAAACATATATAGTTAATGTATTTTACTCTTTAATACATACACATATGTATTATAAATTTTTTATTTCTCAATCCATCCAGTTGAATCCTAAAATTGGAGAGTCACTGGCTTTTATAAAAGATTTGACGTCCACGTCCAGTCCTGTTTCATCCACTGCGAACCAATCGAGCTCGGAAATATGAAAACACGTTTTGACTATTCAACCTCATCCCACAAAACAGAGTAGCCTTCAACAACCAGAGTCCACAGCCATATTCGATGAATCAGATGGGAGAGTATTGATTCCTCTGACAATTCCGAAAATGTCCATTCAAAATTGACAGATTCAAATCGGCTCTGCCCATCAGATATCTTCCTTAACAAAACATGATGGCTTTGAAGCGTTCACATGCATGTAACGTATGCAAGTAATTGACATGTCTGTGAAAGCGAAAGCAAAAGGGCTGATTCAGATTCATAGCATCAGTCATCCGACAATGTCAATGTCCCTACAGAAAGCTAACAACATTACAACAACAACAGAATTCACATGTCATCACATCTCCTTGTCGAGGATATCTCTCATCATCTGTATGGGGATAAGTCCTTCGGTTCGGATCGCTTCTTTGTTTGGGTCAGGGCTTATGAAAAATAGGGTAGGCAATCCTCGTACCTGAAACACGTTCAATCTCTGTTAGCCAAAGCCTACCTCTAAAAACTAAATCAAAGCAAAAACAGTAACATAGAGAATATCAAAGGGAAAATCACACCAAGATCCCAAAAATAAAAGTCTTATCATTTTCCTTAATTGAGACCTTGGTGTGATTTTCCCAATATTAAATGCATCTGGCCATTGTGGGGCTATTAGTAATGAGCAACAGCCTCTTAACATTTCAAGTTGGTGACAAAATTGTTTAGCAGCAGTGACATGGGATTGTTTTAGTGATTTAGTCAAAAAAAGAAAAATTAGGGCTGTTGATGGGCCAGGATGGCAGGCCCAAACCCTTACCGGCCGCTTGACCCAAGATAGGCCCGGCCTGTTTTAGATTGAAGCCCAAATAGGATAGGCAGGGATAGAATTGAGCTAAAACACATTCCTCTCTACTTATTTTGATCCTTTCCTTCAAGAATTCCCCCATCAAAATAGCTGAATCAGTTATGACCAGCTAACGAACTTGTTAGAATGGAAAAGATTAGAACTGCCAATAAAAGTTGGTCTTATTGATAAAGATATTACTCGTATCCGGTATGTTTGATCTTGTTTCCCATGTGAAGACTTTATTGGTAAGTAATCTGTAAGTAGAGACAAGAGCTTTTTAAGCTGTGAAGCCTACTGTTAATCTTAGTGAGCATCTAAAACACACCTCTCCTAAACTTTCGCCTATTCACAAAAACATAACGAGTCATTCTTGATATTAGCTCTAAACTTGCCAAAGTGTCAATGTTCCCTGAAACTTAAATCGACAATTCTTGGAAAAATAATAGCCAGATGAGCCGACACAAGATCATGTCTCATTTACCATAAATTTTTCTTTTTCTTTTTTCTTTTATTTTTTTATGAGGAACATGTTTACCATAAGGCATAAACTATGTTCAAAAGATGTCATTTCTCACATGAGATTAGTGATATCAAAGGGGTATGTAGTACGGATAGAAGTCCAGAGTTCAAACCTTCCTGCTAAAAAAGCCATTTTAAGGAGGGAAATGACACTATGATGAGTCCAACATATAAATTAATGCTGATGTAAACTCCTGTTTATGCTATCAGCTAATCATTTAAGTGACTAATCTATTAGCCTAACATAAGGATCAATTTGGCTGATAAAAGTATTCGAGGTTTTAAATTGATAAGTTTTATCTTACAAGGATCAAATTAAAAGCAAAATGATCCTTACTAAATAATCAAATTAATTTTAGTTATTTTAGTTTAATCTAATGGATCACTACCAACTGCATATGCATTTACCAATTGGCTTATTACCTGCATATCACGTGCAAATTCATATTCATCATCTGTATCAACCTTAACAATAATTGCATTGTTCTCGTACTCCACGGCAAGCTGCAGGAAATGTAATCCAAATAAGAAAAGTTATTTCTGAGTTCCCAAATTAACCGATCACCAATGCCACATATGGGGAGGTACTGTAGAAAAAGGAAACACACAGCTGACTGAAACAATTGTATATATTATATTCAGACTAAGTATGCAACTGAGAAAATAAACAGTAGTGATCAGAAAATGCAAGCCAAACAACTCGAAAACTCGAAATTGGTAGTTATTAGAATGACTCCATTATATAAAAAATCAGCTAGTGCAGCTGCAGCTATTATGAACAATCAAACTGCACCAACATGGCTATACAATAAGTTCATCTCTTTGACTCAATCAATGATGGAGAAACAAAAAAGTAATTTTAGCTTGCTAGCGGCTAATACTTATTAGCAGATATAGTTAGCACTCTTTAGAGAGGAACATAAGTCCAATGACTTTTCTTCTACAGTAGTCTGCAAAGTTGTGCAAACCTCCTTCTATTTAGAATACATGAAAAATCTTTTCACCGTATCAACTCACCCTTTGAAAATGAAAGCTGACTAAAGCTCTTCCTACTGTTTAACTGTCTTTTGGGCTTGGGATCAAATCCTCTTAAACTGCTCAAGTTGTCATGGTTATTTGGGATTCAAAATCTCACAAAAAGCCAAATTTAATGTGTCAGCTGGGAAATCAAATAAAAATAATATGATATTAAATATTTGTTGATCATATTGCATCGAGCAAAGCATTATCGTTTTTGGGGTCCAAATTTCAGGGATTTTAGACAGAATTATGATTATTGAAATCAGGTTTACTCATCAGGCTGGAAAAAAAATCAGGGTTAGTAATATGGTCAAGAGTTAGAACTTAGAAGATAGAACTGAATTAATCACGGGCCCATGCCTCCTAATGCCAGAGGAACAATAATCCTCAACATGAGGATTGACTTGTGCACTGTCACCTTCAAAAAAATCACATACCTTCTTCCAGTATCTCTCAACATGATGAATGATTTATCACCTAATGAGTGTGTATTAGAATCAGGCTGTGCTTATTGAGTTACTTTCAAGATCACTCACAACACCAATAAACTATAATAGGAAGGAAGCTCTGGATAAGACTGGATAATTTCTTCATGTTCTAACTGTCACATGTCCTTTACCACATTTCTTCAGTTATTCTTTTCAAGGTTAGGCCATTGTATTTGTTGCCTATTCAGCCAATTATGTGCCTTTGTCGCCTAACAGGTGAATTCCAAATGAATAGTGAACCTCCAAGAACTAGAGGTCAAACCTATCCTCACAACTAAGTGGTAGCCTGAATACTACGCACAAAATTTCTAATTCAAGTCCAATCCCATGTGGGATACGCCAAATTCGGTGGGAGATCTCTTCTAATTACTATGGATGGACAAAAATCTCTTCTGATCCTCCTTGATTCCATTCATCCTATCTCATCTCAGATTAATGAGTTATGTATTTGGATCCTTATGGTGTCTATCCATGCAAGTCCTAATTCACTTTCCTTGAGACTTCATGTTAAGCCTACTTGGAATTTTAAAAGCTACATCATAGGCAATGTAAATAACAGTGCTCAACAGAATCAATACTCCTGACCTGCTGCAGATATGCAGGCTTAACACGGTTCTTTCCCTCACCAAAAGTTTCATTTGAGTGAAGAACTCTCAAACAGTGGTTCAATTGTTTTTTCATTTCTTTAACCTTTCTTTATGGAACAGGTTTCAGGTACCTTTCACAAAGGGACTCCTTTTGGCCATTGGTACCTTTTTTATGGAACACAAAGGTACCTTTTTTATTCTTTCAATCTTCCATTCTCTAGACATTTCATTGGGTTTAGTATACTGTTTTTTCTTTTCAAAACTTGGAAAGTACACATAAAATCCACATCTGAATAAACATTCAAGGATAAGAGCAATGCAAGCAGTTCCTTATAGTCAAGTTAGTACAGACTAAAGCATCAGTAGAAACAGTCAAGCACATACCATTTCGAGTTCTTGAGCCATTAAAATACAAGGTCCACACCATGTTGCATAGAAATCAATAATAAGAGGCACATTTCTTTCTCCCCTCACCAACTCTTGGACTTCATCAGCTGACAACTTTTTCTGCACAACCAAAAGGATAACAAATAGCATAACCACAACGCCAAACATCATTTGTTATCATAAACAATAATATAATGAAGGAAAACCCCTGCAAAGACCCCTTTTTCAAATTTAAAAAAAACAAGCGCCTTTTTATTTTCCCTTACTGACTTCCTTCATACGAATTTAAATGGACAGTTACTCCTTGGCCTTCTGATTATTTCCATCTAAGCTAACGGTCATTTACAACAAATTCTGGTTGTGCGGTCCAACTTATTAAGAATAATTACTCATACTTAATTTTAAACGATATTGGCCATTCATATGAACTTGCTTAAAATGACTCATTTTCTGACAATAATTCTCAGAACTAAACTTTACTCTTTAAGGAGCTGAAAAATGCCGACATAAACCATAGCTATGAAGAGGAAGCACCAAACAAAATTGAAAACCACTAATGCCAAAAAAAAAACGAAAGGAAAATGTAGACACACACACAGACCAGGAAACAATCAGGTTATAAAACCAAGAAAACAGCAAAATTAAAAGCTTAGCCTAACTTGCAGTGACAAACAGAGAATTGAGGGGGTAAAAGCATACCACAAGATAGTCTTCTCTGACAAATTTTCCTTGAGGCGGTTTGCAGAGCAATTTTCTGGGGACTGTAGTGGAGAGAGAAATTAGAAGCCTATCTTTATCGTTGGAGGTGAAGAGTGGATAACGTTGGTGGATGGTTATAGAAGAAGGTGAAGGATTAGCGAAAGAAATGCAAAAGGGTTTCGATTTAGAAGCGAAAGTAGTGAAAGGCGAGAGTGTAGCTATGCTCCGATGACTTTGAGGTATGTGGGAATGAAGACGCAGAGCCATTGGAGTGAAGTAGGAGAGAAGAGGCCGGGAAGAGACTTCTGCAAGTTATTGAAGTCATTTGGATATCTCGGACCAAGTTATCGGAGAGATTTCTCAGACCAAGATTCTTTTTGTTTTTTGTTTTTGGTAGTCTATGAATTATTTGTCATTGGTTTTTTTTTTTTTTTTCCATGATCTTGATCT
>JBAGKO010000014.1:5413658-5433314 GCA_037177275.1 Acacia concinna
TTGGATAGAACCTCCCATTAGGTTCACTATCTAAGCCTACCCAATTAGACAGAATCTCCTCCTAACTACTCTAATAAGTGCTGGAAATTAAAGGAATTCATAAGAGGGAGGGATCCAAAACTTACTTGGACCAAAGACCGAGCTGGGACTGCTGGAATTTCGACCTGATGAGGCTTCTTTAAGAAAGGGTGGGAGAGCACCTTAACAGAGGGGAGATCCACGGTTTTTGAGTAAAAAAATGAAGGGGAGGATAGCTCTATTTATAAAGAAGGAAGAGGGGTCAAAGTATAAATATTTATTTGGTCTTTAGATATAATTTTCTCCGATTCAAACATGTGTCCCTTATCTTAGCTTGATAAGTGTCTTTTTGGGAATTAGGGAGGGACACCTCATGGGGTAGATGGCAGCCTCTTTAGCTACCAAAAAATGAGCTCCCAGATCCCTTTTATACTAACATTTTCGTCTGATCAGCTCGTAATTTGGGAAAATTCCAAAAAATCCTGTAGATGTCCAAAAATTCTCTAAAAATTTCACGGCATTTGGACATCTGGAACTCCTAAAAATAATTTTATTTACCAAAAAGTCCCTTATACTGGCGATTAGCCAATTTTAGTAATTTTTACTAATATCTCTGGACTTTTCCATGATATAGGAAGGAAAGCTTATGGGGCTGTGAGCGGTGCCGGTGACGGTGAGCCTGTGACTCAGTGACTATGTGAATGTGTCTGTGACTTTGTGAGAGTGTGAGGTCGACGTCGTGACCATGAGTCCGTGAGGGAGTGGAATACTGGAGTAGGGATTGAGGGTCCGTGGTGGACGGACAGTGTTAGTGGAGAGTCTGGAGACAATGGGTGTACAAGTGTGGTGTGGTTATGTGGGTCTGTGACTTCAAGTGATGAGAGGCGAGGGTGAGATCTGAGAATGAGATAAGAGAGAGTGTGGGAGACATGAGTCATAAAGGACAGCCGGACAGGGACACTAAGACAGATAAGGTCACGTGGGAGAGTATTTTTTTAAAATGTTAATCAATTCAACCCTTTTAACCCGCGGGTTGAACTAATTGCTATACTGGTTAAATAGGTTTAACCTATTTCTAAATGGGCTACCTTTTTCCATACCTGAACCAGCCTGAATAAACGGGTTGACGGGTCCAACCTGCCAACCTAACATGAATTACCAATTCTATTAATAGCTTTTGCATTTTTCAAACTTGAGGTGTTATAAATGACTAATTAAGTCACCATTGTTCAAAGTTGTGATATGACTAAGTTAAGTATAGTATTCTTTAAGAATATATGAAGAGATTATTCTCAATATTTGAGAATATCATAAGAAACCTATTATCACAAACATTTGAACATTCTTGGATAATGGTAGTTGTTGTGAGTAACATCTATTATGAGAATGTGACTAGATTGTCCATTTGTCTCTAATATCGTCTTGTTTCTTCTAATTCAATTCCAAGGGCAGTGTTGCTTAAATGTGCGCACAAATGGGCAATGCCATTGCAAAGGAATTTTAGGAGGATAATTAAACATATTCTTGCTTGAATAAAGGAAAAGCTATAGGTCATGTGGTATATTACCAAATGTACATTAAGTTTCATGCATTATAGAATGATTAACTTGTTTAATTTTGTAAGATGTGTTAACTATAAAAGAGTTAACATTATGATACATTTTTATACTTGTTAAACAAGTTGCGTCATAGAGATATATAATGTTGCTAAGCAGTCACAAATTGTTTAGTTCCACCATGGATTGCTTGACCTAATCATTCTTTGAGGCAAATTACAAGATTGCCAATTCAGGAATTTTATCAGAGGGTTTTAGAATTATTAAGTTAATTCAAACCTATTAAGAGTGTATATGACTATAAAGCTAACATATCATAAACACATAAAAAATAAATCATTTAATAAAGATCATGCTTTTCCAGAAAATAAAAGGATTATATATCTTATCAAGGATTACATTTAATGATCTAGATGAGACATTCCTAAGTAATAAAATTCAATTGAAGTTTGTTATCTCAATATATGGTACCTAAACTATGACACATTAACAAACATTTAAGTTGGAATTGAATAAACATTTGGGGTTTATTCATTAAGACTATAACCCATTAAGTAAAGATGATACTTATGATACATGGAAGGTAATATTTGACCAAATTAAAGAAGACTTACCATCATGATTCTTGTAGTGTTGCTCAAATGAACTGCATTCACCAAATAATATTAGGTTGTGGGATAAGTGTAAGAATGTTAGAATTTAATAAATATTGATTATATATATTATGTTTTATTTATTTAGATATATTATATTATACATTTTATGCTATTATTTTAATAATATATATCACCAAATGTGTCCCACAATATTATTTGATTACGGATTAATCTAAAGAGTTGTGTTCAAGGGTTGTATCTAGTTAGTAAAAAATTTCTAAGTCTTGATGGGAGGTTATATAAAGACTCGACCAGGACTCATAATAGACATGTGAAAACGATTGTTTGTTTGAAAGGGTTCCCTGACAAGTGACGCTATTCAACAATCTATCACTGTACCCAATCTTCCCGTCCAGAAAAATCCAAGCGTCTTCTCTATTTTCAAAGTTCTCTAAGATTATAGAAAATAACATTTAGATACACTATGACAAAAAGTACACAAGTCTTCTACTGTGAAACTCATAGATTATAATTTATGTATTTGATGGATTTATTATGTGTGAAAATCCAACAGGTAAATGAAGATAATGTTTTACAAATGAAGGTTTTGAAATATATTTGCATAACCTAATATATTATTTATTTATAATGGTAATGAACATGTATAAAAAATGAAACACGTAATTTATAAATAAAAATAAATAAATAAATAATTTAAATTTGAAATAATTTCTTTAAAATTACAAATGTAAATTGATTTGACTTTATTTAAAAAAAATTTATGTATGATCAAATTAAAATAAAGATATAGATTATAAATTGTAAATCCATCTAATTGCAAATTAAATTTATTTATGGATTTCTCAAATCAATAAAAAAAATTGGATGATGATCGATGCTACTATTAGAGTGTTTAAATTTAAAATGAATACTATAATAATTAATTAAATGACGTTTAATGATAATAAATTATTTAATAAATTCAAAAGTTGAATAAAATTTTTAATTAATTTAAACATAAATGAAAATATCAATTAATATTCAGTTGATAACTGCAATCCATGTATTAATTTAACCAAGGATAAAAAGATATTGTGAAATAATCTAATATACAAAGTTAATTAATTACTTATTAAATTAAAGATATACAAAAGATATAGTATAAAATTATAATTAATCACAGATTAAAAAATATAAGTGAAAAAAATATACCTCTTTTGAGTTAGTTACAAGTTCAACAAAACCAAGATATTCCGCCAGGTAAAATTATAAGGGATAAAAGGTTAAGAAAAAAAATAACTATTGCATCTAGATGAAATCAAAATAAAGAAATGGATAGGATAGAATATAATATAATATAATAATATTGATCCATGCTCCTCTCCCTTCTATATATGTATTCCCTCAATTCGCGATTTTGCATATAGAGGAAAGAGACCGTTATTGTATTCGCTTTTTTTTTTAATTCTCGTAAGTGTGTCTTTGAGTTCTAGCATTATGGACACACTTGGTGAATCATATAAAGAAGAACCGGACTTACTTTCCATCAATAACAACAAACAACCTCAATCTTCACGAAATATTCATCAAGTATGGATCGACTTATCTTTTTATATTTTTAGCCAAATTATTTATCATTATTAGTATTAGTATTGAGTTTTAAGTTGGTGCAATTCTGACAAGACCCTCAGAAGATGATACAGGCTCCTTTCACACCCGACATATACTTGAATATACTGGATTGGAGCAACAGAGACTTATTGTGCTTTGCCCTTGAAGAATTGGTATACATATGCAACCCCTCAGATGATAATTCTCTGTTAAGAGTCGCAAGATTCAATCTTTGTGAGTGTGGTCCAATTTCAAGTGTTAGCTGATTTAAATACTTTAAAATAATATAACTAACTTTTTAAAATTCTCTAAAAAACCAACTAGGTCTTGTGTATATTTAGGATAGGAAGCAGTATATATATAATCACATATCTTCCACAACCAATACAATTTTGTGAAAACTTACAGGTAAGAATGTTCAAGCGTGGGTATCGAGTAGGTGCACTAGCTTGGAACAATGATCATACCCTAACAACTGGAGGATTAAATAATGATATTGTGAACCACGACATTTGAATCCCAATTCATCACGTTATTCAAACCTACATCGGCCATTTTAGGGAAGTGTGTGGCTTGAAATGGTGTGAGTCAGGACAACGGCTCGCTAGCGGGGGCAAAGATGGTTTAGTTCACATATGGGACAGATCCATATCACACAACAACAACACCAACAATATGAATTCCCAATGGCTTTACATATTTGTAGGCCACAAAGGTAGTGTGAAGGCATTGGCTTGGTGTCCATACTAGCCAAATTTGATAGCTTCCAGTAGACATGACGAAGATAAGTGCATTAGGCTTTGGGACATTTCTAAGGATACCTATGTGAAATCTGTTGACACAGGCTCACAAGTGAATGGTCTTGTATGGAATAAGAATGAGCCTGAGTTGTTGAGCTCACATGGAGCTCCGTACAATAACCTCATCCTTTGGAAGTTCCCTAATATGATGAAGATGACAGAGTTAACCCATCATAAGGGTAGTGTGATATCCATGGTGGAAAGCCCTAACAATTGCAGTGTGGCATCAACAGTTGTAGATGACACCATGTTTATTTGGGATGTCTTTGGAGACTCCAAGGTCACCCAACCTCCCTCATCAGGCCATTAGTCCCTGCATCTCTTATTCTAAAAAAAAGGTCAACTAGCTTGAAATATTACACCCTCTGTTCCTATTTATAAGACTCTTTTGGATAATCCTAAAAAAATCTTAAGAAAGTTAATTACATTACTTAATAATATCATATGTTGTGTTTTATTATATTATATAGTAGTTCATAAGTTAAATAACCTAATTTGAAGAAAAACGACAAACTTTAATGTCTTAAAGTAATGTAATTATCTTTTTTAAGATTTTTTTAGGATTCTCCAAAAGAGTCTTATAAATAGGAACGGAGGGAGTAGTACTTTTCTTTTTTCATTAGAATGTTTTACATCATTCAAACAACAAAAGTCATAGAAAACAACTATCATTACTTACGTTATTTCCAACCCAATTTCTGCAATTTTCTTGGATGCTTCAATTTGTTGAATATATATGAATCAAATCGTTTAAGAGATTTATGATGAATGTTTATCCGCTGAAAATTGGAAAGAACAATTAATTAATTAATTAGGAGCAATGTCCTTGTTCATCAATTTGGTCCTCTAGTCTTTCTAGCAGAACCAAAAAATTTCTATGTTCTTGTTCCAATAAATGAATGCATCATCTAAAATCAAGAGGTACATCAAATATATTTAATAAAAATAATAATAAATAAATAAGTTCAAACACTTGATAAATTAGATCTTGTATCCTCTGTTACCTAGAGCTTATTAAATCTGGACGGTCTACACTATGGTTAATGGCGTTGCTACAAGTGCTATAGAAAAATCATAATCTCTACTTTTACACTTCAAATAGTTAGTTCTGTTAAGTGCATATAAAAAAACATTGTTTTTTTGCTAAATTTACACTTTAATCCAAATATATTTATATATTCTGAATATATAATCCATGATTTTTTTTCACAAAATGGGAAAATTCCATGTAAAGATATTTGTGGAACATTATATTATACAAGAACTCGCCTCTTTCAATTATATATACTCTTATTTTTCTATAAAATTGAATATTGTATAAGACAAAATAGTGTACATAATTAATGTTGGGTTAAGGTGCAAAAATAATCATAAACTTTTGTCGGAAGTGCAAAAATAACCATAAACTATTTTTGGGTGCAAAAGTAACCATGATGTTAAAAAAGTTGTGCAAAATCGTTAAGTTTACTGTAGTGCCATTAATTTTTTCTGAGGGTTTACTACAGTAACTTAATGGTTTTGCCCCACTTTCATGGTTACTTTTGCATCTAAAAAAAGTTTATGATTATTTTTGCACCTTAACCCATTAATGTTTATAAATAAGTCAGAGCATAAAGTCCTACCATACCTCCCAAAAAATTAATTTACAAAATTATTTATATAATTCACATTATATAACCATTATTAAAAGGCACCTAAATAATAACGTGTTCCCAGTTGTTTTCTTTTTTTGACCCCAGCGCTCCACTATGTTAAAACCAGTTGTCACCTAAGAGGGGGTGAATAGGGTGTAATATAAAAATTTAAGAATCTTAAAAATATTTTTGCATCTTAGTAAATAGAAGAATACTTAACCTTAAAACAATAACCAATTAACCAAATCAAATATACTGGATATAAATAAGATAAGGAAAGAGAGGTTGCAAATAGAGATTTATCCTGGTTCGGTCGTCCACTAACTTACGTCTAGTCCCCAAGTTCCTCCTGAGATTTTCAATCCACTAATATTCTTGTTTAATCTGGGCATAAAAGAAGGCTCTACAATCCCATAAGTTTAGCCAGGCACTTGTGTAACCTTCTACATTCTCTTCACCGAGAGACTCCCCCTTACACGTTGTAAGGAAATACATTTGATAATAAAATATTACAATAAAAATTCTCTATTAGAAGTGAATGATGATCACTGAAGTACAAATACAGATTCTCTCTCTAAGGTATATTACATGATCATTTAGAAACAAAGAGACAGAGAAACAGAGTATATGAGTATAAGATATGTTCAAAGATTCAATATGTTGATACCATGTGCTTAAGCTCTCTCTTTAATATTTTGAATCCTTCCTCTATTTATAATTGATGAAGAGTATTTGACCGTTAAGTATATTCTTCCTGTTGAGCTTCAGCGTAGACGACCGTTGGAAATATAGCCGTTAACGTTCTGGTAGATTTCACTTTGTGATCATTAAGGCTTAATCCAAGTTTAATCTCCTTTAACCTTCATATAAACTTGATTAATAATGATTGGAATAAGTAGAAACAATACAATCAAGGTTTATATGAGTTTGGAGAAGATTTGTAAAATCTGAGACGGTGCTCAAAACTTCAGCACAACATCACTCTGACATCACTCGAGTGATTCTGCAAGTGATGGAACTGCATCAGTCGAGTGATCAATGATCACTCAAGTGATCTTCATTAATCAATGGGAAGAACACTTTAGTGCGTTGAAAGTGATCGAATTTTACACATCACTCGAGTGATTTTACTAATCACTTGGAAGATCGCTTGAGTACGCTGAAAGTGATGGAATTGCATTACTCGAGTGATCAGAAAAATCATCTCCAAATTGAGACCCCTCTCTAAAAAACTCTTTAAGTCTTCTCTCTAATGCAATAAGAAGCACCCCAAAATTTATTGTATGTTGAGAGTTATGATCAAAAGAGTGATTACTATTCAGGAAGTTGATTCATACTCCAACAGTAACTTCTGTCATGCACATCTCTTTCATAAGATCTTATATAATTTCAATTCTTATTCTAGAAAATTCCCAATGAGTGTAGATTCATATTTAAGAAGTTTCATCTCAATTGAATCTATGTTGTGGGAGATATCTTCAAAATACTAAACCTATCTTATATTCGCATGTATAATTCCAAAAATACATATCTCCTTGATCTAACATGATATTTGCTTGAATCTTGTGTCATTACGCCCCTTTAAAGTCTAGTTTCATATACAAAAAGCTTTTCATCAATCAAATATGTATTGTGAAAGTTATGATCAAAATACTGAAACTCTATTATGCTAAATGAAAATAGAGTATAACAAAGAGGACATCACTCAAGTGATCTGAGGTCACTCGAGTGATCCAAGTCCTTCATTGGATGTGTCACTTGAGTGATACATCAAGTGATGATGGTGTAACTTCTATATATGTCATTATTGACTTTGATTTGACCCATCTAACCTTCACTTGATCATATAAACCTCTAATATCGCATCCAAGGACTTGAATCTTGATCTCTCACTTGATCATATAAACCTCCTCCTTCTTAATCATTTTCCACATATTCTTCCTTACTTTTATTTGACAAGTATCTTCCACCTCTTAATCCTCCCTTATAATCCATTTTGATAGTTTCTTCCTTTCCTTAAATGAGAGTTGTTGTTGCTTCTTCTTTTTCCCTTTGATGGTCCAATTCAATAACATTCTTCTTTGCTTGATTTTTTCTCCTAATATTAGATGACTTCATTATTCAACATCTTGTTCTTCATCTTAATCAATCACCTTACTCCAACTTGATATCTTCTTTTTCTTCTTGAATAATTTGTTTATCTTCTTCCATTTAATCATTCCTCCTTTCTTGACTAATCCAATCTACAAAATGTTACATTAGATGTCTTTTCTCATTGCATTGACTAATCGACAAAATGTTACACATTAAATATAGTAGTTAGTCAATGTAATAGACAATGTATAAGATAAATGCATTATGCAAACTTTTTGATTTTTAATATTTGGCATCATCAAAACTAATCATGTATCTAACACACTAAACTCATGCTCTCATCAAATTAATTCAAGGGTAGTAGCACCAAATCGGCCATGTTTAGTGGCACGGGACTACTACAGATTTCTTTATATTTGACGATTATTTTTATCTATACCATTTATTTTAACGCCATATATGCATATTGGCGATTCTACAACCGCTATATACTTGGCCAGATATATAACGATTTTCTACATTTACCCACCATATATTTTAGCTTATATATGAAGGTTGTAAATGAAATCACCATCATGAATTGATGTATAATCTCATCATATATGTCAATTATTTTTTTTTTGAAAAGCTGCCATATATTATGTCCAAAGTTTTATACGCCATAGGGACACTTTCATTCAGCCCCTTGCGTTTCATATGCAATAAAACAACAGAAATAATATCAACAGATATATAGCATTTAACTAGCAGATTCAATTTTAGTTGAAACAAACACGCGCGAGTGCGCACACACATCAATTATATAAATATATTAAACACACACACACACACACACACACACACATGTTTGACCACATAAAATTAGTAAGGAGGAGGTGGAGGAGGATGATGATGATTATGCCTATGACTTTTATTACAACAATGAATTGGAAGATTGTTGGTATCATATTTCGGTTTTGAAGCTGTTTGATGAAAATGCGTTTGATAAGTAATAGAGTTGAAATTGATTCTTGATAATGAATTGTATATATACATATATACAAAACAAATATATATATATTAATAACATGTAATATTATATAATATATATATGTTGTAAGTTTAAGTACATATATAGATCATCAAGTTAGGTGTCTCATTTTCTTTTCCTTGACTTAATGATAATTTCCTTTTTAGTTATAATTACTTTCTTAACAAATTTACGAACCAAATTCCCCCTCTTTGATGTCCAAATTCCTTCGTTGTGATCATGTCTAATGTACAAAGTATCATTCTCATTGATTTGTGTTTCAAGAGATGGCGACCTTTAGAAATGATCATTCTCACTGAATTCATCATCACCTCCTACATCCTCATCATTTCTTTTATTAGAAAACATAATAATTGACCAACCTTTATTTACAGGGTCTGGAATATAGAACACTTTTTAGCTTGATCGGCCAAATGAAAAGCTCTTGTGTATACCTGATCTTGTTCAAGTTCAATTGTATCAACTCTAACTCATCCACTTTTAAAGTAGTTTTATTGTCAACCCACATGCAGGTAAAAATCAAAAGATGAAGTCCTACATATGTTAGATCATATGTTTTGGTGATTACTAAACTTAGTAGTATTTGTAAAATGAGTTTTCATTAATGATAAACTAAAAGGAAATTACTTAAATAAGTATATTTGAGTAATATCCATTTAGTATAAATGAAGAAAAATGATTTTGAACTAAGTCAGAAACTTTGCTGGTTTTCCAGCCTCGAGGGTAAGGGTCATCCTCGAGGGTGACCAGTCTTACTATAACAATAAGATTTCTGACTAGTCTTACTATAAGGGCAAGGTTTTGGAGAAAACCTTACAAGTTGGCCAAGAGGAGTTTCAGCCTTGAGGGAGAAGTCTAGCCTCGAGGACAAGGACCCTAGGTCACAACAGCTAGGTTTGGTTCTAACCTTATAGTGAGTGTAAGGCTGGACCATAACCTTGTTGACAAATTGTAATCCCACCTTCGAGGGTGAGTGTCCAACCTCGAGGACATGGATCCTTGCAAGGTTAAAATATAACCTTGCTGTGTTAATGCAAGGTTACTTAGATCATCTCTCTTTCTCTACTTTTTAGTAAGTGAAGTCGCGAAATGATGTTTGTAGGGTCGCGACCTGAACATTATAACCTTGCTGAAGCACAAGACTACCTTCTCAACCTTGTTGAACAAATGCTTTCGGGTTTATAAAGTCGCGACATAACTATTTTTGAAGTTGCAACCTAAACTGCATTATCTTCCTACTACTCTCTGGTCATTTTAGTCACGACATAAAGCTTCTAAAGTCGCAACCTAGGTTTCACAACCTTGCTAATGAGGCAAGGCTGGAGTGGAACCTAGCTGTACATTTCATAACATGGCAATGTTACGTAACCTTGAGGAAAGACTCTGATCTAAAGGATATGAGTTCTCCTAGCAACCTTACAAGGCTACCAAGAAACCTGACTGTGTATTTTCAGAACCTTGCAAGGGTGAGCATCCTCGAGGGTACTCTTGGTCCTCGAGGGTAGTAAGTATTTTTCTCCTATACTCAGAATCATGTCTAAATAAAAGCCTGTATTCTCAAGGATTGATATTAACCTCAAGGGTGTAAGCATATCAAGAACTATGATTTTCAAAGATAACATTGAGGAAAGACTTTGGTCCTTAAGGGTACAATTTAGATATGCTAACATTCTCAAGGATAATTCACATCCTCAAGGTAATCACAATTTGTGAAACTCTTGAGGAAGCATTTCTTAAATCTTTATATGTTAATTTGTGATAAAATCCTCGAGCTTATTGATTTCTAAATGGATTACCTCAAGGGTGTCATCAAACCTCAATGAAACATTGGTTATAAAAAATAGAGCATCGTAGCGTAATTCTTTCAATCATTCTAGAATTCATTATATCAATACATACTTGTTTCTAACCTTTATTGTTGATCAATATAATATCTAAGAAGAGGTTATAAATCATTTGGAGAAGTTTGAAGCTCAAATCAATGAAGTGAAGATTGTGTCAGAAGCATTTAATGCACTTTACTAAATATGGCTAAATCTTCACCTACCTTCCTTCAACAACCTCAATGAATACATTTATAACCAAGAAGGAAACTCTTTGTGCTTCAACGAATACTACCTAGAGGAATGATGGAATTTCAACGGCTACAAACCGAAGTCTAACGGATAGATCAACGGACACAAATTACTCAGACTATAAATATAAAACCATTAATGATGAGCAACAACTAACGAATAAGCTTTTAATACGAATCATTAATTCCTTGAGTGTGTTGCTTTTATTCTATCATTAATTCTAGTATGTGCTTCAGTGATTATCATTCAACTCTTTTAAGAGCGTATTGATTGTCTTATCCAATTTATTCGAAAGATACTCAAAGTGAGGATACTTTGAGTGGGGACCTGGATTGTATCTTGTAAGGGGGAGTGATCCTTAAAGAGTCAATCGAGTCTGTACTAAGGCGCCAAGAGCCCGTTGTAATCTTGGGAAGTAGTGGAACTCAGTGATATTTAAGAACTGGACGTAGGTCGTGAGTTTGACTGAACCAGTATAAGCTCTTGAGTTCGTGAGTTTCAAAGAAAAATTTGAAACACCCAATTCACCCCCTCTTGGGTGATTCGCTTGCCCTTTCAACATAGTCCAACTTCCAAATATGCTCAACCATGCCAAAGTATGATATATTTGCATATATAGGATTCTTGTCTTTTGCACTAGATAAATGCATCATACCAGCAAGAATCGTGACTCCACTATTTTGCATTTTGCTTCTAGCATCTTGGTCTTTAGTGTAGAAAGTGTATCCATTTATGGAATAGCTAGAGAAAGAATGCACATGTCTACTCAGGCCACGTGACAAGAACTTTACTTTCTTTGGTACTAAATTAGGATAATCATTGTACAATTCATCTATGTGTTTCCTCAACCATGATGTAAAATATTTATTGTATTCTTTGACATACCAACTATGTGCTTTGTTGGGATTTTCTCTCATAAGCTCATCCTTATGAATACGTACGTATTCCTCAATCTCTTATAAGTTTTGAAGCACTTAAAGGTGTGCTTGCTTCTACTGTTCGTTCGAGATAAGGATGCCTTACTTTCCCATTAACCTTGATCCAAAAGTCTGTCCATTATGTCGAGCCATTAGAACACCAATGTCACAAGCATGTTTCAAGTAATCAGTACAAAATTCAGTTGCCTCTTCACAAATATAATTCAACAATGCAACCCTTTGGCTGACTCTGGTTTTTAACATACCCTTTCAGTTGCACCTCCCTTACCAAATAAACAGTGAACCATTGTGTCAAAGAAAGCTAGAGGGGGAAACATCTCTAGCTCACACAACATCGTCACGAGCTAGGTTTGTAGCATTAGCAACTTTTTGGGATCAATTACCCTACTACACAGATATTTGAAGAAGAAACATAGCTTCGTGATCGATACTCACACCTTCACAGATAAAATACCACATATTGCCATCAGAATGAATTTTTCCATCAACACATATCAATCGTGTGATTTCAAACCTTTAAGCATCAAGTCATTCATTGACACAACATATCTAATATTTGATGAGTATCCTTCTGAAACTTTCACTGAAGCAAAAAACTCACAAAAGCTCATTTTCTCCTGATTGGATAGTGTAAAAGCTGCTAGGTGTAGGAATGTATGAGATCCATTCTCCTCTAGTGCCAATTACTCCCTCATTCTCATCTCAACCATAACTAGTCTTACAAACATTTTTCTGAAAATATGAAATAACATTTCAAAGAGACTCTCACAAACATTTTTCTCAATGTGCATGACATCAAAAAAATGTCTAACATTTAGGGAATAGATAGTAGAAAATAGACCTCTTCTTCCACCCGCATGCCCCAACATGTCTCCCTAACGGCTTACCAAATTTACATTGTACATGTTATGTTTTTGTAAGAACACCCTAATCAATGAGAGGTATAGGTGTCATCCTCTCTTCTCATTACCCATTGAAGTATTTTCTCATACATCGATATGGATGACCCTTTTACAAAAACCTACGATGTCCCATATATGATTTCTTCATACCATGCTTAAGCATGATCAACTGGGTGCCTCTTCACAGATCAGGCATCCAAGTTGTCTTCAATGCTGTACCCTAACAAATTCTCATATGCCAACAAATTATTGATTGTTCCAAACAATGTAACCTTCAAATTAAACGATTCTATCTCGTTGGCATTATATACAACCTCTCATTTGTCCCACAGGTCCTTCAAGTCTTCAATTAGTGGGTTAGGTATACATCTATGTCATTACCCGATTGCCTCAGCCCTAAGATTAGAATGAATAGCATCATTTACTTCTGTCTCATCACGAGCCATAGAAGTAGGTTATAAATAAACAACATCACAAGTCATATACTATGGGTACTGTTTTACATCTCAAATAGGTTCATCCCATCAGTGGCCAATGCTAGCAGAGGTTTCTTAGTTCTTCAGCAAATTTAGGATGTTGAAGATCAAATCTCTTCTACTCTACAGAGTCAGCAAGATGTTGAAGCATGTCGTCTTCAATCCTTTCATTCGCATGCTAATACAAGTTTTTTGCATTAATTTTATTATTGTACAAGCATATAAATCTAAGTATAATTGGCAAATACCATAATGCTTTCATTAGACTATTTCCATTTAGTAGCGTGACGCTGAGCATAAAGAACACTCAGTTAACGATGCGTATTATTTGTGGAATAGAATACAATTGTTAGGGCAAGCGTGTATCTTCTTATAACTCAAGCTGACTGCGCGCATAACTTATTTTGCATCATAAGTCTTTGTTGGCATGTCGTTTCATGGCGGCAACATTCTTCGCCAAAAGAAAAGCAACTTTTTGAAACCTGTATCACTCAACCCATATCTTGCTTTCCAGTTGTACAAGTTCAACACTGTAGATAACAATGTGAACTCAATACAATTCTCATACAGAGGCTTCTTTACATCTCTCTTCATCCTCTCAAACTTTTTCGGGTTCTTGCTAAACTCCCCTAAATTATATCCACCAAATCTTTAAGACAATCAGCATCATCTATTGGGTTAGTTGAGTTACACCTTTTCAAGTTATATGCCTCCTCACACCTTTTCAAGATTGGTGTATCACACCTACTTTTCAAATTTGGCTGATTATCACTACATTTCACTTCCTCCTCACCAACATGTATAACTCTGTTTAAATCCATTAGCCATTAAGCATTCCTCTCAAGTGTCTGGATGAACACACCTCACAACCCCACACTTGACTCAAAGACAAACAATGAAGCCATGATTATCAGCATGATTACGACAAGCTAACTGTATAAATTCCCCAATCCCATCCCAGTACTCCTTTGATAAATGATTTGCATACACCCATTATGTATTCTCCATTATCTAGAGCATATATAAAAGAAACAACAAACACACTTAAAATTGGTTAATTCAAAATTATCACTTGACTACTTTAAATTGGTTAATTACTAAGCAAGAAGCACTTAAAATGTAGCAACACAACAATGTTTGCCTAATTCATCGATATTAGAGTACGCAACTAATAACTTTAATGCAACAAACTCTTAACATCATCTATATCACGTACAACAATATAATCTTTACATTCTCTTTATATCCCCACTTCATCATCATAAATACAAATAAAATCAAACTTTAATATAACTATACAACAAATTAATTAAACATTTGAAATATACATATCCATCATGCATAAAACAACACCGTGTCCATCACATATATACACTCTTATTAATAGCATAAAAACTCATCCTAACACAGCAAGCAACAAAACAACATAGATTCGTCTACATATTTACACACACAACAACCAGCAAAGTAAATATAACTAAACATATTAGAGAATCAAATACATATAGCTGCAATTTCATCCTCCTCCAGGAGCAATCAGAGAATTAAAAAGATCAAGCATTTTCCAACAAAGAGTATATCAGAACAGTGCTAGCAAAACCCATGACACCCACACAAGACAATGCTTGTGTGCTACACCGCAAGACCCAACCGGCACAACCCAAGTGAGGAACAAAGGATGTAGACGATGATCTGACAATGGGGAAAGGAGAAATCCGTGATGAAGAGTGGAGAAGGAAGGCGAAAGACCTTAAACACCTTCATCGCACATGGAAAACTTAGCTTTCTAGATATTTTCAAAGTTTCAAATGATGATGGAAAAACAGGTATGTTTGATATATTAACAGAATATATAGGACAGTTTTATGTTAAAACCATCATATATATAGTCTATGACGATTATTATATATATACCACATATATATCACGGTTTTATAAGACAGCTATCATACATTATATGATTTCTTTTACCAAAAACTGGGCAATTATATGACGGTTTTATAAAAAAGTGTTATATATAGTTTCCATATATTTGATGGTTTATCTTTAAAACCGTCATTAAGTTTTACAAAAATTTCTGCCTCTTAATATATGGCAGGATTCCAACAACTGCGATATATAGAGTCATATATACACGATTTTGTGATAAAGCGAATGGGACCAGTATAGGAGAGAAGCTCAAACCCACTCCATTCCATCCCCTCCCTTCAAACCAAACAAGTCCTAAAAAAAGAAACAATGCTTGAGAGATTATGAATAGTGCAATTAAAATCATCTTCCAGTCTAGTCCTATCATCCTTAAGCTACTAGGGAGAAGATTATGAATAGTAATCTCTAGCTTCCTAATCGCATATGGAACTGTTACTTACAATTTATCTACTTCATCCACGTTCTCAACCATGTAGCCATTTCTATCCCAACTCAAGTTTTGTGCCCTTTAGCTTGTTACCTTCTTGTTATTCTGGCTTTGAAGCAGCATGGGAACTCATTGCTTTTAGGTCATCCTTCCTTTAGAAACCCTGAATTTGCCGCAAATGAAAACTCTGGCTGAATTTGACTTTATTAAGAAAATAAAAAATGTATACATGATCAAATTGTAAAATAAATACTATCAATTATAAATTGAAAACCCTACAAATGAAAGTTAAGGACCTGGAGGCGATCTCCGCCAAGGGTCTCATGGCCTCAGGTGTTGTGCTCGCAGCCACGGGGAATGACGATGAAGCTATATAGGGTCTCATGGCCTCAGGTGTTGGATTCCATTTCAAAATTCTGGTTTCGATTTGGATTGTTTCGTTTTTTTTTAATATGTGGCAAACTATCTTATGTGGCAATGCCACCCAGCTTTAATTTATTCTGGTCAACAAACTGTTTGATGGGGAGTTTAGCGGAAGGGCAATGCTGCCCCTCTTTAAAATTTTCAAGTTTTAAAGAAATGTTGTCTCTTTAAAAACTTTTAGAGTGCTCGCTGATAAAAACCTTTAAAGCATTTTTGTCTTTTAATCCAAATTTAAATGAAAAATGACAGTTAAATACTTCTACTATATAGTATTTAACAACTCACTTTTATTATAAAATTACTGATTTAGGGAAACTTAAATGTTACTTTCCCCTCTCTTTTTTTAAAAAAATTAATTAACAACTCATTTTTATAAAAAAAAAAAAGTTTTGATTTAGAATTTTAAACTTAAATGTTACTTTCCCGTCTTTTTTTTTTCGAAATTTAAACATTAGGTGTGGATCCTTAAAAAATGATCATATGAAAATTAGAGAAAAAAAGGAGCGGAATAAAAAACAACGGTTCACTGTTCCACTATTTTGCATTAGAGAATTGGATAATTAGTTATATATGAAACCTGTAATAGTACTAGCAGGAGGCGCCTGTGGCCTAATGGATAAGGCGTCTGACTTCTAATCAGACGATTGTGGGTTCGAGTCCCACCAGGCGTGCTTTCCATTTTGCTTTCCTCTTTTTGCCAAAACTTATTTAGAGTTTATTTTGACTACCAACTCCAAGTGTCAAGTCCCATCTTATAAACTCCTCTTCTTCTTGTAGTTATTACAAAATGAGACATGCTTTAGAATATTTTGTTTTTCACAATAAATAAATTTTTAATATATATATATATATATATATCAATAGGGTTGAGTGAAATTATATATGGGTGTGTTTAAGCAGTAGATTTAAGCCCCAAATCATCAAATTAAGACATATGGGATCATAAATGTATGTTTTTGGTGACGATTTGTTTGCTTATTTGAGAAGTATAAATAAGAGGCTTTTTTGTCCAATTCCTTTTTAGCTTTTCTTTTTCTTTTTTGAAAAATTATTTTCTATTTTTTATTATAATTTTAAAATATTACATTATATATGTACTATAATATATACAATAGGATATATATCCTTTTCAGTCATTTCTCATAAAAAATTCCTTTTAAATATAACAATCAAACAAGTTTTACTTTTAATAAGTAACTTAACTTCTCTTATAAATATTTCAAACATAATTTAGATTACATAATCTAACTTTTTCTCAACCTTACTTGTATTAAAGTACAATTACAAATAAGTTACTCTTCCCATATTCCAAACACACCCTATAACTGCCATTAAAATCGCATGTTACTTTACCAGCTTGAGTGATAACTGAAACAATCATTCAACACTTGTTCATACACAAAAAAAACTACCGAAGAAAGTTGGACAGAAGTGATAATTTAGAGACAAACCAGAAAACTACCTTTAAATTTCAACCTGTCTTGACATTTACTCCTGCAGGCTAATTCTGCTGCTGAACAGTGATAGAAACCTGAGAACAACCTCGTTTCAAAGTTAATTAGGACAACCACACTTCCCATTATTATCTTCTTCACTCACGTAAACAAACCATTAGCGATGTAAGTCGTATCAGATCAGAAGATTTAGATTCCTCTTCTACTTCAGTTGCTTGATTGTTGGTGATTCTTTAGAGCCCATTTACATACAATCAATGAGCCCATTTATTTGTTTCCAAAATATTTTGTTAATGTTCAATAATTCTCAGTCCTGGAATTTTCACTGCTTCCAATTTTGTATCCGAAATCTATGACTCCAATATATACATCAGCAGGGTTGAGTAAAATTACATGTGTGTATCTATCTATCTACACACACACACACACATAACTGCTGTTAAGATCAAATCAACCACATTTTAGTAAAATACATTTATAATAAATGTATAATAGTCTCTTATATATCTCTTTAATTATGTGCAATGAAACTACTTACGTTGATGAAAATTTCTTCACTGCGTGCAATATGCAACAAGAGTATTTTGAGAACAAAATTTATTAATTAAATTTGAGAGATAAAATGCATTGATGTTTTGTACGTATTAAGACCAAAACGAATCACATGTGGCTTTTATATTTAGGGTTAAAAGTAAAAAATACATATTGTGTTTTTATCTCAAATTTATCAGCACCATATACTTTTTGAAGATTTAAAAAATACCCATAAACTTTTAAAATTGATTAAGAAATGTCAACTCCATTATCAATATTTAACGACAGTTAAGTGTCCTAATTTTGATTAAGGTTAAGGGTAAAAAATACACATGTGTTTTTATCCAAAGTTCATCTAACACCATATATTTTATTTAAAGATAAAAAATACTCATATGTTTTTTTATAATGGAATTGACAATTTTGAAACAATTTTTAAAATTTATGAACATTTTTAAACCTTTGAAAAAAAAACACATGGGCATTTTTTTACCTTTAACCCTAATCAAAATGAAGGTATTTAACCCCATTAAGTATTAGTAACGGAGTTGGCATTTTTAACACATTTTTAAAGTTCATGAACATTTTTTGAACCTTAAAAAAACATATGGTGCTAGATAAATTTTGAATCAAAACACATGGGTATTTTTTACCCTTAACCCTTATATTTATAAGAGGAAGAAATATTATTTTGCTATTCACCATTAAAAGGAAAATATGTGAATAATGGAAGATTCACTCGTTCTTTTTGGATTTGACAACTAAATTAAAGAACATTTCATATAATTAGAGCTTGATTGTTGGAGAGTTGGCAGCAAAAGAGCATGTGGAAGAAGGAACAGTGATATACTTGTAAATGTAATGACGGTCATTCCCTTCTGCATTATCTTTCCTATATTGCAATCATCACCTTTCAAATTACTTGAAGACTGAATCACACCATCTCCTGAAATTGTTAAACTCACGAGGTTAAATAAATTCGTGATAAATATGTAAATTCGAATCGTAAATTCATAAAAATTTATTTTTATTAATAAATAGATGTTAAATGTATATTCCCTCCGTTCCTATATATAAGACTTAGTTGACTTTTTTAGATAATCTTAAAAAAATCCTAAAAAAGCTAATTATATTACTTAATCATATCATATATCATATT
>JBAGKO010000014.1:5443040-5459201 GCA_037177275.1 Acacia concinna
AAGGCATCTTCCATAATCTTATTATATTGCTTGACTAATCTACAAGAAGGTTTACATTAAACATGGTAGTTAGTCAAGGTAAAGAAGAGTGCATGATATAAACTTTTTGCTTAATATGATGCATCTATACTTGACATCATCAAAACTAATCTTGTATATAACAGGAATGGCAGATAAAAGGATGATGGTGTCGCTGAGTATTTGGGTATACATAAACTAGCTATACTATAATATTTTAGAGTAGGGCTACTGGGTCATCACTCATCATCATGTCATGGAGATGTGGGGAAGACGCATATGGCTGCTAGAGATTCTTGTTTGACATACAAGGACAAACTCTTATGCCTTGGCGAATCTGGGTTTTGGAACTCAATATGTTAGCGGCTAATGCTTTAAATGGATGGAAGGAATATTTTGCTAAAACCAATGAGGAAGATAGTATGAAGGAGGCTGAGGAGTTCGATGATGGAGTAGAGCAAGAAGAAGATACAGTGGACATGTGGTGACATACAGGAAAGTTGCCAAAGCTGAAGGTTAGTGCCTAGAAGTATGCTTCCTGGTGTAAGCCTTACATGAACTCACTCATTATTAAGCTTCTTGGGAGATCGTTTAACATTGGTTTTATGAGGCAAAGGATGGAGTGTATGTGGGCTCCAAAGGAATCGATGAGAGTAACTCCACTTAATAATGGATACTTCCTTGTGTCATTCTCTTCAAAAGATGATCAAAATTATGCACTGCAAGAAGGCCCATGGATGATAGCAGATCATTACTTACTGGTCCAACGCTGGCAGCCAAATTTTAATCTGTGGAAAGCATATAATCAAAAGAAAATAGCAGTTTGGGTTAGAATTCCAGATCTTCCACAGTTTAGGTTAGAATTTTGGATCTTCCACATGAATTGTATAATGTTGAGTCTATCAGGAGATTGGGCAATATGATAGGGAGTACTCTTAAAATAGATCGCACTACAACATTTTCTGAGAAAGGTGGTTTTGCTCATATGTGTGTTGAAATTGATCTACAGAGGCCTTTGCTTCCGGGTTTTGATCACTTTGGTGAGGAATGCCGATTTGAATATGAAGGTCTTCATTTAGTATGCTTTCGTAGTGGTAAGCATGAGTATCGCGTGGATGTTTGTTTGGCGAAAGAGCAGCTTCAAGAACCAAGGAGCAGTCTTGATGAGGCTTAACTGGTGGCCACGTTGGTGCCAGAGAAGACCAGGAGGAGGGATTTTCAATGGGTGATAAAAAAGGAAATACTAATCGCGTTAATTATGGTTCTCAGATGTTGGTGAAGCGAGAGTTTGGGAAGAAAATCATTAATAAGGATTTGAAGGGATCTCAATCGAATATGGTGTCAATAAAGACGGGGAAGGATCATGGTGGTTTAAATGGGATCCAAGAGTCTCGAGATTCTATGGTTAAAGAAAGGGATTTGGAGAGAAGGAATGTACGTGGGGTGGATGAGGCTAAGTGAAGATTTGGAGAAGAGGTTCAAAATAATTTAATTAATTAGGAATGGGTTCACGTGGGAAACAAGAGGAAAGCAGGTGCTAAAATAAAGACACGTGGTAAGGAAAATAAATTGAGTTTTAAAGTGCATGCACTTGAGAAAGAAAATAATGCTAGTATGGAACCCACACCTTCTAATTCTTTTTCTATTTTAATGCATGATTCTCTAAGATTTGTCAAACAAATGGATAAAGAGGAGAATAGTGGGCTATCAAGTATAGAACCCATTATGGCTATTATGGGTGAAAGAGTAAGGAATGGGCCATTGAATATTGATGTCAGTGAGAATATGGAGTTCCAGGAGAACTAATTAATCCATGTGGCCAAGAATAATTCTGACGTGGTGATGAATTTGGAGAACGGGGTGAACATTAAGTGCAGTACTCAAGATGCTGATTTGGAGCTTGTGGATGAAACCATGGTTTTAGTAGATGGTTAAGGGGATAGTCTCCCAATTCAATAAGAAGTTTCCCCATAAATTTCTTACTTTGGAATGTAAGAGGATATGGGGCTTGATCTTTCCTCACTCCTTATCCAAGGTATAGTTTAGTCATTTGGGGTTGATTTTGTTGCATTATTTGAGACAAGGTATAGTGGGACTAAAGCTCACAAGATAGCAGCTATGATGGGTTTTTCTAATATGAAACTCATTGACGCGGATGGTTTCAAAGGAGGCATTTGGTGCCTTTGGACGGATAAGTTTCGGCAAATAGATGTTTTGAAATCGTCAAATCAATTTGTACATGTCCATATTACTAATCATACCCTGCAAGTTTGGGACATAACATTTATTTATGGTAGTCCAAATGTTTCTCAGCGTCGTGTTCTATCGCGTGATTTGTTGCAGCTGAGTTTATTGGTTCAAGCTCCTTGGTGTTTGGGTGGAGATTTTAACACGACACTTACTACTCATGAAAGTGTTTTTCATGAATCTAATAGGGGACTAGATAGGGAGTTTGTAGATTTGTAGAAGATGTTGCTTTGAACGACCTAGGTTTCACGGGACCTCCTTTCACTTGGAAACATACTGGTGTGGAAAGCAGACTTGATCGAGTTTTGGGTTCTACTACTTGGCAGGAAGCTTTCCCAAATGCAGTTGTAAAGAATCTAAACTAGTACAAAATTGATCATAGGCCTCTTCTTTTACAGTTAGAAGGAATTAGTATTAAACAACGACCAAATCGTCCATTCCACTTCCTTGCGGCATGGGTTTTGGATGAGGGTTTTTCACCATTTGTTGAAAAGAACTGTAAGAGTGAATTAACATGGACAAAAAATATTGGCCAATTTACTACAGCTTGTAATAAATGGAATGGGCAAGTCTTTGGCTATACTCATACAAGAAAGAGGAAGATTCTAGAAAGGTTGAATGGTATTACCAGAACTGAGACAAGGTACGATTTAACTTTGGAACTTGAAGAGCTTCAGGGATTGTTGTGGAAGCAGTTGGAAGAGGTTCTCCTGCAGGAATCTCTTATATGGGCTCAAAAAGCAAGAAGTGAATGGATAGTAAATGGAGATGGAAATACTCGATATTTTCACTCGCGTACAAATGAAGACAAAAGAGGAACTTTATTGGTGCTTTAAAGGGTAATGAGGAAGTTTGGGTTTATGATTGTGAACAACTTAAGAACATGACTGCTTCATTTTTCTCGACTTTATTTATGGAAGAATAAATTAGTCAACAAGCTCTTGTTTGCAATGTTTCATACCCAAGCATTGGTGACAAGGAAATAAGGAGCCTGGGTCGAGATCTTTTAATAGCTGAAATAAAACATGCACTTTTCAGTATGGGTGCACTGAAGGTGCCTGGTCCTGATGGTTTGAATGCTTTGTTTTATTAAAGTCAATGGAAAGTAGTGGAGAAAACCGTGTGTGAGTTTATCAAGTTAATATGGAATACACCAGCCCAAATAAAGTCCATTAATGATACTTTAATTTTGCTTATTCCAGAGAAAGACCACCCAAAAGTTGTGCAGGACTTACAGACAATTAGTTTGTGTAATATGATTTTTAAAATTATCACAAAGGTAATTGCTAACAAGATTAAAGTTGTGTTACCTCATATTATAAGTCCTCATCAATGCAGTTTTGTTCCAAGGAGACATAGCTCAGATAATATTATAGTCGCATGGGAAGTTGTTCATTCGATGCAGAACATATAGGAGAAATGAGGTTATATAGCTATTAAAATTGACTTAGAAAAAGCTTATGATCGTATAAACTGGCTTTTTCTCTGAGATTGCCTTAGAGATATTAACTTGCATAGTTCTTTGATTGACATTATTTTTGCTTGTGTATCTACTCTAAGTATGCAAATTTTATGGAATGGAGAAAAGGCGGTATCCTTTACCCCAACTAGAGGAGTTTGACAGGGAGATCCTCTCTCACTGTATTTGTTTGTCATATACATGGAACGCTTGGCACACTTAATTCAAGATCGTATTAGGAATAGAGATTGGAGGCCAATTAAGTTATGCAAGAATGGCCTTCCTATCTCTCACTTATTTTTTTGCTGATGATATTGTATTATTTGTTGAAGTAGCAGTGCATCAGGCATTAGAGGTGAAAAATTGTCCTGAGAAGTTTTGTGCAGCATCTGGGTTAGAAGTTAATGCTGCTAAGACACGTGTTTTCTTCCCTAAAAATGTGAACCATACGAGAAGGATGGAGCTTTGTAATATTTTGGGATTCCAAGTGACTCTAGATTTTGGAAAGTACCTTGGAGTTCCTCTTCATCATGAACGGGGTCACCAAGCATAGTTATCAAGCTGTTGTTGATAAGGTGCGTACAAGGCTATATAGTTGGAAGGCCTCTTCTTTGTCTTTAGCAGGGAGCACCACTTTAGTATCTTTTGTTACATTTAATATTCCAGGTTATATAATGCAAACCGTTTCTTTGCCCAAAGGAATGTGTGAGGACATTGAAAGACAGAATAGGAGCTTTCTATGGGGTACAACTACTGAGAAAAGAAGGACACATTTAGTGGCTTGGGATAATGTGTGTAAACCTAAAGAGAATGGAGTGTTGGGGTTAAAGCACCTCCAATGTCAAAACCAAGCATACATGACAAAGTTGGGTTGGAACCTTGTTAAACAACAAGATGACTTATGGGTAAGGGTGATGCGAAGTAAATACAAGTGTGGAAATGATTTAATGCCAAATATTGACCCTTCTAAACTAGGTTCTAACGCTTGGTCTGGCACTAAGAAGGCATGGGATGTTGTAGCTGAAGGAAGTTCTATTAATCTTATGTTTGGAAGTGTTTGTTGGAAATATGATCATTATGGTGAGTTTAGTGTGAGGTCTACATACCAAGTTTTTTCTAAGGATCGTGGGCTTGAGGATTCATCCTGGCAACGGGTTTGGAAATTGCATACCATTCCTCAATGTAAATCTTTCATGTGGCTTGCACTTCATAATAAGTTACTCACAAATGAAGAGCGGGTTCGAAGAGGAATGAACGTTGACAGTAGTTGCTCTTGGTGTGGTGCTGTTTCAGAAAGTTTAATTCATGTTTTACGTGATTGCAAGGATACCAGGAGGTTCTGGATGGAGGTGGAAGATCCAAATATAAACGTAGTTTCTTCCAGTCGAATCTCGGACCATGGCTAAAAAAGAATATTCGCAATAATAATGGACAAAAGAAGGAAGGATGGGGAGAGTTCTTTTAGTTTGTTGGCTTCTTTGGCAACGCCGTAATGTAAGAATCTTTGAGAACATTTTAACTAGTAATGAGACTATTAAATATAGGGCTGATTCTATTCTCAATTCCTTGTCGAAAGCCAAGTGTTTACTTAAGGGAGTTAATTTAAACGGTTATCCTGGTCAAACCACATATGATGTTTTGGATCCACAGAGTCGAGGGTGGGTAAAGTTGAATGTGGATGGGGCTTGTTTGCAGAATAATGTAGCAACATGTGGTGGTGTCTTTCGAGATGACCAAGGGGTTCTTAAGGAAAGTGGTGTTAGAGACGGATGCTACAGAAGTTATGTCATTGATTCATGGTACTACTTCAGTAAGCTATCTAGATATTGTAGTGATAAATGAGATTAAGAGCATGCTATTAAGGGAATGGGATGTGGATGTTCGCCATGTCCCTCAAAGTGCTAATACAAGTTGTTGATTATGTTGCTAAGCAAGCATTGGGTGCTTGGCCAGGTCATCATCATTTCCATGAAACTTTTGGACATTTGTTTGAAATCCTGAGTAGGGACAACATGGTGCAAGTAGGTTGTCAAAGTAGCATAGGTTGAGGGTTCCCCACTTCATCTTGTATAAAAAAAATAGAGAGAGAGAGAGAGAGAGAAAACTTGAGTGTAGTAAAAAAATGATAAAATGGGTACCTATACAAAAACAAAAAAAATTATGCAAAAGCCTCTAGACTCAAGACTCAAGAGTGAAGCCATCAAGTGGTTGGCTGGCAATCAATAGATAATTAAAAACTCTTCCCCCAAGCCGACGTCCTTAACGGCTTATCATCGGCTTGTGAATCATTTCACTGTTCATCCAGCCGCATTGAATTTTTTATTCATCAACAAACCTTTCCTCGAGTTGCTCGCATGCCGTTGTTGCAACTTTGTATAACACAGCTTTTGTCGTCTTCTGACTCCCTCTCATGCAATAAGTCACGAGTTGTTCAGTGTTCCTTACAAGCGCCCGGCCACCATCAATTCTCATATAAAATAAATGTTAGAAGAGTTAGATCCATTATTCACGATTCATCAATAGAATTCAAACCCATCCAGAGAAACAGTTTTAGTCCATCCTACGATATGTACAGCCAATGGAAGACTTCCTGGCTCAGAGAGCTGAGGCTGGGCATTTGTGGGGATAATGTTGTTGTGAAGGTAGACAGAATAATAATTGTCGAACAAGTTCGTGATCAGCTCGAGTATGATCTTCCATCGAAGGCACTGTGTCGGTATAAACTCGTTGTGTTTTATGAGTCGGTAACTGAAAACATTCCTGTTTTGTGCATACTCTGTACATATTAATCTGCTAAACTGTTTTGTGCATACTCTATCATATAATCCATAGTGGAAGAATCCTAACTCTTGTATCTTCTTTTGAACCCTTCAAGCTTACATGGATGATGCTTGAACTTGATTTTGAATACATATGGGACATGTTTGCTGGAAGGTTCTTTGAGTCACGAACATACCGCATTGTAGATTTTGTTGTTTCATTTTACGAACGACTCATACATCCTAAGTACCACCTCAAGTTACGGCCATATAGCGTTGTCGATGAGATTCCTCTGACCATGCCCAAACACTCTTTCAACATGAGCTCTCTATACGATTATGCATCGTTGGATCCCAGAAGCATGCCCTTACTAGGTCACATTCTGTGTTTTCCGTTTTCATGGTATCACTTTCAGGCTATCATGTGTGAAACATTAACATCTTTTACCTCCACTGACTTCAACTTTGTTTTGACACAATGTGTATAGATGTATACGGATTTCTCAAGGATTTCCGCATGAACACTTTGACTAACGTCCATGGATTTTTTACTAAGGAACTCATATTAGATTTAGAGGATGATGCTGGTGCCACATCAAGGTTATTTCAAATGTTTTAAGAATGTGTAGTGGATATTATTTAGCTATTTCCATACTTATGAAGCTGATATAAATCAATTGGGTTGCTCTTATAAAACAGTGGTAACAAATTCTTCAAATGTTGTTTGATTGGTGAGTGCGCCGAGGTTACCTATAGAGTTCTTGAGTCTCTTCCTACCATGCAGCATGTGTACACCATTATTCAATATCCAATGCCGAAGATCAAATATATGGAAGGTTTGCCGATGATGACATCATACTTTAATGGCACACGGGTGTTCTTCAATCCTTTATGGCCACAACTTGAAGAATTTAGTGACGAAATTGTTAGAGCCATAAGCCCAACTTTTGTCGTCGATAATGTCGTTCATTGTAGAAAGTAATGTTTGGACTCATTCACACCAGTACCATACACTCTATTTCTTTTCCATGTCCACTTATTTAAATTTGTATGTAATTATCATCGCATTTAACATATGTTTGTAATTGTAGTTGTTTTGAATGATTAGTTTTATTTCCACACATATTCATTTCCAAGTTCAGGAATTTTTTACATGACAACGAAATGAATATTATGAATCTTGAGAAATAAAAAAGTAGAGAAACATTGACAGTAGAGTCATGGTCATGTACCAAACACCACATATTTTAACTTGATTCACACTGACATTGACATCAATGTTAATAACGAAATTTGATATTACATAGAGCTTTATAGATATTTCATGAGAAGAACTATGTAGAAAGTGGTACCCTATAAGCTTAACAACATATTACCATATATTAACCCCCATAACACAGTTCTTATTCTTAACTTCATAATATAATATATTAAGACTCCTAACCAGTAGCATCACAAGCCACAAATCCTAGTTCATCTGGAAAATCTGACCAACATGGCAGAATTGGCATACCTTGCTAAGGATCCATACACTTAATATCATAGTAGTGCACTAGTGGATGGGTGTTATCTTTTGTGCTCACTGCACGATGCATTACCGGTGTCACCTCCATGAAAGTGTCCCAGTACAAATCATATATCTTCAGTGGTTCATTGTTTCTCACTGGGATCTTCAGCCGGAGGTACAACTAGTATGACGTGACGACATCCCTAAATGAGCTGTTGGAGCAAAAATTGTAGTTATCAACACGCTCCCAATGGTTGAAGTATAATCCCTCTAACCTTATGACTCCATAGATGCATTTTAGAATGAAGTATCGTTCTTCATACCACTTTTCAGAAGCTATACGTTCTGGGCTACTTTCAGATGTGTGTAAAACTCTTTCTTAATGCTCACCTTCACGCATCACCAGTTTTACAAGTGGACCACATCGGATATGTATTGCATTGACGCCAGTAGAAGTCCATCACCGAAGCAAGTTGTAGAAGTTTTCCTCAACGAACATCATAATCCACTCATCGTTCAAAGGTGCCTTCGCAAGAACTATCTGGTGTCCACAAATCCGTGATCTCGTCTACATTTTATTAATGAACAAATGTGACATTTAAGACAAAAGTACATGCTACTTTTTCTAGGTACAGTGATTCAGATATAGCCATGCTCTTTAATGATTAATGCAAATGGACACTGCATTCTGTTCTAGATGTATTCCATAGTCGGTATACCCTTTTATTCTTCCAAACGCCTAATTACATGGTAATAGTTTCATATACATCATGGAGCCTGATCACATCGGTGCAAAGATTGATTTCTTTTTTATTACTGCAGCAAAACATATTTTCATGGAAAAAGAACCTGGTCTGCTTTCGTTGCTTCCAATGACTCCTGCAATTCACAACTCACATATGTTACATTTTCAAACAGATATGCCAACATCAATGATGTGCGTTATCTTAATGTAATTAATGTCTTCTGCTCCATATATTATATAGGCACGTTGTTCAATGATTAATAGGAATGAATATTGTCATTTTGTTCCATAATATAGTCCACAGTCCATATACCATTTTATACTTCCGAAAGTATAACATGCCATGCTAAAGCATAACACATACATCATGCAACCTCATCACATTGGTATGCAGGGTCATATGGTTCTTTGTTACTGTATCATAATATATTTTCATGCAAATAGAACCTGATTTGCTTTCGTATCTTCTAATGACTCCTGTTGTTCACAACTCAAAAATGTTACAAATTCAAATAGATATGCCAACATCAATGAGAATTTTGTCTTAATGTATTTAATGTCTTCTGCTCCATATATTATATAGGCATGTTGTTCAATGATTACTAGGAATGGAAACTGTCATTTTGTTCCATAATGTAGTCCACTGTCGGTATACCATTTTATACTTCTGAAAGTAAGAATGCCATGGTAAAGCATATCACATACATCATGCAGCCTCATCACACTGGTATGCATATCCATTTGTTTCTTTGTTACTGCAGCAGAACATACTTTGATGGAAATCCAACCTAATGTTCTTTCATTTCTTCCAATGACTCCTGCAGTTCACTATTCAAATGTTACATTTTCAAACAGATATGCCAACTTCAATGATGTGTGCTATCTTAATAAATCTCTGTCTTCTACTCTATATATTATATATGCACGTTGTGTAATGAATCATAGGAATGGAGGCTGTCCTTCTGTTGCATCATGTAGTACACAGTCGATATAGCCTAATATACTTCCAAAAATATTAATGCCATGGTAAAGCATATCAAATCCATCACGCAACCTTATCATATTGGTATGCAGATTCATTTGTTTCTTTGTTACTGATGCATAACATACTTTGATGGAAATAGAACCTGATTTGCTTTCGTTGCTTCCAATGACTCCTGCAGTTCAATATTCAAGTTTGTTTCATCTTCAATGGGTTATCTGCATGTAATTGATGTCTTCTGCTCCATATAATATATGAAATTTGATTTTAACCAATATTATTAACATTGCAGCACGCAGATGCTACCTAATAAATATATAATTTGACCATAAAGTCTGTTATTGTAGATTATAAAGCTAAAACCTACCAAGAAAAACGTACTATTTTAATATAACAAGGCCAAACCTTTGTAAATATATAAATGTACATGTTATTTGTATCAAAGATGTCATTCTATTTTTCATGATTTTATATTTGTTTGTCTACTTTCATTATATTGAGGTATTTTTCAATAGCACTTGGTAATTTTTTGTGTATCCAACACTCTAAAGTGCTTTTCCTAGTATCACTGTAAGGTATTTTCCCTTAAGGTGTTTTCCCACTAGGAATGAGCATCCTAAAATTATGATACTTAGTGCTCCTAGAAAAATACTTTAAGAAGTTGGATATACTAAAATTTTTTGTGGGATGCTAAGTGGTACCAGAAAAACACTTTAATATGATACATTTCATTATTTACATGCTAAGTGGTACTCAAATATGTTTTTCATTTTTTGTGCTTTCTTAGGCCACAAGTATCAAGGTCATTTTATTTAGTTGCTGACATCACTGCATACTTTCCTTAATTTATTGCATACTTTCCTCAATTTAGAAGCTGTTCTTCCTGGTGTTAATTATTCGTTCAACAGTCTGTTCATGAAACTGTCTCATATTGGCTGGCACCATTCTAAAAGATTTACCTATTGTTATTTATTATTGCGTTAGGCTTTCATATTGGTTGGCACCATTCTAAAAGATTAGCCTACTATGGTTATTTCAATTTAATTGAAATCTTTTTTTTCAACCACTGATATACTTTCTCACACATTTAATTATCCATAGTACTTTCAGTTCATCACCATATTGAAGTAACAATTTTCTATTTTTCGCGTTACTCATGGTGGCTTGAAAAGAACTTAACACAATAACCCCAGTTCGATAGATTTTTGAACACGTATACAGTATGTTGATGTTGTGCAGCATTCAAATTTTGGTGCCAATTAAACATAGCAAATATGTCTCATTACCCGCCTAAAATTCTAGCCAACTTGTCTCATTGTGAACTTACATGCTCACATATCCTGAATTCCTATTATTAAATATATTCTCAAAAAGGTTATCTAATTGCATTTCAACTATTCCAAGTTGCTGTTACATTTGCACGTCAGTCTTTATTTGTATAATGGTTCAATGTATTCATCCGATATGTTAATCTTCTTTGTAGCTCTTAACATGGCACGTCATGCTTCTGTGAAGGATCTTAGTGATGCAACTAACTGGTGGAGTATTGTTGTCTGAGTGTTCCTCAGATGGAATGTCAATCACAAAACTGCTCCAGATGAAGTATTTTGTATCTCCATGGTATTGCTTGACTCTGAGGTACAATCAGCCACAACAGAAACGTTCCTCTATATTTATGATGATGTGATGAGTTATTTACATTTCAACTTAATGATCATTCTTTGTGATTCAATTTTGTCATTGATTATTCACAGGGCATGAGGATTCAAGCAAGTGTCCTCAACAAAACAGTGCAGGACAAAGTCAGAGAGTCCATTACTGAATGACATATCTATCTCTTTTCCAATTTTGTTGTAAAAGCTTTTAAATCAATAAGTACTTTAACCATTTTCTTCTATTTTATTCTCTATGGGCGTCGAGTGCCTTCCTGTTCGCTTAGCTCTTTCGCCCCTTCCTTTTTTGTTACCCGGAATCAGTACCAAGTAAAGTTGACCTGGAATCGGTGTACCAAGTAAAGCCAATTTCGACGTTAAGCTTTAATTAAGAAAAAGACGTTTCTTATTGAAAATGAAGACTTCTTCTTCTCTCCTTTAGAAGGGAATCTTCCACCGGTTGTCAGGCGCTTGCGGCTTGAGTGGCAAATCCATTCTGAAGTCGGTTGCCTGAACCAGTTCTAGCATAGATTTCAAGGCTAAAGAAGAAGGCGTCAAGGACCGGGCACTTAGTACACACTCTTTCGTGCCTTGGTTCGCCATCATTTGGTTAAACAAGACCACATGGGACAGTTGGAAAACCTTTTCGGTGGAACTAACGAAGCAAAGCGTGCTTGGTTATCCTACCCTAGTTGGAAGGGAGGGCTCTTATTTATTTGGGGTTTATGGCAATTAGGGCTGTCACTTCAGATACTATTTCAAGCTGGAAGGCAAGGTCAAGGGTCGATGATGAATTTAGGTGTGTACGCTTTCCAGTCGAGCTTTTTCCCTACCCTATAAAAATCAGTAGAGTTTCTTCGCTCCTGTGCCCAAGGCCTATCCAGTCAAGACAGGGCAATACCTTCTAGTCTTCTTCAAACGATCAAAAGGTCAGGTATTTAGCCTTTTTTCTACTGCCTGTGGTGTGGCCCTTCCCTTCTAAGGGTTTGTAAAGGCGGGTTCGCCCGATCGTTTAGCTTGAGATTAGCCAGTGACAGAAAAAGTAGAAAGCAAGACGAGACGGGAATTGAAAGGGCAGGTGCCAAGCGTTCTAGTGAAAATAGGTAACCCAGGAGGAAGCGAAGGAAGCTTGATAAGGGCGAGTGTCAGTTAAAGGGGCTCGCTTTTGATCCATGTTCCAATAAAGTCACATTCCTATGCCTGCGCACTAAAGTATGTCCCGCCCTATCGATTGAACGAACCACTCACTTTTGGTTCCAAGCCAGTCCCGAGCGCTAGTATGTACCTAAACTTTGAAAAAGGATAGTGTGATTAGTACTTTTCCAGTTCTCCCAGTTCAAGTTAAAGTGCGAGGTTCCATAAGTATGGATTTTCCCATCGACTATTCCTTTTTCGAGTCTCCTCTTTCAGCCATCTTTGGAAAGCCAGCCTCACATTTAAGTGAAAGAAAAAATGGGAAAGGATGATACCGCGTTACAGTTCAAAAAGAAAGGTGTGAGCTGGGAGAGGAGAGATAGAAAAATATTTGATAAAGTCAGGCTGTAGAAAATGCTTCCTCGCTAGAGGTTTGTTTGGAAGAGGCAGGTTTCAACGATGAGTTATCACGCCAACCAGTTCCGATAGTAGCAAGGATAATAGAGGAAGGAAAGCCATCAAGTATGGGCGCAGGTCTAGTGACAGAACAACTCTTTCTTCCTTTCCTAACGCTAGGTCCAAGGACTCGAAAAAGGCCTTATTTTATTCATACTTTATAATTAACTTAACGGCCTAAGAAGCTTTATAGAAGGCCAAGAAGGTATTCAAAAAGGTATGCCACAACTTCACCTCCCCTATTCGTTCGAATCACTTTGTACCTTTCTTATAGCACCGAGCTACCGTAACTTCCACCTCCCTTCATACTATGGAAAAAGAGGAACCTATTCTCGGAGCATCTACACTTGGGGGCGGAGACTACTTGAGGACTACTGTCACTTTCACTCTAACAGGACTAAAAAAACTATCCTCCCTCTTAGTTAACCTTCTTCTCTGACCTTCATGCATGGAATAAGCTACTTGCTTTTTTCACAGGCTTTCGAACTTCCCTTATCTACCTAATCAAGCGCCGCTACTCTTTGCTAAACTCAACTCAATTTGAATCGAGCCTTGTGTTCTAACGGGGTTAAGGCAAAACAGGACTCCAATACTCTCTACTGTAAAGAGGAAGAGTCTCTCGAGACGTAAGCGAGATTACTGTTCAAATTCATATTATAAAATCGTTTTTATAAATTCACATCTGACCTTACTTTCGTTTCGGATATGCCCATAAGGTAGTTCACCGTAGGCTACCCTGCTTAGACTTGACCTTTTTTTTTACTTAAAGGCTTCCTTGGACAGCTACTGGTACTTTTTATGGCATTAGAACCGATTCCCTGACTTGAGTACAATGAGGCGCTTGCGACCAGACAACCCAACCGAAAAATAGGATTCATCTTCCACGAGTGGAAATAGGGACGTAGGCACTTAAGCTGGGATTATCAAAAATGCGAACATCTATCCTTACGCCGATAATCTGTCCATCCGTTCCGTTCATATCAGCCCTTTCTATCGGGCACAAGCAATAGGTTTAGGGAACTCCCCCTTATTCTTATTAATTAAGAGTGAAAACGGGAACCTGGAAGGATTACGGGCTTTCCTTGTTAGGAAATGGCTTTACAGGGGACACTACGAATCATAAGTCCTATCGCTAGTTAACCAATGAATTGGAAAGAACACTCAATCATCCCATCCTCCACTTGAACTGGGCAATCACCCTTCCCGAAACATGTACGGCTAAAGGTTTGTATGTATATTTACAAGACTTGGATGTCATTTAAGTTATAAAACACCTTCCAATCTTCTCTTACCATCAAGAAAGGATAAACTGTAACTGAAGCTGCCTTATCACACTCGGGGAATACGAGAGTTGGCTTTCTTACTGGGGCTGGGCTTGTTAGGCAATCAATGGGTTGGAAGGTCCCCACTTATCTATTTCGTGCAAGTAATACCATCAATCAGGACTAATCGAGTTCCTGTTTCTCACTCCCATCGTATGATAGTCGAGCAGCGTAGCCTATTGACTTTCCTTTCCGGAAAAAGACCTTTTCGGGCATAGGCTTCTCTACCAGGGACTGATACTGGCTTACAACTAGCTAAAGGAACTGGAGGGATTGGCTAGGTATTCAGTCTAAGTCATCTCCTTCTTATTAACTTGATTGAGCTCTACTTGACTTTACAGTCGGAAATTTCACCCGTCCCCCACCCTCGAGTCCCGAGCTGCCCTGAAAGAAGACTAATCACCAGGTATAGTGTATAGTGTCTGGTTCGATAGCTTTTTCTCTTGTTTCATCAGTTGCCATTGGTCCTGTCGTATTCAAGGCATGGCCTTGTGTGAAGGCGCTATCGAATCCGTTCTTCGCGAATCCGCATTAGCGCAAATCCGATCTTTTCGGGAAAGCTATCAAGTCAATTAAGTAAGTAATAGATTAGGGATAGGCAGCACGCCCTTTAGTAACGAGCTAACTATCTAAAGGAAAGCACTACCAGATAGCGGTCCTACCTTGGATGGCATTTCCTGTGATCCTGTTAAGATATTTCCTGTACTAGAATGTTACAATTAGCCCTTATCTTGTTTTTTCTATGTCCGGCCCAACAACATTACTATCCAGGCCATCAACACTATATTATATAGTCTTTGCTGGACAGTCCTAGTCCTAAGGTAAGAGTTCCATCAAGGTAAAATCCCACAAGTGAGTAAGCTTTAGATGACTTAAGTCAGTAAGCAAGCTAGTTTCCGGTGAGAAAGTCAGTTACAACTAGATCAATCAGTTAAGATCGTTATAAAGCATATCTTATTTCCACAAAGTGAGAAAGTGAGCTTTCAAGTTATTTTATTTCAAATGAGCAAGCAGGAGTGAAAGTGGCTTCTTTGATAGAAGCAGGAGATAGAGCTAAGGCAAGAAAGTAGGCTACAGCGGGATAAAGCTAGGAATAGCAGAAAGCCTAGAGATAGCCGTTGCTAATCGTTTCTAGGTGGTTTGAGTGGTCATCCCTGTCCCGTAGTATAAAGTGACTACTTCGTCCCTTGATGTTCCCTGCCCTGCCAGCCTCTTTCCTTCCAGCTAGTTCCGGTTCGCTAGTGGGATACGAGGCAGTTTGAGTTATCTTGGATGTGGGTCCTTTCGAATCGAACCAGTTTCCGTCCTTGCGCAAGAGTGTTCAGTTGTAAGCGCATCCAAGAATAGGGGTAAGCCCTGTGAGCCATTAGGATAGATGCAGTTGAAGTTGGATGTGGGTCCATACCTGCCATCTAGAGTTTGAGTTCCACCTTCTGCCTTTGAGCCGTTTAGAGTGATAGTGTAAGTTGCAGGGATTTGAGGTCCTCGGGTATGCTTTTTTAACACAAGAGTCAACGAGGTTGGGAGGTCTAATCTAAGGAAGTTCTAAGGAGATATACTAATAATGATTTTTCTCGGAAGGCTAACGAGAAGAGATAGATTTCTTTCCCTATAGAAAATGCTTATAAGCAAGAATGATTTCCTCAAGGCAAACAAGGGGAATCAGTAACGGGAAAGGAAGCCCGTTTTCAAGCATTATCTGAATGAATCCAATGAGCAAGCTTAGGCAACTAGGCATTTTAGGAAAGCCCCTATCAAGAAGTACCTCACCCTCTGCCCCATCAATCAGTGGGGGTTCTCTTTTCGAGAAAGTTAGCAAGCCCACGGAGCGGTAGGTTGTTGTGTTGTAGAGCATCTTGATTTCTTCTCCGATTCTGATG
>JBAGKO010000014.1:5486080-5497766 GCA_037177275.1 Acacia concinna
CACAATAGAAAATCATTTGAAAAATTTTTGTATTATATTTTTCATAAAAGGGGTGTTTTTCATCTTATTTTCATTCAGAAAATATGTTTAAACCATTAATTCATCAAGAAGCACGATAGAAAGGGATGAAAATTGAAGTTCATGCTTATGCCAACAAATATCAGTTAAGAGAAAAAGAATGCATACCTCTTGATCTTTTAATTTATACAATACACACGTGCTACTAGGCATATGATCCCCATACCAATGGAATGAGATCATCATAATGACAATATAACGTCCTAGTAACAAGTGTAAGATGAGAAATTGATAGGAGGAGTCAACATAAATAAAGAGAAAGAAAAATATCATGGAGGTAAGAGAAATGGAAGAAAGAGGAAGGTAAACAACAAGAATCTAAATCACATTAAATGGTGCCCTCTAGCTATTAGTGTTGATATTTGCTAAGATGACAATAGTCATAGAACATTGGCCTTAAAAGCATTGGCTTTCTTTAGGAGTATGAGGAAAAATAACACCTCTAGTATCTAAAATTTCTATGTCCTTTCACTTTTACCTTTTTCTCTCAAAATTTTATTTTATTTTCACTCCAAAATTTTATGTCCCCCTTTTTTCAACCTTTGCTCTTCTATTAGCTTCAAATTAGGTTTTTCCCTCATAAATGCTCACCTCATTTTTTATTTAATGAAGATTGCAAATCAATCATCATTAAAGGATGAAAGACTCCTTTTTTTTTTAACATGACTACCAATCAATTATCATTAGTTGGCAGATTTTCTTTTTTTTCTTTTTTTTATTTCCCTTTTAAGATGACTACCAATCAATTATCATTATTAGGAGATTTTTTTCATTTTTTTATTTTTTTTCTTATTTCCCATCTAAGATGACTATCAATCAATCATCATTAATTGACAATTTTCTCTTATATATATATATATTATTTTTGTTTCCCTTTTACAATTATTACCAACATCGGCATTGACTATCATTAATTGGGTGATTTATTTTTTTATTTTATTTTTTATTTTTATTTCCCTTTTAAGATAACTACCAATGTATGCATTAATTATCATTAATTGGGATTATTTATATATTTGTATTTCTTGAGTAGGGTCAGACAAAATGGGGTGATCATAATGATAATTTTTTTTTATTATTATTATAAACTAAAAGCTAAAATTAGGTCCAAGTGTGATGCCATTTATGGCATAGACATCCTCATCAGTCGTTACAGTCACCTTCTCATTCTTCCATCTGTGTGGTCTGCTATTCCTTTTAGGAGCCGAAATCGGAAACCAAATACAACAAAGAGTCGAATCTCTTTAGTCCAAACCCAACCAAACGATTAAAACTAATAAAATTCTTATTTAAAAAAAATTGACGGAAGGATTAAAAGTTTAAAATAAAGAGAAAAATAATAATATCAATAAAAATAAAGGAAAAAGAAGTGAGAAAAATACTTGCACAAAAACAAAGAAGGAAAAGGCAGTCATTGGTTCAAACGACCCTTTTACTTTCCCCGGCAATCAAACAGCACTATTTTTCTTTTCTTTCAAAATCTGTGCAGAAACGGAACAAGGCATAAACATACACACAGACCCAAATAAGGAAGAGGCAGAGATATCAGGGAATTTAATTCTTAATTTATTGTTTGAGATTTTGATTCCTTACATTGCGGGTTGTTTCTTCCATTTCTGGGTTTGCTTTTTCATATGATCTTTGAAGCTCTGCTTTTTTATTGTTGTTCATCGATAGTGAGATGGGTATTCTCATCTGGGTTTCGATAAATAAAGGCAAATAGGCATGGGAATGTGAGGGAGAATTGAAGAGAATTGAGTTTTCGGAAAGCATGAGCAAAGAGTTTAATGGCATTTTGAAGTCTTGGGAAGCCACGGTTCGCCAATCGGTCGGTCACAAGAAGGCAAGCGGCCTCTTCACGCCAATGTCTGTAGCCCATGTCGACGATGACGATGAGGAGCTCGAACCAGGACAGGTTCACCATGTCGAGAAATTTCTCTCCAATGGCGATTCCTACACTGGCCAATGGCTCGATAATTTCCCTCATGGCAATGGAAAGTACATTTGGGCAGATGGCTGTGTGTACGTTGGCGAATGGCGAAAAGGTAAGAAAATGGGAAAAGGAACGTTTACTTGGCCAAGCGGTGCTACCTATGAAGGTGAATTTAAGCATGAGTGCATTGATGGTAATGGTAGCTACACAGGCTTCTCTGGGGATACCTATAAGGGTTCATGGATGAGGAATTTGAAACATGGCCAAGGGATTGAGACTTATTTTTGTGGGGATTACTATGAAGGAGAGTGGATCGGAGGATTAAAAGATGGGCAAGGGAAGTATCATTGGGTTAATGGGGATCATTATTCTGGGGAATGGAAGGATGGTATGTTTCATGGGATTGGTGAAATGGTTTGGAGCAATGGAAATAGTTTTGAAGGTTATTGGGAAGATGGGCTTCCTAAAGGATGTGGTACATTCAAGTGGGATAATGGCGATATATATGTTGGTTTTTGGACCAGTGATCCTAGTGAAAGGGATGTGACTTATGACCCATCTGATGGTTCTGATGAGAATCAGGAATGGGATACTCAAGAGCTGTATTCAGTGCATTTGAAGAGTTGCAAGATGAGTCCTTGTGAGAAGCTTTTGATTTATCCTTCACATAAGAAGATAAACATCTCTGAGGCAGAAGGAGGGGTCATGCAGAAGCACTCAATCCATGGAAGGCTAAGTAATCACAGTACAGAAGACATGGGAAGTCCTCATCATGGGATTTCTATTCAAAGGGCACACAAACCTCTACCTTTGAGATTGAAGGCTCCAAAGAGACAAGGGGTGACAATCTCCAAAGGCCATAAGAACTATGAGCTAATGCTTAATTTGCAGATTGGTATTAGGTACTGATCACAGTTGTTTTATTTCTTTTCTTATTTTTCATGTGATGTGATAGCTCAAACTGTTTCATCTAGAATCAGTTTTCACTTGTTTGGATGCATGAGAGGGTTTGGTTCAATTGGCATTCTGGAATATGAAAATTGATTAGATGATTCTATTTTTTTCAAAACTTCCTAATTGATTTCTTGTGCCATAGCACAGACATTCTGTTGGAAGACCTGCTCCAAAGGCATCCCTTGATCTGAAGCCCTCTGCATTCGATGCCAAGGAAAAAGTTTGGACTAAGTTTCCCCCAGAGGGATCAAAATACACACCACCTCACCCCTCCTCTGATTTCAAATGGAAAGACTACTGCCCAGTGGTATTCAGGTGAGGCTTCAGACTACAAAGCAATGTGTAAAGAATGAATGGTTTCTTCGATGCTACTCTTTGTCTTAATTAGTAGCATTGAGTTGTATTAACCTAAGCGTTAAGACATTTGGTTTGATAGAAGGAAAGTCATTCCCTTTCTTTCCTTTCTTTTTAATTTGCAATGTCTACTATGCTTCTTATAATCATTATTTTATATCCTTTATATTTTTTTTTATGGTAGTGGTACGAGTGTCATTTATTATCTTTAAAATTACTATTTTATTCTTTTTTTCCATTTCTTTTTATTCTATTATTAGACATTTACAAGTTAAAACATTCAGTTGGGCCACAATGAGGTTAGTTCAATTCCCTACAGCATTGGCTTTTTTCTTTTGGCTGAGGTCTATGGAGAAAGAGTAATTGTTTGATAAATTTCCTTGAGAAATAGAACTCTATCAGACAGTTTTAGAATTTTATGTCTTTGTCAATCAACCTACGCAGGACCTAATGGATCATTTATTGATATTCTTAGGGCTCTTAGAAAATTGTTCAAAGTAGACACAGGGGATTACATGATGTCAATATGTGGGAATGATGCCCTTCGGGAACTCTCATCCCCAGGAAAAAGTGGAAGCTTCTTCTACTTGACGAATGATGACCGGTATATGATTAAGACCATGAAGAAGTCAGAAGTAAAAGTAAGTTTCCTTTTTGTTGACTAGATTAGATCTAAACCACAAATTTATTAAAAACAAAAAATCTTAACCTTAACGTATGATGCCATGTTTTTAAAAATCAGAAAGCTGCATTTTACCTCAGTGAAATATGTTCTAATGCAGAAATGATCTTGCACAACCTTAGTTACCTCAATTGAAGTTTAATAGTTTCACTTAATCCAAAGTTTAGGAGGATAATTTGTTAGGTAATTAAGTTGCATATACTGTTTTTGTCATCAGGCTTAAGTTTTGATGTGATAGTTTTCAAATTTGAATTGTTACTTGCAGAGCAAAGTTATGTATCTACTTGCTGAATGATGTTGTTCATTATTAACATTATTGCAGGTTTTCTTGCGGATGCTTCCGGCGTATTACAAACATGTTCGGGCTTTTGAGAACACCCTAGTCACCAGATTCTATGGTCTTCATTGTGTTAGACTAACAGGAGCTGCACAGAAGAAGGTAATTCTGAAAGTTATTGAAAACTATACTTGAATTAGAGATCATTTCTGTCTCCTAATATTTTCTTTCTTTCTTTGATTGATTTCAGGTTCGATTTGTTATTATGTGGAATCTATTTTGTTCTGGGCATGCCATTCATAGGCGTTTTGACCTGAAAGGTTCTACCTTTGGTCGCTCAAGCAATAAACCTGAGTCAGAAATAGAACCAACTACAACTCTTAAAGACCTGGACCTAAATTTTATATTCCGGTTACAAAAGTCTTGCTACCAAGAATTTTGCAGGTAAAAGAATTCTTCTTGCCTCTTTTTCATTATTTTTGTCTTCCAATGTAAGAATTTAATCTATGCAATTGTTTTTCATACAAAAACAAATGTATTAGATGATCATGTGTTTGATCTAAATCTGTTTGGAGCTCAATGGGCCTAAATAAATTTGACATAAATGATGTATAAAACTGTCAAACATTCTTGTTTCCTTGTAAAAAAAGATACATCTTGTATCAATGATCTATCTAACATGTTAAAGAAATTTCCATATCACTTTGGGCTCATTTGGTATAAAAATTACAAAGGAAATGGAGTAAACTAATGATTTTGGGGATAAAAAATGTTGCTCATGCCCATACAACAAACCTTATATACTGTTTACCAACAGGTCTTGTTCAGAAACTCCATTGATTGTTCTCTTAGTCTTCATGCAGCCTTCTTTACTAGACTCAGAACTGTATATTCTATCCTTTTAACCAGTGCCTCCAACTTCCTTCTTTCTACATGTTTGAACTGCCTTGTTTGATTTTATATCGTTTTCTCTTGAATAGATGCTATGCTTACTCTTCCTCATTTATGTTCATTATGAATCTTATATTTTCATACATAACCACACATCTATCTAAACATCTTTATCTTTTGACTCAAGTTTAGATTTAATCTCTTCTCCTGACTCCGCAATAAGAACAAAATGATAAGCAAAAAAGCATGCCCTTGGAGATTTCCTCTTGTATATGCTCATCTAGAATGTTTAAGACTAGGTCAAAGTAGTAAGATCTCAAAGATGGTCCTTATAGAAAAGTCATATGTTTTACCTATAGACGTTCTTGCACTAGTTGTTGCCTTCCCAAACATATCTTGTATAGTTTTGATATATGGAACACAAACACTTTTCCAAAATGCTTTTACTCTCACGCCTTTGATTAAAGAAAAAATGTAATAAAAGGAACTATTATTGAGTAATAAGGGCCTCATAGATGTTGTAGAAAACATGACCACCATCACTACTTATACGGAACAAGGTCTGAAATTGTTATCTAAACTGTGCAATTCTCCAAATTGCTGTATTATTTACTTTTCCAGCAGTTAGAATAACAATACAGATTTGGAAGTTAATTAATTGGTTTTATCTTATAACATGCTTTCATGCAGGCAAGTAAATAGGGATTGTGATTTTCTTGAACATGAGAGGATTATGGATTACAGTATGTTGGTTGGGCTTCACTTTCGAGAAGCATCATGTAGTAACTCTTTTTCAAGCGTTCAAACTTCAGGATCTCACGCCCCTTCTGGTTATATTTCATTTTAGATGGAGTTCTAAGATTATATTTCCAATTAGAAACCTTCCTGAATACATGAACACATCTTGCAGGGAATGGAAGCTTTGGAAGTGGTATGGGCTCTGATCTTTCAAGGGACATGGATAAGCTCCATGTAGAACCCAGCCGGTATAAATAATCAACTGATTTTTCAAGCTAAATTTTGCTTTGTGTTTTGCAGTTCATGTACTGTTTTTACTGATTCAACACAGAAGTTGCAGCATTCCCGTCTTTTAGAGATATCAGTAAAACCAATCTTAGACCTTCTTTTGGTAGTTAAGCTTTTCAATTGAACTGATTCTTTGCATTGTATTCAAGTTTCTACAACAAAACTTTGATCCTTGTCGCCTCTATTCTCTCAAATTTGATTTCTGAAGACATGGGAAATAAATATCATCGTCCCCATTACATCAGGTCATCTACTCTGAAATGCTGAGGGAGAAAATTTTCACAGTTCAACATCACATGATTAAGTTAAAAAAGTTTTATAGATGTTGTATTCTTATGAAGTAACCTGATAACAAACACTTGCAACTTTTATCTCAACCTAGTTTGTCTCTAAATTTATGTGCACTGTTTCATGTTGCAGGTACTCCGTTAGTTTAGGTGTAAACACTCCAGCAAGAGCAGAATTCATGGTGAGAAGAAGTAATTGTGACACTCAACTGATTGGAGAACCGACCGGGGAGCTTCATGAAATCGTAATCTTTTTTGGTATCATAGACATTTTACAGGACTATGATATCAGCAAGAAGCTGGAGCATGCATACAAATCGATGCATTACGATCCAACCTCAATCTCTGCAGTTGATCCGAGGCATTACTCCAAGCGGTTTCGTGATTTCATCTTCAGAGTTTTTGTAGAAGATACAGATTGAGCATACAGGTTTTGATGGTGGCAATATTCAGCCAAACCTGCTGCAAACTTGTGGCCAATCATTATGTATAGAGTCAGTTTATGAAGAGAACATCACAACTAACCAGCAAATTGGAGGGTGTTTTTTGGATTTTCCCCTCTATTGTCTTCTCATCATCATTTTTACAGGTTTTAGAGATTCAGTTTAACTATAGTCTCAAACAAGTGTATGTTGTAGAAAATAGATCAGTGCCGTTTAGTTATCGCTGAAGCAGGCATTTCTCAAGTGTAAATGAATGAACGGAAGGGTGTAATTGTAATGACATTGGAAATTATTGCTCCACCGTATTTCAAATAGACCAAGAAAACCCATAAAATTCATTACTCCCTCCATTCCCTTTTTATAAAGTGCCAACATGATCAACTGAGGGTAAAAATGGAAAAAAGGGCATGAGGGTAAGGACATCGGAAATTATTACTGCTCTGGTCTTATTTATAAATCTTTTTCAAAACATTTCAAATAAACTAAAAAAAACCTTAAAATTCATTACTCCCTATGTTCCTTCCAATAAGATACCAATAACTGAATTTCATAGCTAAAAAACTTAGGTTTTTTTTAGCATAAGCTAAAAACTTAGTTAAAATTGGTTAAAGCAATAAAATCGTTCAGCCTCTGACATTTATTTTACCTAAAACCAAAATCAGTCTGGCCAAGAACAAGTTTGGTTTTGTCTTTTGCGATGCTACTTTTGAGCTCTAACATGGGGAGAGAGCGTAAAAATAGGGCTTTTTCATTAAAACCCTATAAATAGTAAAAAAATTATTAAAATACTATATAAAAAATAATTACCCTAATACTATACACAAAATCGTTCTTAATGAGAACGATTTGTGCAAATCGTTCATATTAAGAATGATTTGTGTGAAAAAAGAGGGGAGAGAGTTTGCCACTCGCAGCCAGAGCCGGTAATATCACCGGGTTCAGGTTAGCCCGCCATGGGTTGGGACCATATGGGTTCGGGCCTAAAAGACCCATATCTATATGAGCTCACATTTAGCCAATCCAACCCGTAACCGCTGGATTGGAAGGTTGGGCGAGCCAGCCCGTTTTTTCCCCTATTTTTCACACTTCCTATTTTTTTTAAAAAAAAGACATGTTAATTTTTTTCCTATAGAACCAAACCATAAAGAAAATAAAAAGCTGATAACAACTAATAAATAATAAGTCCACTTCTTAGAAATTTGGAATGAGCCGACTTCCACTTACAAATTACAAGATACAAATTAAATTTCAAAGTTCAAACCTACAAATGAATTTGAAGCATGCATAAAAGTTAGGATTTTGAGCTTACTTTTGTACTCTTGAGTCTTGACATTTTATAGATATTTTTCAAAAAAAAAAGACCATATGGACCAACCCGTGAACCCGTCGCGGGTTAGGACCATATGGGCTTGGGCCTAAAAGACCTGCATTAAAACGGTCCCACTTTTTCTAAATCCAAACCTGGCCATTTCTCGGGTTGGGCGGGTTCGGCCCACAGTTAAAATCCGTATTACCGGCTCTACTCGCAGAGTGAAGTCGTTCAAGACGTGAACGACTTCTGCAACTCGCAAAAGTCAATATATATATAATAATATATATATATATTAAATAATATAATATATATATATTATTTTTCTTTACCATGTCCCTTCACCCTCTCAGGTATCATGGACTTGTGAGGAAGACCTGCGAGGAATTTTTCTATCCAGATTGAATGATTTCCATCTTCCTTGGTAAGAACTCTGATAAAAAAGGTATCTTTGTAATACCTAAATTCTGAAAGTGTTTTGCACTTCATATTTGACAAGAGATCTGCAGACTTATTTGCCTAGATAGAAGGACCTCCTACAAAGTTCTTGACAATGTTAAATATTAAAGTATTAATAGCGTCTGGCACCGCTTCACCATTGCTAGTGATAGGAGTTCCATCACGCATAATCTATACCAAGAACGGGGAGAGACCCCAAAAGGATCGAAGGAAAGGAGGGAGAAGGGAAGTGGATCGAAGAAGGGACCAAGACGGACTCGTTACATGTATGCTTATGCAGATATAGAAAATATTTATGAAAACATAAAATTAAACAGACGAGAGCAACTCGTCACAGTATTATTACGAACATATAGAAATAGCTTACAAGATTGGTCCAAGAAAAACAATCGAAATTCCAGAGCCTCTCTCTCTCTAAGTTTCTTTCTAAAACTTTGGGTAAGAACTAAATGCCTAACATAAATCGAAACCATCTATTTATAAGAGTTTATTGCTGAAACTATAGTTGAATTCAAAAATCACGCGTGCTACAATAATGACTTTGTGTCTGCTACAGTGATAGCTATAGTGACCTTTGAACAGTACTTTGTCTACTGGAATAGTAAAGATGCTTTAACTTTGTGTCAAGTCTCTACCGAAAGAAAATTCCCTTTGCTTTTGGACTTTGTCCGGATTACTCGTCTTCACAAAGGTTAATGATCTCGTCTCTGAGGTCATGTGCAAAATAATCACCAATGTCTCCAATGCTTGATCTTTTTGTGGATGATGAGGAGGATAATGATGACTCTTTCTTTGATTTCTTTTTTATGCCCTTTTGAGGCTGCTTTGCTCCATCTTGTAAAAGTTGGAGAATCCCTTGGAGCGTGTTTGTTAAGTCTTCCTTATTGGATGACGAGGCCAAATAAGCTTGAATCTTTATTTTTGGTTAAGAAAGACGCAGGTTTCATGATTTACAGCACGAAGAAACTTTGGGTTCTTGTTGAACCACTTGTCAAGTGCTTTAATAGAAACATTGTCTTCCCAAGTTTTATTCCACCATTTGACAGAAGGAACTCTGCATAAAATGAGGGAACCATTTTGAAAAGTGGAATTCAAATACTTGAGATTCCACCTGTATACCCAACTTAAACCAAATTTTGAAAATAGATGAAGGTCCGCTGGGAATGGATCTTCTTATAAGTTGGCACAACTCTTAAAATAGTCACAACCTTTTTGGACAATGGCTGAATAAATTTCTGGAATAAGACCAAAATGATCCCATGATTTATTAAACCACTGTGGAAATTTATATTTTGTATTTTCTTTAAAATGGAATAGCTACGTGTGGCTGAACTTCAGATTTTGGTACAAAAAGGCATTATACCAGGCATCAAGGTAATCCCAGTAATTATATCCTAATGTTGTAAAATCCACCTTATATTTTTGGAAAAGGTCCATTTAGTTAAGATCCTGTCCCTAACTGTAGGAGAAAGAAACTTAATAAAATCAACCGTGGAGTATCTATGGACAATTTTATTGTCTGGATAATCTGGATCTTTGTGATGAGTTATTTCTACCGATCCTAAGATGATAAGAATTAACTCATAAAATATTTGAATTTTCAATTTTGAAAAAAATTTAGAGTAAAAGCCAGGAGGAAAGATCTTTGTGGTCAATGTATGAGGGCTTTTATCAGAAAATCTTGGTTCAGTTGTGAAAAGAGCATGGTTCTTTTGTGTTTTTTTTTCCACAAAAGCACTCTTATATGTCTTTGGTTGGGAAAAAGGAACTAATTCTTTTGATGAACTAGCCCTGAATGATTCCCATGCTTGATTTTGTGTTAAGGCAAGGACGTCTTCATCAGCAATGTTTGACCAAGACTTTTTTTGGTAGTTGGGTTAAAGACTTGTTGTGGGCTTTAACCTGTTCTTCCAAAGCTTTTATTACTTCTAGTGGGAAGTTTTAATCTTTGGCTATCATGAGGAGAATGGATTTTTCCCCTTGACTCTTATTTTGGGTCGAAGACCCTATTTTCTGAGTCGATGACTCAGCCCTTTGGATTGAAGACCCCTTTGGTTGGGTCAAAGACCCTATTGATTCAGCTGTAAGCTGCGACTTTGGTGCAACAGTGGGCTACAACTCTTCATTTCAGTCTTTGCCCTTGACTTTGTCTTTCTTTTTCGATGGTATGGGTTGATACTCTCATTATCCTGTAAGAATTCTCTGGTTAGAAAATTCAGAAGACAGTTTGAAGAACCTTTGATAAATTCAATTTTGAAATCAGAGATACTCAAAATAGCTTGCCACTAGGCAAAAATCTATTTTGAAGCAAGATTTTTAACATCTTTTTTCAAAATATCTTTGGTAGATTTACAATCTACCCGAACTAAAAATTCTTTATTTAGCAAATCGTTTTGAAATTTTTTGATGCACAAAACAATTGCTAAAATTTCTTTTTAATTGTGGAATAGTTATGTTGAGCTCTATTCCAATGTTTTGATGTAAGTGCAATGCAATGCTCTTTACCTTCAACCTTTTATTTGAGAATGCCGCCATAACCTATGTTTGACGCATCAGTCTCAACTATTTTGAATGCTTGTAGATATGGAATATACAAGCATGGGAGATGTTTGACATAAGACTTGATTTTTTTGATCGCAGAAGTGTGATTATCAACCCATGCCAGAGGATTTTTTTTTAAGTCTCTCATGGAGAGCCTTAATGATATTGTTTAGGTTGGGAACGAAATCACCTACGTAATTCAAGCAACCAAAGAATCTTTGGAGCTAATTTTTATCCAGTATTTGGTGTGGAAATTTGTCAGCAAATTGAATTTCCCTATCAATGGGAATGATTGTTCCTTGATAAATATTGTGACCAAGGAATCTTATTTTAGTCTGAAACAGACTAATCTTTAGTTCTAAGACTGTCAAACCATTTTGTTTGATAACTTTAATGAAGATCTGCAAATGTCTGAAATGCTGATCTACAGAATTTGAATACACCAAAAATCA
>JBAGKO010000014.1:5497866-5530682 GCA_037177275.1 Acacia concinna
AGGGAGAATTCCATTTAAATACCACATGAATTTGCAAAACCCAAAAAGGTCTATTAACATTTCAAAAAGACATGGACTAAATTGGGTTTTTCAAATTTTCAGATGTGAACAGTAGCAGGATTTCGCTATAAGAGTAATGGGATTACCCATAGATTTCGCAATAATTTTCTTATCTCTGTTTTTCTCTCTCCCTCTATCATTATTCATCTATCACTGTTCATCTGACACTGACTGACACATAGTGACAGAGGAGAGAGGAATGTGCCCGTGACAGAGGGGAGAGAGAGAGGATTTTCGCTATAAGAGTAATAGAATTACCCATAAGAGTAATGGAAGTCGTTAGTTTCCAAATCACTTTTCACTTCAGAAAATTTGGAAAACAAAGGAGAGATGGGATTTTTTCGTTATAAGAGTAATAGGATTACCCATAAGAGTAATGGAATTCGCTAGTTTCTGGATCACTTTTCACTTTAGAAAAATAAAAATAAAAAACCAAATTTGGTCCATTGTACCTTGGTTTCTTTTTGAAATGTTAACAGATCTTTTTGGGTTTTGAAAATTCAAATGGTATTTAAGTGTCATTTTCCCTAGTTATTAATGCATATATATATACATATTTTCTAATTCCTTAATTATTGTTGTTATGGTTATTATTATTATTTCTACATTTGTATAACATCAATTCCTTTACAAGTATAAATCATACCTATTTAAAAACAATCTTTCTTTTTTTTAACAATTACCTAATAAATTCACTGGTTATAAATAATTTTTCCTTAATTATAATTTAATCCTAAGTATAAAAATTAGGATGTTACACTTTGCTCCTCTACCCTACTAGAGAGGCACCCTATCTAATGTGTTGGATGAAAATGGTCTATGGAACACTAGGAAGCGTCAACAAAAAAGATTTCTGCTATTTTCCTTTTTAATAGGTCTTATTTCCTCAGTCATGATAAAGTTGTCTATTTGACTGGGTCCGACAGGATCCAACCGACCTCCGATGAATAGGAAACTATCTAGGACTAGCCAATAATCATGACTAAAGAGATTGTAAATTTCTAGGACCAATCCCTCTTGAAAGTCACAATTATGATAATGTCTATGCTCTAACCCCTCATTATGTCTCACATAACACCTTCAAATCCATAAATCCATCCCAGCCTGCAGAGTCTTCTCAACAACCAGACTATACTGACCCACTTTTTTAGGACTCACAAGATCCCTATTATTATTCTCAGCTGAGTGTTTCCATTCCAACCAGCCCCTCTAAAGTCTACCAATACCCACAGCCTACTTCATCTTCTATTTATCCATCATATTGCACCCAAGCCCATCTAGTAAAGCCCCCAGACTATTTTCCTGAAACCTACCATCCGGACTCCCTTCAATATATCCGCAATCTACTGTATGGCAATCTGCCCCCAGACGGTGATCATGAGCCCAACCTGGAAGACTGACTTCTGGACTTTAAAAAAAAGAAAAAAAGGATGACATCCCCGTGTCTACGACCACGACCAATTTATAGGTTACCTTGTTGGCACAAGGAGACAAATTTGTCGGCACACAACTGTTAGCACAACAAGACAAAAATGTCAGCATTCAACAATCAGCGCAAGAAAACAAGATTGTCGACAAGACTAAAAGACAAGCTACAATATCGTCAGACTGTAGCCTTTACTTTTTTAGTCGCCAGCTTTTACTTTTACAGACATATGTATTAATGCTTTCATCCAGCTGTCTGTATGCTTTTGTCCAGTTCTCTTTCTGGTTGTCTGTTTTGGCATCTACTTTCGTTTGTCTTTTCCTACCATGTTTGCCTATAAGTACGATGCCTCTCTTCAGGTTAAGGCATCGAAGCTTATAATAAACCTTCTGAATATAAGCTTGTTTTCTCTAATGTCTCTCTTCTAAAATCTCTCTATTCTTCTGAGAGCCCCAACTCTTACATATTCTCTCTGTCTCAACAAAGATTCAAGTATGCTCTGCACTTGCCTCCTCTTGAGGTACCTATGCATATAACTGATCACGTTCAAGTTTATGGTTTAAACTAAAGGGATCCTAGGTCCTAACATGTCCTTGAGCTGAGAAAAGAGAAAGCTCAAACTTACTAGGACTGGAATCTCATGGCAGTTTGGCCATATCTTCGGGCTAGTTCAATCCTTTATTTCTCATATCATTTGATTTCAGATGAAATAGATCTTGATCCTAATGACTTTGGTGTCTGCAAGGATTTGGATCCAAATATGGATCAACCTTAGACACCACACAGTCATCGAGATCCAGATACATCCACCCTCTACTGTGGTATCAGAGCCATGCACAAAAAGAATTCTTTTTTAAAAATAACCCACTTTATACAAATTTCTAAAAATTTGTCAATGTCTAAAAAATATAGGGATGATAAATAAAAATAAAAAATAAATCTTTTTCACTGATTTATACAATTTTTTAAATTTTTCTTAAATTGGATTGAGGTTTTGTAATATAACAAAGAAAAAAAGGATGATAAGTGAAAATAAAATAAATATAGTTATGTTAAAAAAAAGCCTGTAATCACGAGGGAAAAAATAAATAAATACCCTCTAAATATTAAAAACTTTGAAAGATGACTCAAATTTAATAAATGATAAATAGGGGCTCTAACTAAAACTCAACAAAGAATGACTAAAACTAACTAATTTTTTGCCCCTCATTTATCATTTACTAAATTTAAGTAATCTTTTAAGATTTTTTTATATTTATGGGGTATTTATTTATCTTTTTTCCTAATCACAACAAATTATCAAAAATCTTTGCCCATTATCCTCTTTTATTTATTTATTTATTTATTTCAATTTAGAATGCAAAAGCCACCACCATCTTATTATTCGGTTTCACACAAACTGTCTCTCTCCCCTTCTCTTATTTTACGCTCTCTTTCCACATGTCAGAGCTCAACAGTAGCATCACAAAAGACAACCAAACTCATTCCTGGCTAGAATGATTTTGGTTTTATAAAAATCTAAACTCATTCACACTATGAATGAGTTCTTCAAAAATTTGAAATTGTTCCACCTCTAAACAATTTTATGTGTAGCATTATAGTAAATACTTTTTATTGTGTAGCATTTTGGCAAGTTTTTCTGCTATACGTAGCATACAGGTAAAAAAGCCCTATCAACCACGTGAAAAGGATGTCTCCACTAATCTCTTTACTTTCTTTCCACTTACTTTATCTACTACTGAATTAGCTTTTAATGGTTAAGATCCATTGTATTAAAATATACAATCAAATCATATCTAATAAAACAATAATAATCTTAATCTAATATAAAATCTCAACTATTGATAACCAATCCAGTAGTAGATAAAGTAAGTGGAGATAGGGTTAGTGCAGACACCCCTTTCCCACCTCTATCAAATGCGGAATTCTGAATTATTTTTTAAAAAAATGTGAAAGAGTAGAGCTAGGGTGATCATGGAGGAGAAGATGCCACCGTCAAGGATGGCAAATTATTAATTAAGGAGCTGCAGCAACCATGGATATATAGGACGGCGGTTGACAGTGACGGGGGTTATACAAGAGAGGATGCCGCCATTAAAGATGGGCGAAGAGGATTGTCTCAGAGCCACACACACATCAAATTCGCTGCAAAATCCAAGGTTTCGTGTTTAGTTAGTTTCCTCATTAGATGATTTCCTTCCCACCAAATGGCAACATATTTTAGTTGAAATTCCCTTTTGTGCCTTACGTGTGGATTCATGATTAGATTAAATCATTTGAACGGGAGGAGCTAATTTTGCATCAGCGGAGACTATGGAAGAAGCAATTTTGATGACGAGAGGTGATAAGTTATAAATTTACTTTATTAATTGTGGTTTTTTTAGGTTACTTATAGGGTAATTTCTATAACTAAATTATATTTTAAGTAGTAATTATGATTAATTGTGTATTAAGGAAATTTTAATCATTTTATATTAAAATGTCATAAAATATCACCTTCATGCATTTTTACAGTGAGATCTTTATAAAGAATATTTCAGAGGTTTATTATACGACTTTCATATTTTAATGGTCGTTAACAACAATTAACTGACTATACATTGAATTAATCCAGTTGTCTCAATCTCATTGGCTGTCTCTACGATCTAATTTAAATTAACTTAATCCAGTTTTCTCAATCTCATAACACGAGTTTTGTAATTCACAACACGAGTATCTAAATTAACAACTCGTGTAGTAAAAAATTCAATGGCATTTTCGTAATTACCCAAAAAAAATACAAAACAGACTGATTTAGAATTTTCTAATTTCACTGTACTGAATTGAGATTTCTCTATTTCACTTGTCTTTTTTTAAAATTTTCCCTATATATATAAGGCCAAATTAAATTTTCAATTAAATCTTATAAATAAAACAAAAAAGATTAAATAGACTTTTACTTTTTTTAATCGTAGACCTTTAGTTTACAAACTCAGTCCTAATATCTAACGGTAATCTGAACTCCCGAATTTAGTGAGCCGTGAACTAACTAATCAATCGAATAAGGTCGAAAGAGAACCACCTGATTAGCCATGTCCGCCAACTTGCTAAAAGATTGGATAGACTAAGAAGGTTATTTCGTCGAAAAACAAAATCGTGTATGTCCCCAACGTGTCTCGGTTGTTCTGTAGACTCTCTCCGGACTCTGCTCTCCATCCTCGAAATCTCACTCTCCCATCGACCACCATCTTCCTCCTCCGTTGGCGTCAGTCGAAGCTTTGCTTGGAAGCCCGTTCTCCTTCCTTCGGCGTCCTCTTCTCTTCTCATTTTATCCATTCTCTGCAGCGTCAACATTAGGTATGGGATCCCTTCTAGTATTTGAAATTCCGTCGGCCATTTTCGCTTTTCTTATTTTTTATTTAGCTGGGTGATTTGTTGAAGTATTGTGTGCTAATGGTCTGGATTTCCTGCTAATGGTTACGTACTTAATGAACTGTTTAATTGACTTAAACTTTGTTAACATATGGTGCTTGATGAATTGTTCGGTAGATGGTCAAAGTCCTTTATACTTTATATTCTATGTTTTGTGGGTAGTTTTATTTTGATTGTGGATGCTGTTGATAATGTGAAAAGATAGGAGTTGGGTTGCAAATTAATTGAAATATAAGCTAAGAAGGTTATTTTGAATTTAGATCTGTCAGTGTGATGTTGCTGTTGTGATAAGGTTATAAAGTAGGGTCTAAATTATGTTTTCTCTATGTCAAGTTGGATCTTGTGAGATTAGTAGATAAATTGAAAAATTTTTGTGGTGATAAATTATGAACTATGGTATTTTTATGACTTGAATCTTCATGCATAGAAGGTATCTGTTAAAATTTGGTGTTAGAGTTGGGTACTTGACTATGTTCACTGTATTATGGACGTTAATTTAGGATTTAAGTTGTTCAATCTTCATTTTGGAAGTCAGGTATAAACATTGCTTTTATATATTCTGTTAAATATGAAACAATGAAGAGGAATTTATGGATATACCCTGCCCTTACTCAAACTTTACTTTGTTAAGAAATTGAAATTATTACATTTTAGTGGTTTATGTTGCTGGTTGATAGTTTTTGAATTATGGTGTTTATTTTCTAGTTTGGTTTTGGATGCCCACAAGATATTTGATCAAATGCATGTTAGATGAATTTTGATCCATTTTCACTTTGAGTATGTAACTTTCTAAATGAAGAATGGAAGTGATATGATATGTCATGTTTGATATGTCATGTTTGATATATTAAACTTAAGTGTAAATTTTAAGAATGGATATGATATGTCATGTTTGATATTACAGCTTTTCATGACTTGAGGATTGATTACTTGTAGCTTTTGTGTTGTTCACATGGCAAAAAGGGTTGGTTTAAACTGGTGGATACTATTTTTGAGTCTAGCATTTAGTCTCGTTTTTCAAAAGTATTTTTCAAGGTAGTATTTGATATGAAAGCATAATTTGAATTTGTTATTAGGGTTTTCTAGATTGCAATTAGGGATTTAGGGAGGCTAATTAGTGCTTAATAGTTGAGCGGCTCTAGCTGGATTGGTACTAGCTCTTTTAAGAGCAGTGTAGCCAAACAAGGCACTAAGGCATAGCTATTAAGTGTCAGCCTTAGTGCCTTTTGTTATTTCCTGTTCCTCAAGTTTTCCCCTGCTGCTACCTCTATAAATAAGAGCAGTCCTCATTTGTAAACGGTCTTTGCCCATTATTGAAAATGCTATGCGCACTATTCAGCTATCCTCTGCCTCTTCTCTTTTCTTTAACTCTCTTCTGACCTAAACTTCTATTCTACCTAAACACTCAAGATTCTTATTATAATAGGCTATCAGTGGTATTCAATGTACAGATTTGTTCCCCTTTTGTGAATAAGAGTGCTTGAACGCATAAAACTATAATAGAAGTTAATAATTGATCATTTTAATTGGAATCCTAATTTGTGCACACTATAGTATCCTTGGGCATGACAATATTGTTCTTTGTATGAGATTTTCAGTATTATTGTTAGTTTTATATTTTTACTTATAAACTTGTGGGCTTGTTTTTTCTTCAATTATTTTGTTGAGATAGCCTTCAATTGTTGAACCATTTCTGGGGATACTTAATGCCCTGTTAGAGTTTAAACGAACAAAATTTCTAGATACAAATACATTATAAATTTATTCAATTAGTACTATGAACACCCTTTCACTCAGAATCTCCAATATAAGTTAAAGTAAGGATTGTTGATTAAATTCCATTATGTTTATAATGATGTTCTAACTAACTGTTGTTCAACTATTTATTTTGGCTTATGCATGGAAGTTGCTTCACCTATTTCTATTAAATGTAATTACACTTGCAGCAAGCCAAGCACACCCAAAGGATTGGGGTTCAATCCCTTTGATGTTCTGCCGCCTTTGGGATAAATTGCCAGAAATTGTTCATTGCCTACCGTAACTGGTAGGTTTTGTGAGCTGCATGAAGGAAAAAAAGGTAGAGGAATGTTCAGTTTTTATTTTATGGACTGCCTTTTGGTTTTTGGAAGATTTTGTAAACCATGTGCTTGGTGGTTTATATACAGTGAAATTCCAATTGGGAGAAATTGCAGATTCTTTTTTTTCTTATTATTATTTCTGGAATATTGATGAGATTTTTTACTGGTGTCATGTGTATACTTCCTAATATTTCATTATTTTAGCAGGTCTTTTTATGGGAGAATTCAGAATTAAAGACTTTAGAACTTTCTTAATCTTGTGAAGTTTTTATCCGCAAGAAGGAAAAAAATTGAGTTTATTATTCTTGCAAAGTGTTCTCCGATTTTCCTTTTATTCATGCTGAATTTTTCCTTGAGAAATAAAAAAGGCAGTTTTTATATTCATGTGGAATATATTTATGTTAGAATTATAATTCTCATGGAATTTTCCATGAAAATTTCCATGAGAGTAAAATCTCTTGGATTTCTCACACAAATTTTGGATCTCAACTGTTTATGCTATTCTAACCTAAATCTGAGAGAATTGTAATAAAACTCATTCTCACAAATTTCTCGGTTTTTACAGAGATGTTTGGTAAGGACATTATTGTTTTCTTTTGGTTATGTGTGACTTCACAGGTTGTGCTCCCCTTTCCTCCCACTTCATATAATGTGCTTTTCATTCATTTTTTTTAAGTGTTACTGCCAAGAGAATTTAATTAATGTAGTAATTTTAAATGTTTAAAAAGACATATAAAAGGGGATGCATAATTCAAGGTAAGGATGTTTTTTTTTTTTTATTCGGTTCAACCCAATACAAGATGAGGGGCAAATGTAATGGATAATTTGGGCCGATTAAGGCTAAAACCCAACCCCAGCACTCTCAGCAGTCGAAACGCATGGATTAGGAACTTCTGTTTTATACCGTGTGTTGTTGGGGCTTTCATTTCCATTAGATTTGAGCCTCTCAATAGCTCAGAAGAGGAAGGTAGCATCTCTTCTAAATCGAAGGAAAACTCCCATGGCATGCACACTAGGTGGCAGAGTGAAGGATAATCAAAGAGAAATCACATGCCTTGTGCTCAGCAAAAGACAGAACTCAAAATTGTGAAGTGCAAATTTTTATTTCTTACAGTGACTTTGGGAATGAGGTCATCAAATCTTTAAGGGTTTATAAGGGAATGGAATCAAGAGAGTCAGAGAGGGGCTAAAGCTGGTTAAGGATAACAGAGGCAAGAATTTGAATGGAGAGAAACAAGAATGCTAGAGTAGAATTGGAAGAAGGGTAAATTGAGCAAAAATTGAGTAGGTTTTGCTTCTTTAGAAATCAATTTGTTCAGTTTATATCAGATTGAACAAAAACATCTATGTGAACTAGGATTTTCATTTGATTTCTTCATTACTTATTTTAAGATTGCAGGGTTTGTAGATTTTATGGCTTTGAGAAAGAATCTTTGGAAGACTGCTCTATTTGGAGAGTTCTATGGGTGCCTTGTGTACCCTCAGCGACTCTATACTACTAAAGCGGACCTAAAGAAGCTCCGCCCCATGATTTACGAGAGAATAGAAAAACGGGCCAATGAATACCCAGTTCGTGCCATGGTTCCTGTTGCAATGGAGGTTCTCAAGGCCAGGAATGTCCTCATCCAAGGCATTTCTACCCTCCTTAAGTCCTTTCCAGTCATGACTTGCAAGTGAGTTTGATTATAATAGTTGTTGATAGCATCCTGTTGTTTTACCTATGATTCTATGGTGCAATATTTTTATTTGTATCTTAGGTGGGGAATTTGTGACTCAAAATGTGGCATGGCTCATGTCAACCTTATAATTTCTTTTGTATTTTGTATTAAGCAACTTCTGCAGTGGCGTGGTTGATTATATTTATCTTGCCGAGGCTTGCAGTTTGAACTCAATTTTTCTGAAAATCTTAATTGGTGCTTTTTTGGTCTAGATGTCCATTTAGATGTTGAAAAGTGGAGGAAAAGGAGAAATGGGATGGAACTGCTGAGGTTCTCTGGTTTAGGTTTTGAGAGGAGATGAATCTCTGAAGTCAGCATACCCACCATTATCCTTTTATCCTGTTATTATTATGTGAGCAAAACTTAGTTATAACTGGTGTTGATATAGGATATAACTATATATTATATATTATAGTAATTTTCATGCCTAGTCTGCTCAAGACTGTTATTATATTCCCATATCCATACATTTTCAGATTCTGTCCAGAGATATATATTGGTGAGAAGGGACATTTAATTCGGACTTGCCATGGCTACAAGCATCGTGCCAAGAACCGGTGTCATGAATGGGTTGCAGGTGGTTTGGATGATATACTCGTTCCAGTTGAAGCCTATCACCTACAAAATATGTTTCAAGGTGTTATAAAGCATGACCAAAGGTTTGACTTTGATCGCATTCCTGCTATTGTTGAACTATGCTGGCAGGCTGGGGTTGACCATCGTAGCAATATTGTCGATGGCAATTCCAAAGGAAGCAAGTTTTTGTCACCATATGATCTTACCTTCGTAGCAAATAGTACATTAACAGCTTGGGAGACTCTTAGGTCCGGAGTGCAGAAATTATTGTTGGTTTATCCGGCAAAAGTTTGTAAATATTGTTCTGAGGTCCATGTTGGACCTTCTGGCCATAAAGCTAGACTTTGTGGTGTGTTTAACTATGAGAGCTGGCGAGGAGCTCACTTTTGGGCGAAAGCAGAGGTGGATGATCTCATACCTCCGAAGATTGTATGGAGACAGAGGCCTCAAGATCCTCCTATACTTGTGGATGAAGGAAAAGGTTATTATGGGCGTGTACCAGCTATTTTGGATCTGTGCACGAAAGCCGGCGCCATTGTACCCTCAAAGTATAACAGTATGATGAAAGCGCAAGGTTTATCTGGTCCTGCTTTTTGTTGAAAGCGATGAAATTTGGCTTAATAACAGAAATTTTGTGACTTGTGAGGTTACCAAAATAACAATAAGCCTTCAATTGTGTGCCAGATGCCAATGGAAAGAACTAGACTTTTCTGTCAATTACTGGACGAATTAAAAATTGAGAGGCCAACTGTGTTTGGTACCCAATTTGATTGAAGATCCAAGTGATATTATAAAAAGGAGGTTTGTTAAAGAAAAACAAGAAGGGTAAGAAGGATAGGTATTAGAGAGGCCCATTTGAAAGTGTTTTTGGTGATCCATTTGATACTGCTCTTTTTGCCACCTATTTGACAAAGTCTTTTACAATCTAATTAATTGATTTTGAAAACGTTATGCTTGTCATGAAAAGTAAAGATATTCGAGAGATAGAGAATAAGGAAAAGGAGAGAAAATTCTCTTTCACAAGTGGTATATTATAATGTTTGCTTAAAGCTTCTATTTATAACCAAATGACCAAGCAAACTTAGAGACCAAATATATAAGAAGCTAGTTGACTTGAGCTTAGTGAGAAAACCTCTTGTTGGATTGTTGAGGAAGCCACTTGTGAGTCAATAATATTATCTTCAAGTATCATAAAATAAGCTAAATGACAGACTCAAATTAAATACCAAAATGTCTAAAAGTTGCATATTTAGCTTATGCACGTTATTCTTAATTTTATTAAAAAAAATTCTATCAGAAATATATAGCATTATTGGGTGTGGAAGATTCTGTGCAACACAGTCGTTTGGCATAAATTAGTTTCAATTTTCAAATCATTGAACAAGGTTGGATTTATTACTAAAAAATATTTGTTGTGAATTTTATTATCAACATAAATTTTAGAGAGAATTCTAATTAAATCATTTTAGAATAGCAAAATCTAAATTCAGGCCTACACATTCAATAAATTATTAATCAGGCCTCATGAAATATTAATAATTTGAGAGCTGACATTTTGAAATTAGACCCTAAACCTAATTAAATATCAGGACCTAAACCCTATTCTCCTTTTTTCCATAGCATTAAAACTGGATCGGATTGGCAGATTTGGACCGAAAACTAGTGAACTGGTCCGGTTCAATGAGTTTTGTAGGAATGGATCAGACCAAGCTACCCAATATGACTCAATCCAATATCTAAGGTAACCCAGCTGAGTTACAATCTAGCCCGATTTGAGTTTTTTTTTTTTAATGCTTTTAAAAAACCAAACTACGTCCTTTGGGATTTGATTATTTTTAAAAAAAAGTAAAAGGTAATGCAAGGTGCTGACACACAGAGGCATACTTTGACTTTCTCAATTTTGCTTTTCAAAATTTCAGATTTCCCTTTCCCCACTCCGCATCAGTTTCTCTTTCTTAGTTTCTCTTTCCAATAGTAGAATACTTTTGCCTTTTGTATTGGATGAAGAAAAATCCTTATATATTTAGTGATGATTTTTTATGGGTATAAATTCTTATATACTTAGTGATGATTTTTTGTGGATATAAATTTATGAGGTTATATTACACTATTAATTTTGAATGCTATGTATGTCAAATTTTACATTATATATTTTTTATATTTTTTAAATTGACCTACGGGTTGATCCCCAGTTTGACTCTCAGTCTAACCCCAGCTAACCCACTAACCCTTAACCTGATGTCTCGACTGGTTTAGTTTCCTGTCCAATTTTTAATACCTTGCTTTTTTTTCTTGCTTACTCTAAACCAAGAAGTGAAATTTCATAATATTTGAACCTTATTTTAATTTGTGTCACATCTATGGACCTTTGTTTGTTATAACTTATTTGGGACAAATAAGATTTTATGCACAAAGTACGAGAAAAACCTCTCTCACATACTTACTTCATACTCCGTAAATAAGATCTTATTACTCCCAAATAAGTTATTCCAAACAAGCACAAAAGTTACAGTATTCATTATCATTAATTAATTACATTAATTACAATTACTTTACCTTGGATTTTCATTCCTGGCTCATTGTCAAAGGGATATTGAGGATTTTTTTTGGATACACGCAAGGGATATATTTGTTTTTTCAAAAGGTACATTTATAAAGTGTTAATTTACGACTTATTCAATAATTTACAAGTCAACGGTCCTTGATTGATAAAACATAATCACTACTCCTCTAATTCTTAATACTACATACAGTTTAAAATATAAGATTTAATTATCTTTTTTAGAAAAGCATTACTTTAAAGTATTTAAATTTTATTTTTCTTTACTCTATTTTGTTTGACTTATCAACTAATATAAAATATAGGGAAAATTCCATTTTAATACGTTCTAAAATTGCAAAACCCGAAATAGTCTGTTAACATTTCAAGAAGATACTAAAGTACCATAAACCAAATTGGGTTTTTTAAATTGGCTGATGTAAACAGTAACAAGATTCACAAAACTCGTAATGGGATTCGCAAATCTCGTAATAGGATTCGCAAGTCTCGTGCTAATCAATGTCTCTCTCCCCCTTCTATTAGCACTGTTCATCTGATACTGACACTGACACTAACTGACGCAAAATGATAGAGAAGAAAGGAATATCTGCCATTGACGTGAACAATAGTGGGATTCACAAGAATCATAATGGGATTCGCAAGTCTCGTAATAGGATTCGTAAGTCCGTACTAATTACTATTCACATCAGCCAATTTGAAAAACCCAATTTAGTCTATGGTGTCTTAGTGTCTTTTTTAAATGTTAACAGACTTTTTTGGGTTTTGCAATTTCAAAAGGTATTGAACCTACGAATTTGCCAATTATGAATTTAATTGGAATTTTTCCTACAATATAATAAAACATAACATGATATAATTAAATAAATTATTTTGCTTCATTAATCTATCCAAAAAAAAAGTCAACTATGTATTATAATTAGGACCTGAGATAGTATAAGACATAATTGACTTTGTTTTTTAGAGTAAAGAAGCAAAATAAGTTAATTAATCATAATATATGTCGTTTATCATTTGATTATATATCAGTTCATAAGCCAGGCAAATTAATTTAGTATAAAAATAAATATAAATAATTTAAAGAAATTATTGAGAGAATGACAAAAAAAAATACCTTTTCAATTTCAAATAAGTGATTTTCTATAAAATTAATTGTCAATTGCTATATAAGTATACTTAATCTCCTTACTCTTATAGGCAACCAGACTAATTTGAGATTTTAAAATTCAAATTGTATTTATATGTCATTCTCTCTAATTTATTTAACTTCTTTAATCTCTATGAAAAATGCAACTCTATCTTATATTAGGATCAAGAGAAGTATTGCGGAATGGAGAAGTATCAATAATGTAAGCCATAACCCGTAAGTAGATCAATATACTTTACAACATTTTTTAAGAATAAGAGGGCGCGAAAAATTCGCTGCACTATGTGGCTAAAGGAAGCATCTATAGAAATCTTTTAACAGAATGTCTCTACTCTCCTGAGGGAATGTTCATAATGATAGTGTCAATGAACTTATGATATGTCAAACCTCTTAAGCATTTCAATATTTACTAGAGAAATAAAGACAAAGTTCCACAAGCACACAGAAATACATAAAATACTGATATTAATTACTTCTTTACATTACAAGCCTTCTCTATAGAGTTGACAAATATTTACAAAGTCAGTCCAAAATTTGTCAAAAATAAACTGCATTTAACTTCAACATCATTTATGTCATGCTCGTCTCACTCATCTAGGGAAGCCGCTTTTCCTTTAGAGTCACCGGCTTCTGCTGGGTTAATTTAAAAAAAATAGCATTGGGTAATATTCGGTTGAATCCCAGTAGTAATAACATCCATTCATACAAGATGCAATAAATAAATATGCAATGCACCCGATTAGCAATAAAGCAACAACTACATGTTTCTGTCTTATCGGAAGATTCAAGGCTGCAACCCAACTCTTTCTATATGATCAAACGGAAATTTGCACATATATTTGGGGTCAATCACAACTGAAACATTACTTGTTTCATACCACAGTCCATCATGATTTATCATAGTCTGTCATGGGTTCTATTTCACACCACACTCCATCGTGGTTTCGTGGCATTATAATATTACCATTCAAGGTACCCACATGTACTATATAGCATATACATTGCATAAAAGGTAGACAAAAGCATATATCATTTCACATAAACTATGAAAGAAAGTGCTATTACTTTAAATCCCCGATTTCATGATTAATTCTCTATAATATCGTTTGTATTGTTAAGCCGGTGCAAAACTAGAAAATTACCAAAATGCTCCCAGATACCCAATCCAATCCCTTTATACCTGGTCTAACTGTACTTTCCTAAAATTTAGGCTCCAAGTTAATCATACATAATTTCGCATGTAGAATCTATTTTTGACCTTAGATTGGACAAATACAATGTCAATTTACCAAAAGACCCTTGGGTAGTTTCGATTAGGGTTTTTGAAACACAATGTTGTCATTTCACTTTCTAAGGCTTTTCAAGTTTCGGAATCAACATAAACCCTACCTAATTTTCTCTTCTGAATGTAATGGAAACATCAAAATCACGAAATTCCATCTCTAACCGCCATTTCTCATGCTGGCTGAACCTAGGCCCTAGTATTTCAAAAATGTGATTTTTCATAAATTAACCGATAAAACCTACTCCTTTCCACTCCCAATCCTCGGTTTAATTATTTAAACACTAATTACACATAATGCAGAGGAAAATTGGGCAGCATGACACCTAGGGTTCATCATTCCCATGTTCAAAATCCAAACCAAAATAGATCTTACACTGAAGGAATCATAGTTTTGGAAGTTACCTTCAAAATCTCTCTTCCCTCCCCCTTCTTATTTTGCCTTCAATCTACCAACTTAATATAGGAAAAGTGGTTAGGGGAGGTCCTAATTACTAAAAACTATGAGAAATTGGCATTTTACGGTAACTTACCTTAAAAATTTGAAATATGGACCCTTGGTGTGCTTGCTTCCTCTTGAACTCACTTCCTCTCTCTATTTTTCTGCAAAGTGATCGACTAATGAGGCTTGGAAGGTTGGAGAAGACTCTTAAAAATTCAACTCATGAGGTTAATACATGCTTACATCTTATTGGTCACCCATGTAGTCTCAAAATGCCTACACCCCATTGGTCCATTTGCCCTAAATAAAATGCATTCCTGCTGCCCCCTCTGACCCCCTTGCCTCCAGAATTTAGGAAAAATAATTTGTTCTTAATTATTTTACAAATTATCATTTTACTCTTATATTTTTATAATTTTCAGATTTTCTAGATAGGATTTTCACACGAATTTAAAAATTCATATCTAATTACACAAATATCCAATTGAAATGATTATAAAGCTCAAATGTCCCTTATTAGGTATAGTTTTAGTAAAAAAAAAATACTTTATTTGATCAATTGGAATCGAAAAATTTCTAAAAAATTTATTTTTGAACACTACTCCGGAAATTGAAATATTTTGGGCAGACTTCAAAAATTTATATCTTCTAGTATATAAATCTAATTACTTTGTTTGACCTATCAATTTAAAGTTTGGAATGTCTATTTTCTTCCTGTAAAATCTCATGATTTTGAAACATCATTTGGTCATCCAAAATTTTACAACAACGTGGCTGCCTTCATAGTGTTTTTCCTAGAAATTCCCCAAAAATCAATATTTGTTAAAATAATTGTTATTAAGTTTTTATATAGGAATTTTGGGGTATTACATGATGCCCTTAGTAAGCCAAAAAATCTTCACATGGACTAACTTCTCTTAATATAAAATTAAAAGTGACTGTCTAATCATGTAGTAGATGGAGTTAAATTTGTCTGATATGATTGTTGGGGGGATTATCCAAAATAAAATGCAAGGCTTCGTCTGAGTCGCTATAGACAACAATTTTTCGATAACTGTGACTCCAACTAAAGTTGAGGCTTTTATAAATCCCTATAATCTCTGCTGTTGTTATGCTTTACTATTTTTAAAGTAAATTATTTCCTAGGCAAATTTTAAATCTTAAAATACTGCTGTATATAGCCAAATCCACCAATAAACGGAAAGTAGGTGATCCAAATTCCCTAATGTAATAATAAAAATATATTTATATATTAAAAATACCACAAATAAATAATCATTGAGGAAAATAATTCCAATATTTTAATTTTAATAATAAGTCTGATATTTTAATTGTTGGGCAAAAAGAATAATATAACAGGATATAAATTATGAGATTCTCTTAATATATAGTAGAATACCTTGACCTCCCTAATGTTTTGCCTTAATTACCCATAAAGCCCCTCTATTTTGAAAAGTCTGAAATGTTAACTCTATTATATTATAGTAATAAATTGTATTTAGAAATTTACCCTTCTAATTATCTAATTTTAGCTAAAATCCTTTGACTATAAGAATTTTTATTTTCATTAATTTATTTTTTTACTTTTCCAAATAGTCATTTGTTAAATTTTTTTCCATATTGATATAATGGCTTGAATGATTTAATTAATAAAAATATACAAAATCAATTAAAATTTGATTAATTCTTCAAACATGTAAACATTTAAATAAATGTGTTTGTAAATGTTTATGAAAAAATATATTTAAAAAATTAAAATTTAAAATTAATATAAGTTGTATGACATCTCAAACGTACATTATTAATAAAATATGATGGAAAAAAATATGTCTCTGATAGATGTTTTCAATTATGGTGTCATGACAGAGGAAAAAAAGAAACTTTTTTTAGTCGTTTAAAACATTTAGCAATGAACAAATTTCAATAAATACGATAAAATATTTTAAGATTTAAAAAATTTATAATATAATAAAAATAAATAAATCTTATAATATATTAAAAATTTTGAACATATGTATTAGAGTTGTTTTTTCATAAAAAATTAATTTTAGGCAAATATAAATATTTATTTATTTATTAAAATAGGTGTATTTTGGTAAAATAAAAATATTGAACAATCAACTAACAGTTTAGTAGATAGAAATAAAATTTTAAATACACTAAAGTATGCATTTAATCATTTATGTTCACATCAAATTTCATTTTAATCCTTTAAATTTATAAAGTGTATTTTTTGTCTTTCAATTTTAACACCATTAGTATCATTTAACAGAAAATGATGGCTCACATTATTTAATTTTTCAAATAAAATTATCATTTGAATAAATTATTTTAATTGGGCAAAACAAAACAAAACACAAAAACAAATAAAAACAACAATACAACAAAATTCATTCTTGGCCAGAAATTAGAAACCCATTAATTGCCTTCTGCCCCTCTACGTTCAGTAACATTCATCTTAATTCATCCTCAAACTTCCTCCCAATCCTTCATAGAAGGAAATTATCAAGAAAACACGATTAAAATCAAGAAATGGGATCAATCAGAGCTACAAGTCATACTGGGTCAATTATTAAGAAAGATAATAAAAACTCTGGTTGAAGCTTTAAACCCTTAACCTTCTTACCAATCATAAAAATCAAAGGACAAAATTCTTAACCAAGATCGACGGCACAAAATAAATCAGAGGTTTACATGACAAAACCAGTTTGGATTGATTAATCACAAATCAATTATAAAGATTCACGAGATAAACCCAGAAAATTGAATATTCAACCTTCATGACTATTTACAGAGAAAAACCAGTTTGGATTGGTTTATAACCACCGATACCTTTTAAAGATGACCTGCCTGAGTACCTAAACCCAAACCATTGAAGACCCAACTTCAACGGCTATTGATCGGTCATACGACAAGGACGGGGACAAAGGATTGACGGCGAGGTTGAGGATTGACGGTATTGCTACTTGTTGGCCGGGGAAGAGGAATAGCTGAAGTCGAAGGACAGATGAGTGAGATTAGGGCATTCTTGATAAAAGAAATTATTTTATTCAAACCATACTTTTATTTAAAAAACAAAATAATGTAAATTAAAGAAACGCAATGTTGGATTGAAATTAAGTGATGTGTTGAGATTTGATTTGAGGAGCCAGTAATTACTTCTCCAATCATCACTTAAATTTTATTAGTCAGCATTTTTCAGTAAATTAGACTGACAGTGTTAAGGTTGAAGGATTAAAAGTATATTTTATAAACTTATAGGATTAAAATGGAACGAAATACAAACATAAATGACTAAATCTATACTTTAATCTTTTAAATAAGTAAAGAAAGTTTCTATAACATGTATCTTAATTTTAAAGGAGGTATTTTTACATTTTCAAAATAGAAAAAAGATTTCTACAATTTAGGTAAAATAGGGGGACAATCATTGTTTTTACTCATAAAATTAATATTGTGATTTTATAGAAACTCTAAATCTAGGGGGAAAATAGGATAAATTTTCTTCATGTTCGAGCTGCCATGGATAAACAACAGCCACTAATATAACAAATTTAAATCCCATAAATTATCCATCAAGCATTGGATATTTGTAAATATCCAGTAGAATTAATGTCCCTATTACAATAAGGCAATTTAAGCTCAGTTCTTTATGCTTTCTGCCATTATGTATTTCCATATATACATCAGGAAATAAATTAGCATAATAAAACACTACCTAGCACTTAATAATACTATGGTCAGTTTTCCATCATCAAAATCTCACATTGACCTAACCTGCACATAAAAATTATAATTACAACAAGTCAACCATCCACATATAAATCTTCCCATCAAAAAAGGGAAAAGAAAATCCCAAGTATGATGAAATTAAAATGGCTAGTCTTAATAAAGAAATGCAATCACTAAATTCATAAAATTCAGAATTTAAAAATTATAAGATTGCATAAAGATTATACTGGACTTGAATTTATAACAAGTCACATTATTCACAAGTCATGGATAATACAATTTATTCCCTAGTCTCTATGCAATCATAAAACCCACCTAAATAGTTTGAAAAATATGAATTCAATTCAAAATAAGAAATTACAGTGCTGAAATTTCTAAATTCTAAGCCTAGTGCAATCTTCATGTAGATAAAGTCTCTTTATGTACCGGGTTCAAGTACATCAATCTCTGAAAGCTATGGGATCTAATCTAAAAAATTATAAAATGCTAATTTCAATAAATAAAACTTTTTGTCTTTAACTTGTTCATTTTATTTCCAATAAATTTGAGTAACTGAATACTATCACTTCCCCATAATTGCCTCTAGTGATCTAACTTCTAAGATCAACTTGCTTTCACATACTTAAACCACCGGGAACCCAAAAAGTCTTCCATTCTGTTCAGATATTTCACTATCATAACAACCGGAAACTTGGTTGCTTCACTAAGTGACTATATATCATGACATGGTCAATCTTTAATAATTTTATTTCAGACATGGGAGGCTCAACTCAACAGATTTGAATTCTCTTAAGTGAGATCTTATCAAGCAAGAAAAAGGAACAGACAAGGTGATGATGGCAGGTGAGAATAACTGGTTAAGGCCAGAAGAAGATTGCAACCAGATCACATAGTGGTGTCTTTTCTAACCTCAAATTTTATGTTAAGTCAAACTTGTAACAAATGGGGTGAGCTTAAATTTCCCATCATATGAACTACACAACAAAAATATGGCTTCCTAAGTGAGCAATCTAAGTATGGACATCCATATCGACCCGACAAAGTTGGTGCATCAATACAAGATGTAAAATGTTCAATGTTGGGAACAGATTCAACTTATTTCAAGTAATCATGTCTCTCTCCCTCCCTCCCTCCCTCCCTCCCTCCCTCCCCCTCTCTCTCTCTCTCGCCAATTCAAGTACTCATGGCAAGTCAAAAACAAATGATATTATGCAGGCGTCTACTCTATGGAAGGGGAAAGAAAGAACTCTAATAGTTTCCCAATTCGAAATAGTCTTTAATTATATGAATGACCAGACAATAAAAAATGAAGAAGATCAGTATGAGACTTAAGTCTAAGGCGTTATTCTATTAAAAGTGGAGAGTAAATGAAAATGCATTGGTATACAATGTTACCTTTTTTTTTAATCTAACAAATCAACATAAAATGTTAGAAAAAAAAGGAAGAGATGGCGAACTCTTAAAATGCACGATATAATGTTTGAGTCAGGTTTATTTTTAGTAATAGCAAAGAAAAAAGGCATTGTCCTCTTATTGGTAAGAGGGGTGAAATTAAAAATGATAATATAATAATGGACATCAACCATTAAATAATCCAAGTAATAAGAATGGTTTGGGAAATGGCTAATGATTAAGAATCAAATTATCCTAATATAAACCAAAAAATAAAAAAGAAGGGAGGGAAGTAGATGTTTGTCAACTAAAAAAGATGAGATGAGAAAATGCAGACAAAGCCATATCCTAAAGCAGTTGATAAGTAAAGCATGAAAATTACTGCCAAGTGAGTGCACAAAAGTAACTCAAATCACAATATGGTAGTGGAAATATAACTAACACTCTAATGGACATTACAAAGAGATTATCAAATTCTTTCTTTCATTATTGTCCTTTGATTGACAATGCCATTACCAAAAAAATTCTCATTCCTTACCTCTAAGGTATGGACTGATATTTTAAAAAACAAAAAGTTTGTGTACATCCTAGACACAGATTAGACACTTGCATAAGACACAATAAAATACTTGAATGGATATCTACGTAATGTCTAGTGCAATCCATATATATGAAAGAAACAAATGCATGAAATAAAGGGACTGTTGTTTTTACCCTGCCTTGGCAGATGCAGTCATAAAGGGCAGTGTATATATTAGAACTAAATCGCTATGTGTTATTGTGCTTTCTTTTCCTCTTTTCACTTTTACTCTTTTCTTTTTTTTCCCTCTTTCTTCTTTCTCCTTTGATTTAGTTCACCACCACTATCTCAAAAAAGTGAGCAAAAAGCCACCATCTTCCATATCTTCCACGGTAAAAGCATGTAAAAACAAGATTTTCTAAGCTTTTGCCAGCAAATGGACAGCTAGGTAACTTGTCACACCACTAAACCAAAACATAAACAGTACAAAAAAAAAAAAGATATATCAAAGAGCCCATGAATCAACATGTTAAGTTAGTAACTACTGTTGCATAACTCTTCATACTAGTCATAAGATGAATTATTTTACCAATAATCTAAATGGGATCAAAAAGGCTGATTTGAATTACAACCAAGCCTGGACCATAAATGATGTACCTTCCTCAACAGCCAGAAGCAGGGTAGGCATTACTAGTTGGAAGAACCCCAATTGGAGGAGAACATTCTCTATTCTTTTCACTTCTATAATTTCCCAGTTGAAGTTCCGAAACACACGGGATTGTGCTTTTCCCATCAGCACCTTGATCATACAAAAACCCCTTGAAAACATGACCACTGATATGGACTGTGGCCATGTACGCAAACTCATCTTCTCCATTACCAATAGCTGACACCCTATGGCACCTGAATACCGCAGGGGCTCGAACATGGCCTGGTAAAGACTGTTTGAAGCTAGCATCTGCAATTCAAAGAGAACACATTATAAATCCCAATCGCCTACCACGCAGCCATTAATCATCAATACATTGAAAATAAAGTAGTATCTGACACTCGTAAGACTTAACAAGACGGAATAAATAACGTGAACAGGGGACCCATAATAATATATTTTGCCTCTCAGAAACAGAGCTATAAATTGGTTTGGACCTGAGAAGCATGGGTACTGGAAAACATATGTTATTGTATCAGTGACAATATTGACGAGTCTCTTTCTCATTATGGTATCCTCCTGAGGAATAGTTTTTGGAAAACTGATACTTCAAATTTAAATACAGAACATGGACGAGTGAGAGGGAGAGAGACTAATGACCTTGGTGGCAAGAGCTAGTATCTAAGCTTCTTGGAGTAGTGGCGTTGGAGGCAGAACTATGAGAAGTGGCGGCAGCATTGTGTAACGAACCGAACGCTCTAGGCCTCTTAGAACCGGGAGGCGAACCAGAAGCACCACCACCTCCTCCGGCGGCAGCAAGAACGGTCATATGGCGCTCACGGCGGCGAGCAGCGGGGACCCACGTGCTCTTGATATGAGTGCTACAATCGTAGCCACGTCCCTTACAACAAGTCCTGCATCGTCTATACCCACAATCTTTCTTGGCGCGATTCCCACAATCCTGACAGACCCTAAAATCACCCCCAAAAATCCCATTCTCTTCACCTTCTACATCGATCACACCTTTCTTAGCAGAATTCGCAACTTCCGCCGGACACATCTTGAGGTTCCAGAAATTGGAATTGCTCGGAGTATTCTGGTGATTGTGATCGGCGGAATCGTGAGGGAGGTCATTGGGGACGCAAGGAGCTGCAGTGAGGAGAGGGAAAATTCCGAGACCAACGCTGAGAGAAGCAGAAGAAGGAAGAGGATGAAGGTTAGAATGGTCCTGTTGGGGAGGTTGCTGTTGCTGCTGGTGTTGCTGGTGATGGTGGTGAAGAGAAGAAGGATTTGGAGCTATGAGAAGTAGGTCTCGCAGGCCTAACATGCTCATTTGATATCGTAGTGCAGTGACAGAGAGTGGGGGAGAGAGAGAGAGCTCTGAGAGATTTTGTGGGTTAGGTTGATTGATTCTTTGTCCTGTTAAGCTCTGAGCTGAGCATGGAGGTTTATATAGACTCACAGAAGCACAGAGAAGATACTCATGCTACTATGTGATCTATAAAGCGCACCTCAAAAATCGATATGGTATTGATACGTTGAATTTTTCCCCACATTAATAACTCGTTCTTAATTATAAAAGTGTGTGGACTTTTTAAAAAATTTTAAAAAAAAATATAAAAAATTTAATTACATTACTTAATTATATTATATATTGGATTTTATTACATTATGTATTAATTACTAACTTTAACAATATAATTTTAAAAAAAGATAAATTTTAATATCTTAAAGTAATGTAATTATTTGTTTTACTATTTTTTATAATTCTCTAAAAAAGTCAACATCCTTATAATCAACACCGAATAGAATATTTAAATAATTATACTAAATAAATATAATACTCTTATGGCTTGTTTTGTACAAAGAGTTTAGAGGGAGGGGAGGGAAAAGAAAATTTTAAAAAGTTGAATTTAATAAAATTAGAAAAGTGAGATTAAAATTTTATAATTAACTTTTCATACTTTTTTTATTTTATATCTTTTTTTTTATTGAAGTTGTATAACCCCATTTTTTTCAATTTTTCTAAATTTAACTCACATAAACTTTATTTTTTTTCTCTATTTTTTCCTCTCCTCTCATACCAAATAGCCCTTTAAGGAGTCGTATGGATTAGAGATAGCAAAAGTAACTTTTGATTATAAATAATTTATTAGAAATGATTTCAAAAAAAAAGTTATTTATCAAGGTGACTTGTGTTTGAATTAGGGATAATAAAAATTATTTATTTTGAGAATATGATAAGTGACTTTTTTTAATAAATAATTTCTAATAACTTCTCCAAATAAATATCTTTTTATAGTCTGTTTGAAGAATCCCCAAACTTAGGTTTCAAACCTAAGTTTATGCAAGCCAATACAAAACTCCTCTCACATACTTATTTCAAAATCTATAAAAATTATTCTCAAAAGCTAATCTAAACGTACCATTAAAATAAATCCATTGAATTATTAAAAGTACCCAAACACTCAACTGATGAAAAGTAACTTATTTTTGGTCCTTCCATCTACCAATTTAGGGTTCGCATCATGATATTAGATAACTTCTATTTTAAACACTATCAAGCATTAATCTAAGCTTTTTTTAATAAAAAGATTGGAACTTGTGTTAATCTGAATTAGAAAAGTTATATTTTAATTAAACCCAACAGTACTCAAATAGGAGTATTATTGAAGCCTTTGAAAAAAATACACATTATTCAAGGAAATATTTATGCATAAAAAAAAAGAAATATTTGAGTTAAATATAAAAAAATGTTTTAGAAAAGTCATATTAAATTAAGGTCAACAATACCCCGAATTTATTCAATTGTATTGAACATAAAACAATTGTATTAAAAATACTTATTTGAATTAAATGAAATTGAATAAACCTCACAAAATTATTATAATTTTATTTTATTTATTTATAACTTATAGCACGATGTGTATATATACACACACATATATGCGTGCGTGCGTGAGATATGTAGTATTTTGTAGCATTTATTGTAAAAATAACGATAACAACTATCAAATGAGCCCTGCGTCAAAAGTTTACATGTATCAAAGGCCTTATAGTTTAGTAGTAATGGTATCTTCTAAGTGGGAGGAGGTCACGGGTTCGATCTCGTTGTTATAACTTCAGACCATTAGTAACTGACCGAGCCTATAAGCTCCATTTTAAAAAACAAAAAATTCACATGTAAAAAGTTTTTGAATAAGAAAATATGTTTGACAAAGGCACCCCACTTCAGCCACATCTATTCTTGGATTTGAACAGGTAACATCGTATCAAAGGAAATTATTTTAAAAAGAATTAAGACTAATGTGTATGGTTTTAAATACTATCTGCCGTACTCAGATTTTTTTTTTCCGGCAATCATCTGCCGTACTCAGTATAAAAGCCAGTGTTTGTTGAATTTAAATCTAATTATGACATCTCAATATACTTTATTCACATATTTATCATCTTTTTTTAAGCTATTAATGTTGAGTGCGCATATTAAAAGTGTTTCCATGGTTTCGTGCAAATTATTTAAGAATGTGTTTTAGGGGGTTCAATGCACATTTTTAACAACCAGCTAATTTAACAAATTTTTTTAATCTACATAAAATCCAAATTAGTTTAATGAAAACTTTTGTTTTTTTCCTCAAAAAATGAATCTTATATTAAGTATGGGAGGTATTAATATAATTTGCTTGAAATATTTATTATATACTTCTACCAATTTTAAATATAAGATCCAATTGAGTTTTTTTTTAGAGATTAACAAAAGTAAATAAATTATCTAATCATATCATATGCAGTGAATCATTATTTTATATATTAGTTTATAAGTTAGATAAAATAATTTTAAAAAAATTAAATATTTAATGTAATCAGTTTTCTTATATTTTTATAAAGGGAAAATTGAGTTTTAGTCCCGACCAAGAGATTATACAACAAAATAGTCCCGCGAAATTGCGTAATTGCAAAAAAGTCCTATGGGACTTTTCTGTAATTAATTGCCTTAATAAAATAATATTTCTCTATCTCCCCTCTGATATGATAACTAACGCGCGTCAGTCAACTTCCTCTCTCCTCTCTCTCCCCCCATTGACAACTTCATCTACCTTTATTGACAACTTCGTCTGTTTCCATTGACAACTTCAAGTGGCCCTATTGACAAATATAGCGCACTCTTTCTCTCTCCCCCATTGACAACTTCATCTGGCCCTATTGACAATTTTGGCTGTTTCCATTGACAACTCCGGGTGACCCTATTGACAACTATAACGCACTCTCTCCCCCCATTGACAACTTCATGTGGCCCGATTGACAACTTCAAGTGTTTCCATTGACAACTTTAATAAGGTCACATGAAGTTGTCAATGCGGGAGAAAGAGTGTGCACTATAGTTGTCAATAGGGCCACCCGAAGTTGTCAATGGAAATAACCGAAGTTGTCAATGGGGGAGAAGGGGGGAGAGAGTGTGTTATAGTTGTCAATAGGGCCACCCGAAGTTGTCAATGGAAACAAATGAAATTGTTAAGAAGGCAATATGAAGTTATCAATAGGGGAGAGGGGGAGAGAGAGGAGGGAGGGAGTTGACTAACGCGCGTCAGTTGTCATGTCAGAGGGAAGAGAGAGAAATGTTATTTTATTAAGGCAATTAATTACAGTAAAATCCCACAGGACTTTTTTACAATTACGTGATTTTACGAGACCGTTTTGTCGTAAATTTTGTTGACCGGTACCAAAATGCAATTTTCCCTTTTAAAAAAGTAAAATTTTTATATTAAAGATATATATTTATATATTAATAATAAGAAAATTCCAAAAAAAAATATCAAGAAAATGTAAGAAAAGACACTTCAATGTGTTGAAATTTAAAAATCTTATATTAGTCCTTTGTAGGAATTTAGAATTTTTGGAATCTTAAAAATTTTATGAAATTACCTAAATGCCACTAAATTTTAACAACTTAAATATCTATATTAACAGCTTGAGTGGACATTATCTAAACATTTCTGGAGGTGTTAGTATAGACACTCAAGCCGTTACTAAGACACTCAAACTATTAAAATTCAGTGGTATTTAGATAATTTCACAAAATTTTTAAAATTCTAAAAATTCTAAATTTATACAAAAAAACTTATATGAGATTTTCATATTTCAACACACTAAATTCTCTTTTTTATCATTTTCTAAGCATTTTTTCTGTGATTGTTTCATTAATAATTTCATTTTATTAATAAAAAATTATGAATATATGACTATAAAAATTATGTGAGAGAGAGAGAGAGAGAGAATTAACGAAAGATTTATAAATGGACAAACAAGATAATCTGTCAGAGCCACGATGGACAGAGAGTACTCTAAAAATGTAAACAGAGTTGCGGGGGATGATTCCACCAGGCACAATTATTTAATTTTTTAAATCATGGCACAGGTAATATTAATTGCGTTTAGGCATTTTCAATATTTAATATTAAATTTGAGTTGTTATTAATAATAGGATAAGCCATAAAAGTTATAACAAATATTTAAAGTGGACTTGTAAAACAAGTGCCCAAGTCCTTCACTGATACCTATAATGTTTTCTTCATATATTTTAAAATTATGGGTTTAAGCATTTTAAATATCTTGCATGTTATTATTATTTATTTAGTTTTTCAAATTATAAAAATATTTACTAACTTTCAAATCTTAAATTTACATTTTTGTATTCGTTTGTAATAATTTATTTAGGAGTAATAATATTTTATTTACGGAGTACGATCTCGTACTTGCATTTGACTTCTTTAAAAAGAGTAGAGTTGTTTGTATCTCAAATGTGATTTTTAATATATCTTTTATTTAAATTAGGTAGTTCATAGATTTAAAATATTTATAGAGTATTAATTTATTTTTTAATTAAAGGAGCAAGAGCAAACAAGTGAGATTAAATTTACATTCTCTTATTTATAAAGAAACTTTTGTATTATTAGGTTACAAGATGATTGTCATCCTCCCCAAAATCAGTAATATATGATGTAATTATAAAGTTGACATTGATCATAAATATAAAGTATATTTATCATATATATTAATCTTTTTTATTCTCCCTAAACTATAATTAAGTATACTAAAAGAGAAATAAAAGGAATTAAAGAAAATAATTAAAACACTTTAAAAAATCATGTCATATTGGCTACTTTAATCTAAATAAATTAAATAAATATATTTTATATTAAAAATGGAAAGAAATATTATTATAATTGGTGATGGGATATTGAGAATGTGAGTTTTTTTTTTTTTTCTGTTTTCTTTTTTGGGTTTGTGCCAGCCAGCATATGAAGAATGAGGTTAACATTTTGGGAGAGAGAGATTCCAAATGATGCATGAATATCCATTCACATTAATTGGTGACTGCTTCTTCTGCTTCAGGCTGCTTCTGCTTCTGCATCTTCTGTGTGTGTTTTGCTTTCTGCTCTGTGTTGTTAAATTCATCAGATTCTGACACGTAAGTCCACTTTCAGATTGTTGTTTTCCCTGTCGCACACATAATTAAAACCCTCATAACTTCTTTTTGGACTCTGCCTCCTCTGTCTCTCTCTCAATCTCTCTTTTATCACGGTATCTTTCAACCCAGGAATCTTTCTTCCATTTTTTTCTCTCCATATTTACAAAATTCTGCCATTCTTGTATTCTCCATCTAGTCTTTAATAAGGGTGGGAGGAATGAATAATTATTTATATGATAGTAAAATATAGACATATAGTATAATTAACAAGGATAATATAAAAAATGACTTGAGTTTTACTACAAATTTAAAATTTTTAATTGTTTTATTAGTATGTGAAAATTAGGAGAAAATGTTTCCATTCACCCCTCTTCCATTTCCACTTCACTTAATTTTTTATCATTAGATTGACTTTTAATGATTGAGATTTATTCTTCAAAACAATAATATTTTTAATATAATATAAAATCTCAATCATTAAAAGTTAATCCAGCAATCGAAGGAAAAATTAAAAATAATGGAGAAATTAAAGAATTAGTAGTTGATCCCTTGTACAAATGATAAGAGTGAGAGAGTATGTGTATTATTTATTAAGAAAATGACACTTAAATACTATTTGAAATTGTAAAATCCAAATTGGTATGTTAACATTTCAAACAAACATTGAGGTACCACGGACCAAATTGGGTTTTTCATATTTTTTGATTTGAACAGTAGCAGAATTTCGCAAGATAAGTAATGAGATTTGCAAGAAGAGTAATGGATTTCGCTAGTTTTTTCTGATCTCTGTTTTTCTCTCTCCCTCTGATAGCACTGTTCATCTGACACTGACTGACGCATAATGACAAAGGAGAGGGAAAGTTTCTCATAGCAAAGGAGAGAGGAGATTTTCATAAGTTGAGTAATGGGATCTACAAAATTAGTAATGAAATTTGCTAGTTTGTGGATCACTTTTCATATCACCAAATTTGAACAACAGGGGAAATGAGAGATTTTTTACAAGTTGACTAATGAGATTTTCAAGAATAGTAATGAAATTCGCTAGTTTGTGGATCACTTTTTACATCACTGAATTTGAAAAACTCAATTTGGTCATAGTACCTTAGTGTCTTTTTAAAATATTAACAGACCTTTTTGGATTTTGAAAATTCAAATGGTATTTAAGTGTCATTTTCCCTTATTTATTTGATGGATTTAATTTTATATAGTTCACTAGCAAAGAAAACAAGAGGCATTCTTGTGTAAACTCAATTTGTCATGTTATTTGTGATCTGACTATTAAATTACAACAATTCAAATAATATTAATCCTAATTGGCTACTCATGTATTTCATATTTTTATTTTTCTTTGAATAAATAAATTACTTAATTAAGATTTCATGAGGAATGAAAAACTGAATATTGTGAAATCTTTTAATTTTATTAATATGCCAACTAATATTTAGTTAGTGCTAAATCATCACATAAGTTATTGCATTTTAATTGGTCAAATCATAAATTACGTGGTAAATCAGGTTCATACAAAAATTTCTCAAAAAAAATAGTAATTCTTTTCAACAACATATCAAATATTTTTATTCTTTTTATAATTCAAATTTTAGCCTTTAAAGTTCTTTAAAATATCAAATATTATATATATATATATATATATATCATATAACTCAAACATTCTTTGATAATTATATTAAAATCAAATTACCACTTTGGTTCATATCATAAATTCATTTAGAGATTACATTTTTTGTTCTAAGGACAAGTTCACCCAAATGTTGTCAATGATTTTTTTTTTTTCAATTTAGCCATGTTTAATTCTAACTAAAAATAGAGAAAAAAAGAAAGAAGTGAATTAGTTATTTCTTAGTTATTAAAATTTATCAAATTATGGCATACATATTTATTGACTTCATTTGTTATTTTAGCATATGTGAATTAGTTAAAATGAATTTATAATAACTAAAGGTGATTAGTCTTTCAAGGCAGTAATAATCCCTCTTTAAAAAATTAATGGATGAAAAAGGCCTAAATCAGACTAACCTGCTCACTAATAACAAAATTTTCAGAGTACCAATACTCTTTGTGCCTATAAAATTTTATAAGGTTGTTATCACCCGTTAAATTTTTAATTTGAGATTTTTTTTCCCAAAAAAAAAAAAATTCAAGCAGATTTCCCCTTTCGTTTTGAGGCGGAGAGCGCAGAGGCTGGGGATGGTGTGACTGTGAAGTGACGCGTGGCGGCTAGACAGTATGAGCAGGGGAAAGGACTGAGGAGGCAATCAGATTTGTTTGGTTATGTTGTGCTGTTCGGATACGAAGTGAGAAAGGAATCAGCAAAATGACAGGTATGTGTTAATTTGTTGGTCAGGTCCCCTGTCAGCCGTTTTGTCTTGTGTTTAGAATATCGGTGAACAAGATTATTTATTTATAATCATATTATTAAGATTCGTTTAAATTAATTTTGAGAATAATTTTTATACTTTATGAGATAAGTATGTGAGATGAGTTTTACCTTGATTTACACAAACTTATATTTCAAAAGTGAAACCAAACAGAAACTGAGATTAGATAAAAGTTAAACAGTGTAATATGATTTATATTTCTAGTAGTGATAATATAGGTATGTTTGAAATAACAACAGGATAAGTGACTTATTTGTAATCGGACTTATAGATAAGTCAGATCATGTATGTTTAGATTGACGATAGTATAAGTGACTTATGTAAAAGTAAAATGTGTTTGGTTGATATGTTGAAAAATAACTTATTATGATAAACGGCTGAAAGGGATATGAATATTAGTGAATATATTATACATATATGTATTGTAAAATTCAAAAATTATACCAGAAAAAAGTAAAACTAATTTAGCAAAAGTTAAAATAAAAGCTTAAAATATATAATTAATAAAAAAAATTAAATGGTTGAAAATGCATGTAAATTAAAAAGCAAAGAAATGTAAAATTTCTTATGAAATAATATTACATTACTAATCGAATCATATGGACCATATGTTTCTGTCTCAAATTTCATTACTAACATAATTTATTTGGATTTTATAATTACTACCTCCGATCATTATAAGACCTAATTGACTTTTTTTTCGCTTCCTTGATCTCTCCAAAAAGAACCAACTATGTCTTATAATTAAAATTTAAGAGAGTCTTATTACATATAAATATATTGTGATATTTATATTACCTTCGGTTCTAATGATAAGATTTAATTGACTTTTTTTGCTTCCCTGATCTCTCCAAAAAAACAAATAGATCTTATAATTAAGACTGGAGGTAGTCTTATTACATATAAATATATTATGATAAATTTTAATGCTTTAAAATAATACAATTAGCTTTCTTAAGATTCTCTAAAAAAGTCAACTAGATCTTATAGATAAGACTTGATAGAGTAAATTGTAACATAAAATTAAAATAAGATAATTTTCTACTATAAGACCAATGGTAATAAGCAACAAACATTTGCTCATTCAAATAAGACCATTTTCCCCCATAAGACCAATATCTTTATTTTGTTTCCAAACACTCAATTAAGTCTAATGTATTAAAATAAGTCTATTTTGAGATAAATAAGATCAATTAGTCACTCTTATTGACTTCCCAAATACACACTATAAATTAATTATATAGAAATAAAACTCGTTTAATTAATATGCTTAAAAGTAACTTTTGATGAGGGATAATTAAAAAAGACATGAATCTTATTATATTATATGTGTGTATATTATGATATTTAAATATTATAATAGAAAAATGTAAAATAAATTTTTAGAAAAGCTAAAAATTATATAATTAATAATATGATTAAATGAATTTTTATGATCATCCAAAAAAAATCAACTGAGTCTTATAATTAGGTCTAGAGTATTTTATATGTAAATATATTGTGATATTTATACTCGGTCTTAATTATAAGACTCAGTTGACTTTTCTTAGTGAAGTTAAGGAAGCAAAATATGATACTTAATTATATCATATATTGTATTTTATTATATTATATATTAATTAATAAGTCAAATAAAATAGTTTGAATAAAACAATAAATTTTAATACTTTAAAATAATATAATAATAATTAGTTTTATTAGGATTTTTTAAAAAAATCAATTAGATTTTATAATTAAAACAGAAAGAGTAAGATATAATAGAAAAATGAAAAAAAATTAAAAAAAATAGTTGAAATAAACAATTTATCATTACTTATAAAAAATAACTTATAGTTTATCAATCAGATTGAAAAAAAATTATACAAACACATTCTTTTTTTTCCTACTTTTGGAAACAGAAGATCTCAGGAGGAAACCGACGATTGCTCCCAAACACGCCCATAACCTATAATAAATGAAATCATGTTAAATAAAACAAATTTAATTTATAAATTACAGAATGAACATTCGTATTAAAATTTTATTGAGATGACAGGTGAATATAACTAACAATTTCTTCTTCTTTTTTCTTAAGAGCCAAAGGAGTAAAAGATGTTTCGTAATAAAAGATGTTGTGAAAAAAATAATAAAAAATGTCACCATTTATACAAAAAATATTTATTAATAAAGATCTTAAAAATTGTAAGATTACAGAAAATCTTATAATATATTTATTTTAAAAATATTTTTTCCCATGAAAAAAGAGCTTAAACAAAACCAGATGCACCTAAAAAGAATTTTATAAAAAAGAAAATACTAAAATTTAAAATTTTTAAATAATAAGTTTCCAAATAAATGGAAAATATGCATGAATCTCAGTATCCGAATAAAAACAAATTCAATTTAAGGACCAAATTGATGAGGAAACCCTCACTTGTCAACAACCTATTAAATAGTTGAGATGGGACTAGAGAAAATATACAGAGTTTGGTTAGGGTTAATTTCATAATCGAAGATTTATATTTTAATTTTAGGTCCGTCAAAATTATTACTATTTTTAAGGTCCTTATTAATAAATATTTTTTTTCTGGATCCTACTCAATAATTTTCCCTTGAATAAATACTCACTTGATCCTTTTTTTTTTTTACTACAAATGTAAGATGTGTATATTATAAAAAAAAAATGTAAGATAAGAGAGTATATGAGAGATAGAGAGTAATTTTTTTAAAAGAAATAATTAGTTGCATATATTTAATCAAAGTAAAAATACCAATTTAAAATTTCAGAGAAAATGGATTTACTTTTTATATCAAGGATCATCATTAGAGTTGGGAAAACGGGTCAACCCGTGGGTTGTGGGTTGGCCCGCACCAACCCACGGGCCTAGCGGTGCGGCCTATACGGCCCGCACTTCCGCGGGTTGGAATTTACTCAACCTTAACCTGCGGATTGATTCACTTTTTTTCAAACAAACCAAAAAATTT
>JBAGKO010000014.1:5603513-5616095 GCA_037177275.1 Acacia concinna
ATTTGTCTTCAAGACCATAATAAGAGTATCTCAAACCTCAAAAGTTTTCTTCCTATTGGTTTAATTTGATATTTGGACCTTTAGCCTTCAGGCCTTTCATATTTGTAACATAACAATCAGATCGTCAAAGTGTCAAAATTTTTCTTGTCACATCATTTACAAGAACCAATAGAATTATTTTACATATGAATCATCACAAAAATAATAGGACTTACTGTCACTCAATCACAAAATGATGGGACTTATAGTCACTCAATCACAAAATTAAGAATATTATGGCTTCTGGCAATTCAATAAGATTAAAATATTGTAAAATAAATTAATTATATGAAAATTCATGATTAAATATAAACAATATATAATTCCATGATCATTAGATCAAATTATATAATCATTTATAATACTATTATGTATTAATATAAATAAATTATATAAACAACGTAAATATATAAAATATAAACAATATAATATAACATAAAATGTAAATAAAATAAATAAATATAATTTTAAATAAGTAAATAAACAAGTGAATCGTAATTAAAATGAAATAACATAATTTAACAACATAAAATATAAACAATACCATAATATAAAATGAAGGAATCTAAATGTTGCATAAATAAGATATTCCCATATTAAATAAAAAAAACTTGCAAAGGAGAATAAAGCAACACTAATCTCCAATCTTAGTAATGAAACCCGATTTATAAAACAATCAATAAAATATGGTCTTTTGAATTTTATATAATGGTTTAGATTATCCCTGATATACATGTAAACTATAACAAGAAGTATAAAATTAGATGGCATAAAATAAAAATAATATAGAACAATAGATAATGTTAAGTAGAAAGATAAAATAACTTAGAGAATAAACGACAATAAAATATAGGACAGAAATAAGAAAGTTCATTAGAGAGTAAAAGAAATAGAAAATCAAACCATAGAACTTCAAAGCGAGCACAAGCTGATAACGTGTCGTAAAATTGAAGAAAATAGTAAGAATAGAGAATAATATAAAATGAGAAGAAATAACAAGACAATAGAATGAAAGAGAAAAGAGAATGACATATCACATTCACTTTGTTTCATTGGTGCACAAATGCCTTATACTTTGTCTCTATTTATAAGCCTCTACACATTGAAGACTAACCCAAGAAATACAAACACATAAAGAAAGTAATTAAGCAACATCACAATTGGTGGTTGTAGGAAATATGTACTCAAAGGACAAGACATTTCAATTTGAGAGGTTGTACGGAATATGCACTTAAGAGTTAAGACTTTTCAATTTGAGAGTTATAGAATATAATTAGGGGTGAGCAAAACCGAATAGAAACTAAAGACCGAATCAAACCAAGTCAATTTTAGTTTTTTCAATTTGGTTAATTCGGTTTTCAAAATCAATTTCGATTTTTTCTGTGTTCAATTTCAATTCGGTTATAAGAAAAAAAAATTGGTTAAATCGAAAAACCGAATAATACATAATATAATTATATTTAATATATACTATTTAACAAATGCATGTTTTTTTAATTAAATATGTGTGGATTTTGAATTATATTAGATAAATAAAAGGGAGAATTGCAATTTAGTCCCAAGGAAGGAGCTTTACGACAAAACGATCTCAAGAAATCGCATATTTGCAAAAAAGTCCCGAACAAAATCACGTAATTGTAAAAAAATCCTGTAGAGTTGTCTATACTAACATAGAGTTGTTAATGAAAACTCCATGTTATGAACATGGAATTGTCATTAACAATTTCATGATCTTCATTGACAACTTTAGAAGTTTTTTGCAAATACGCGATTTCGCGGAATCATTTTGTCGTAAATTTCTTTCTTTGGGACTAAGTTGCAATTCTCCCTAGATAAAATCTATTTGTATTTTAAATCTAATTAATTAATTTTATATATTTCCTCCCCTAATCTAATCTTAAGGGTAAAAGAATTTTTTTAAGAAATGTATTTATATATATTTGATTTTGTGGATAATAAATAAAAAAGTTCGGTTAATAACTGAACCGAACCGAAATATTTTAGTTCGGTTTTCTTTCCTTTTCGATTTCGATTCAATTATAAATATTATGTAATTTCGGTTTTTATCAAAAACCGAAGTGAAAACCAAATGTTCAGCCCTAAATATAATGCCAATGATGTTATAGATGTCCATACATAATTATAATATTTACAAAACACCAACTTTAAATTAGGCTAATATCCATTACTTTTTGTAGTGGGGCTCAATAAGTCATGTTGTTTTTATGAAAGTACTAAAATATCCCCAACTCAAAAAAAATGTAGAGGCAAAAGCACTCAAAAAAATTTGTTCAAAGTGCGTCAAGCAGCATATTTGATTTGGATACTACAATAACCATGGACGTTCAAAACTAGGTGAAAGTACAAAACCACCCCCTACTCAAAGGAAAAAAACATATCTTTATATATATATATATATATAAAGCAAATATATAAAGGATTTGCATCTAATTCTAGTCTAGTTTGGAGCTTACCTCTAATTCTCATTTTCTTTTATACGTGGTCAAAGGATTGCATCAAGCTGAGTCTAATGATTTTATTGATTTTTAAATTAAGCCAGTCTTGTATCCGGACCACCTTATAAGTACTGTTTTCTCAAGACATAAAATATTGTGTTCGGCCAAAACTATTTTCTTATGGATTTCATTAAAAATTAACTTTTCAAATTAATCTCGTGTCTTCCTCAATTGGACGAGTTTTCATGTACTCCATATGGTATAATATCCATTATCACTTCCAATTGTTAAATTAATTCCAAATCCCTAATATAAATAACTCGTGTGAAAAACATAAAACTTAAAATAAATTGACTTATTTATAAGCACCTATGGTCCTCTCTACATAGAGAATTATTTTTGGTTCTATTTATTATAGTGTAGATTTTGTACTCTTTGCTAGAATGTATATTAAATAAGGGATGAATTAGAAAGTTATTAAATTTTAAGACAAAATTAATTAAGTTCACTATTTTTCTTAGTCCCAATAAAACATGTTAGAAGTTACTTATAAATAAAAGTATATGAGCATATAACAGTAGTTCACTTGTTTGAAGTGTAAAATTTCATGCTATTTTCATAACAAAAGATTAATTTTAATGGTTGGATAGATAGGTTTTCGTAAAACTGGGGGTATTTTGATACTTTCATCTCTATTTTAATTTTTAAATATTCATGGGTGATTGTGCACATTTAAAAAAGCATATGGTCAACACACTTTAGGTAGAACTATATGAGCTTCCTTTTTTCACATTTACCCATTTTTGAGTTAGGATATTTAGGTATTCTCCCGGGGCGGCATTGGTCACACCACAAAAAGTAATGCATACTAGTCTAGTCATGCGAGCGTGCCATTTTTTAAAAAAAAAAAATGTTTGATTACTTTTACACTTAACAATTTTTGAGTAATTTTACACATTTAATATAAATTCATGGACATTTTTACATCTTCACCCTTTTTTATTTAAATATCAAAGAATTGACAAAATATTATCCATTTAAAAATCAAAGGAGATAATATTTTAAAATGCAATATAATAACTTGAAAAAAAAAATCAAATTATACATCATGTAACGCACCAAAATTCGATATCACTAACCAAGGGATGGGAGTATTTAAACCAAAATCTGCACTTCTGGAAAGAAATTTTTGGGGCAAAAAAGGCTGATTAGTGGGAACAAGTCATGACTAAAATATAGTCTTCCGAAGATGATGAAGCTACCATTTACATGTTAAAAGATCATCAACTTAAAACAGTTGAGACAGTCAACCAAAAGCTTCCTCCTAAAAGGGTCAAGCAAAAACGCCTGAAGGTGAGAAAATTTTATGCAGAAGTTTTAAACAAACTACTGGTGCTGCCTCAACTGTGCGTTTCACATCAGTATGTCATCAATGGAAATATCATATGTACAAAACTCGTCTTTGCAGATAAGAGACTAAGTAGCATTTTCATCATTTGTTGGGGTTGGAGGAGGATTCTGTTCGTTTGTTGGAGTTGGAGGGGGATTATGTTCGTTTGTTGGAGTTGGAGGGGGAATGTTCTGTTCCTTCCTTTTTCTGAAATATTTACCACCAAATTCTTCAGCCATTTCTGGGTATTTTGTCTTCAAAAAGTTATCCAGGCACTTCCTGTACGAAAAATCTTGCTTCTGACCATCTTTCAATACCAAATAGAAGCACCTGCTGTCTTGAAAATTGGTATGCTTGCTCACCTGTCAAAAGTTCCAGAGTTATTTTTAGATGAAAATAACCATCACGAGGAATATGAGGATTGGTCAAGAAATATACAAGGAGAAAGGTTATGTAACAAGAAGGAGACGACCTCTCTCGGATATTCCTCAAACACCACGAGGAAGAAAACAAACATTCAGCTTGTCATGCATTACAAACTAGTGAATAAAACACAGATATCCACAAATTTCTACACAGATTGCAATGGCCAAAACCTTTGAACCATTAACCATGAGACTTCTCCAAACTCACTCAGTTCTCAACCCAGGAAAAGCATCAAGGCCAACACATTTTGGGGAGAACTAGCTCTAGGTTCTAGTGGTGAATAATATCGATATTGTCACAGGCTCAAATATTAAAACTGATACGCTGACACGCACATAATGTATGCATGCATGTGTGTTGGTCATAGATATACCAGAAAATAAACCATCATCATTTAGTGTTAGTCCTTCAGGTTATAAAATAAAACACTATCTGATCTATCAGAGCCATGACAGCGATGACTTGGAAGTCCAAACTTAAAGGGCAAGGAGAATGAAGAGAAAGGTACCATCACATAGTCCACCCCTGCACCCATTTTGGCTGCTTTATCTGGATGGTGTTCAACCACATTCTCAAGTATAAAAATTTGATCCTCAGCTGCCAGAGGGTCTCCGTCGTTGTACCTTCACATAATATTTACAAATAGAAAATAAATTATAGCAATAAAAAAATGCTATAATATATCACAAATATCAAATGAAATTATAGGAAAAATAAAAAGTTTAGAAATTTATCATAGAAGAATATTTAAAAAAAGGATATTGTCATGATGTCTTATACTGTAGCATCCATTTCTTCAATTCCTTTCATTAATCTACTATTAAAAGGGTAAATCTCAGTAGGAACAGTTGTAATAGCTCCTGAGAACTTGTTAACAGCCAAATGCAATCAGTAAAATATTCCCTAATGGGTGGGTTTATTGCCTAACCAACTTACATACCATGCACCTTGCAAGCAATGACAATAGACAACCAAGAAACAGGCAAACGGTGTCACAAATGCTTTAGCCCTTTAGGTTTAAGCTTTCAAAGCATGTCATCATGAAAGGTGCATTGCTATTGCCTTGAGGAACTTACCCAGATTGTTGCATTATCCGTCTAATATTCTGCATGATTGGTTCAATATCTTTGAGAATATCCTGTTCCTCTGAAGTGAACATATCCAATCTCTGTCTGGTTGCTGTATATAGTCCGCCAATATTAGTGTCACGATTTGCTCCAGGTGTTCTGGGAGGGCGAATCTTGTTCTTCCGCTCTCCAGCATGCGAACCCCAACCTTGGGAACCATCAGAGGGATTTTTCTTGAACATTTCCTGACTCTGCTTCCCCCACTGATCTTTGTCACCATTGTTAGGTGTAGCATTCTGGGAATCCCATCCTCGAGAATTTCCACCCCAACCTTGGTTTGCTTGCAATGCTGGGGACTTGGATCTTCCCCAAGAGCTATTGTCCCCTTGGTCATCTGAAGAAGAGCGGCCATCATTTTGGGAATCCCATCCACGAGACCTTCCACCCCAAACTTGGTTTGCTTGCAAAGCTGGGGACTTGGATCTTCCCCAAGAGCTACTGTCCCCTCGGTCATCCGAAGAGCGGCCATCATTTTTGCCAAATCCAGGGCCCTGAGAGCCATCTTGGGGTGCTGGATTTTCCTTGAACTCCCTTCTCTGTGTTCCCCATTGATCGTTGCCACTATTATTAGCTGTAGCATTCTGGGAATCCCATCGACAAGAACTTCCACCCCAACCTTGGGTTGTAGGCAATGTCGGGGACTTCGATCTTGCCCAAGAGCAATTGTCACCTAGGTCATGTGAAGAGTGGCCATCATTTCTGCCAAATCCAGGGCCCTGAGGGTCATCTTGGGGCTCTGGATTTTTCTTGAATAATTTTGTACTCTGTTTTCCCCATTGATCTATTGTACTATGTTTTCCCCATTGATCTATGGCACTATTATTAGCTGTAGCATTCTGGGAATCCCTTTGAGAATGTCCACCCCAACCTTGGTTTGATGGCAATGTCGGGGAGTTGGATCTTCCCCAAGAGTGATTGTCCTCTTGGTCATGTGAAGAGCGGCCATCATTTTTGCCAAATCCAGAGCCCCTAAAATCATTTTCTATCTTTTCAGGATCAATGTCTCCTCTTTCAAGTTTATTCTTAGCCCATGACGACCATCCACTAGACTTTTCTCCTGTGTGATCATCATCAATTTGCTTGGCATTCCACTTACTGAAGCCCCCAGAACCTTCTACCCTTTCAGAATTAATATCTTCTGTTTCTGGTTTACTTTTCGTCCATGAAGACCAGCTAGCAGACTTTTTCATTGCAGAATCATCATTATTTTGTCCCTCAGTCCATGTATTGGATATCCAAGAAGTATCTTGGGCCTCTGTTTCAAACATGGCATCCATACCAGAGTCCCTCTCTGGAGATAATTCATAGTCCTCTGCAAATAATTCTTCAACGTCCTCTCCCAAACATGCATCAGTGTTTATTCTCTCTTGTGTGGTGCTTCTCACCATATGTAAGAAGCTATAGACATCCAAATCAATATCATCTGATTTTACCTACAAAAGAAATTGCAATGGTGAAATGATTGTTAAAAGAGCTCCCTCATGAAAACCACAAGTCAAATATTAAGTCTGATTTCCAGAGAAACTACATCAAATACCTCTTTTGCATCCCACAGGACTTCAAAACTTGAGCCTGTGCCAACAGTCACACGTTTGCCCCAAGAACAAGATGCAACAATGCTTGATAGGGTATCTGTGTGACATTTCTCAGCAGCACTCTCAAAACATCTTCTAGGTGTCTGACCAAGCATGGAAGACAAAAATAACATCTTTCATTAAACCACATGCCATGCAGATAGTACATTTTAGGAATGAGCAAGGCTGTTGTGACTTACAAATAGTGTTGCATCAGTAAATGGAATTTGAATCTTTAGCTGTTTGCCCAAAGCCTTGTAGCCACCTGTATTGAATCCAACTAAACTCCCGCCACAGGTCATACTACTTGCCAAGAGAATCAGATGCTCCCTGAGAACACCTTTTGCAACCATCTTTACAGATGATGCAAGACGCTGTTCATAGCAACAAAAGATTAGTCCATTTAATCAGATAATTATAGGAAAGCAGATCAGCTGAAGTGAGGATCAGCGAAATTTGTGCAAATATGAATAGCAGAGAATTAAGGAGAGGCGAGATGAGGGCAAGCTTACGACACTTCACACAGATCCACAGAATACAAGCAGATCTGTGGATACCCATTGGGGGGTAGGGCAACAAAAGAAGATCCAGAGAACAAAATAGTATAATCCACACGTGAGAATAGCAAAGACTAGACCAAAATTAAGGCATTTCAATCAAACCGGAGATTCAGTAGTTTGTTATATCTGTCTCACTTTCAAGTGCAGTAAAGAGAAGGAAAATGCATGAATACTTCAACTACAAAGACAAAATGTACTAATCCTTAAACCATAGACTAAAACTCAACTTTGCATTTTGACATAAGTTAAAGAGCCAAAAAGTAATATTGGCATCACTAACACAGGATTTTTAACCCAAATGAAACAAAATGAATCCAAGATTTGCATTGATATGAACAAGTCTTGTAAACTTGGCAAAATTTAATAAACTTGAATGTTGAATCTTAGACAATGAAAACAAGGATCAATGGGGTGCTCAAACTGAAGGCGATAATTTTTTTTACAACCAGTTAAATACATGCTCAACATGAGTAAGCTTGAAGCCAGCAGACCCCAACACTAAAATTATGGATAATAAATACAATTTTTTTCCAATAGAAATTGATGATATGCATTCAATTTATTTTTCACATCCTTAGATTCTGATAAAATAGAGGAACAAGCATACCTGGATCACTTGATCAAAAACACATGAAATCCCCAACAATTCCTCAACTTGCTTAATTGCATATGGAATTGAACGAGTGGTATCAATTAAATGAAGGACAGGAACGCATGAGTCAAGTACAATCCTCCAAGCATCACCACTTTGCTTTACAGCTGTCTTGTCAAGAAGGATTTCCAATGCCAGCTCACCTTTTGGAGATTTGTAGGGGTTGTGCACCCACATATTTGAATCTGGATTGACCCAGATTATGCTTGCAGAGATAATGCGGGCATCTCCTATTTATTTGACAGGGAAAAAAAAAAGTAAATTCATGGAAAATACATAAGCAAGCAACAAGACAAATTGAATGATAGACCATGATGGGTGATTGCCTTAGTTTCGTAAGTAATTAATTATCCAACTATATGCAGTACAAGGAATCTGAGTTTTGCAAAGGCTTGAGTAGGGAAACTAGTAATAAGTGGGCAGCAACCAGACCACTTTTCCTATTAAAATTCACCAATCTTCTGGAAATAAATTTGGTTGCGTCAGTTTGATACTAAATTAGAATGACAATTGACGGCAGCAAATGAGATTGACATGCAGGATTATCCCAATATTCAACCAACCACCAACCAAGCACTGAATTATCAACTTCACTAAAGAAAGCAATGCATTGTAAGATGCAGAAAACGTTGGCTCTGATAAGAGCCAGCCAAAAACCCAAAAAAAGGGCAAAATTATTGCTCTGATGCTGAGATATTAACTTCACCAAAAAGGACCAACTTGAGACTTACATATAATTTAAGCTTCATAACCAAATAGCAAAAATTAAGCAGTTTTGATGTAAAACACAAACAAACTAATTTAATGCATGATAGAGATTATTTATGGGAGAGAATATAGAAATAGAGAGAAAAGAGGGGAAAGATGTTGCAGAAACACAGAAGAATTGGAGGGGGAATGAGAGAATTAAGGGGGAGAGATCAGAATAGAAACTGAGGATGAATGAGAGAGCAACTAAGCCATCATAAAATTCATTTCATCTAAGTCTATCCTATATGAGTGGCATGATGACTATTTATAGAGAAGCCACTTAGGTTTCCTCCTCATGAAGGAAACATTAAAACAAATTAATATGAGGCTTCATTATAGTGAAGGAAGCATAACACTTGCAGCCCATTTAATACATAAATAAAGTAAAACATAAAGTAATAAAATATATAAAGTAAGATAGATTTTTTTCTATAGGATTCTTCAAAATATTATTCTTTTATTCCATCAAGTTAACAACTTCAGTATAAATTCATAGCAAGCCAAAATCATACATTATGTATTTTAACTTGGAAATAACAGTAGAACATATGATGAGCAAAATACCTTTGATTATTGTTTCTAAGAGAACAGGGCAAACAACCTCAGCCAAAATGTACACAGTTTTCACCAAATCATCAATAGCATCTCCATCTCGCCAAATAAATGACACACATGGCGCAGAAGACTCGCTGCTAAGAAGGAAAACAAATCAGAAGGCAAACTTTTATTTACAAACAATTTGCATCTTTGGACAAAACTTAACCTGCAAAACAGCTCTATCTTCTTAAAAACATGACCAAGCTGCTTCTTTTTACGATACGGCTTGAGAGTTTCTTGGCATCTTTGGACCACCTCGGCCATGTTGATCTTCTTCTCCTCCAACATCACCTTTTAAGAAAGATATGGTCACTTTTAAGGGAAAAAATAATTTTGTTTAGCAATTTTTAAGATAATTTATTTCGCTGATCATTAAAAAAATTACTCATCATAAAAAGATATATCAATTGCTCACAAGTTTCATAAGTATAAATTTAATATATCCTTATAGATTACAAACAAAAACAAAATATATAACTAGCATAAGGGGAAATAAAATACCCAAAAAAAAAAATAGAAATATTAATGCAAGTACAAATGGTTTTCAACTCATTTTTCACCTAATGTATCACAGTAACATTAATCATTTCATTAATAATTCATGATAGCTAAAGAAGTCATTAGATTCACACAGTCGTTTATTAGTGAACAATTTAATCAAGTGAGAACTAATTGCTAGACAGGAGGATTAGAAATCCTTCTAAGTCATAGAAATACAAAGTAAATGCAAATATAAACATTAACTCAATAGACAACTTCAGTAATCCTCTGCATATCTGATAGAAGCCCCCTTACAAAACCATCAAATAAAGCACACAGAAAGGAAAGGAAAAAATGTAATTCTCTATCCTAAAGTTAGTCTCTTTCATCAACTTCAACTGACATTGGAATATTTTAAATATAGTTGACATCTAGAGAAAAAAAAATGTCACGATCTGTCCTAGATATTCTCTTTTCATTAATTGCACCTGTAACAGGAATATTTTAAATACAGTAGACATCTAGCTGATTCAATATCTGTCATATGCTGGCAACAATACATAAATATGCTCAAATTTGTTACCTTATTGAGATAAACATGACCAACAAGGCCTGCATCAATCTCAGGACCCTCATTGCCAGTTCTCTGACATTGGTATCTGAAAACAAACACGCCAAAAGAATATTGTGAACCCCAGAAAATTCTTAGTATCATCATAAAGAAAAAGATGCATCATAACATGCAATTGTTGAATGGTAAGAACAGTATCGATATTTTTCATGAAATATCAGTATTGTTCCTTGCAAAAACGAGAAGTGTTATTAAAAATATAACTTTGGGTTCAATTATTTTCTTTTCATGCCACAATATTTCTAAAGCAAGGCAAATGTTATTATTTATGAGTATGTCTCTTGGAAAAAAGAGATACAATGCACATGACACTTGATATAAAGTGATATCAAATCGGAGTTACACTGAGAACACACATGGCACAACTTGAAACCTGCAATATCATATAATTTCAACAAAATCCAGGGAGCCAGTAAAAATAACTAAATAACCTCATCCTGTCAATAAAAGCACAGCAACACTGAAATCAAGCTTAATTCTTTCAAAAAACTCAAGCAATGTAAGATTTTTTTGGGTTACAAGGATTAAGTTAAACTAAAAAGACATGATATAAGAGGACATGAGAAGTATCAGAATTTCCACGCAAATTTACAGTTTATTGAAAAAATAGTACATAAAAACAAAATAAGAAGTTTCATTTTTAAGACTAAAAAATTATAAAATACAAGTAAAACAGACTGAACCCAAAAAAATAGGAAATTGACTCAAATGCACTCTGCAATCCTCTGCATGTCCAACGTTAACTGCTTAAACTTAAAACCCTAAAAAGCTAGTGAAAACATTTTAGGCAATGAATTATGTTGGCACATTAGTATGAACTTATGCAGCTAACTAGATTCATAACAAAGACACCTCAAGCTGTAAGTTACAAGAAACAATGGCTAAGAGATTAAATCAATACACGTTTTTTAGTTATAATGAGATATGCAATGAACATTGAAGAGGATACATACTCGATCATAACCTCATCTGCCACCTCTTTAAGACTGAGTTTTCCCAATTGATTTTTAACCACATAAGCTGCATTTTCCCGGCAATACAGCTTTCCACAACCACAATCATTAAGGTACAAAATTACACGCCTGTCAATTACCTCATTCTTAAATCCTACCTTGCAAACCAATATTTCCTAAACACAAATGCACAAATATAAAATCAGAGAAAGAAAATGCATCTGACTATATAAAATAGGTAGCATCATTAGACAAACAAAGAAATTACCTTCATCAATTCCCATGAAGAGTTGCTGTTAGGAGAAGCATCAAGGACTGCCTTATAAGCAGGATTTGACATCGCAGTAGCAGCCAAGACACCTACTGGTTCACCAGGAGGGAATAAAAGTTGGCTCTTGTCTCCAGCTTTTACTCCATATTCAAATTCAATTATTGAATTGCTGCAAACATTCCTAACTGTTCCATCATAGCAAATGACAACATCCCGGAGGATGGCCATCAAATTCTTAAACAATGTTCCTGGTTCAGATAGCCCTCTAGAAGAGCGCACAAGTATCTCTCTTGTTGAAATAGAATGCACCATCTCTTCATATGGGTCTAAGCCATATAAAAAGCACCCCTTGAGTAATCCAAACTCTGCAGAGGGATAATCAATCCTATCAAAATATTTACCATTAAAATGTGAAGCCACATCCTCAACCAATGTCTTTGAATAAAATTTTCCCCTGTCTGAAAGCTGCACGCCTAAGAATCCAATCTGCTGAACCAACTTATCAATGGCAGACTCACTTTTTGAATCAATCAAATCACCAAGACCTGACTTCAAAATAAAATTAATAATTGGTTTCTTTACGTCTAGAATATACTTCTCCAATTGCTGCTGCAACAATTCATTGTACATTGACCTCAGATGTTTCAACAAAGTATCCTTTCTACCAATGCTCCTT
>JBAGKO010000014.1:5616195-5631594 GCA_037177275.1 Acacia concinna
ACCCTTAAACTTTCATTACCCAGTTCGCGTGAAGACTTCATTCTCAATTACAGAATTTATTAAATTCACTTTCTCCCTCATATTCTTCCCTATTGTAAATATATTTTTATATGTGACAATAAAATTCTGTTTTCATGTCTTAGGCTTCTCCATTCGGTTCTTAGCATATCCCTTGGTAGAATCCTTTCTAAATACATGGGAAGCATTTAGTTATACAAGATTAGTCCTATCTCTATGAAACAACCATTGTTCAACATTTATAAATACTCAAGATAGCAACTAGAAATAGAAGGCATTAAAAACTTTGGGATGTAACCATTAATCTGAAATTATTTTTCACATATTCAAAAACATCATCTAAATAATCTTCACAATGCTTCCAAGCACCATTCAACTATCCTTAGTAATTGTTGGCATTAGAAGGCATTAAAAATCAGACTTCATAATAAAATTAATAAGTGGTTTCTTTATGTCTAGAACATACTTCTCCAATTGCTGCTGCAACAATTCATTGTTCATTGACCTCAGATGTTTCAACAAATTATCCTATCAACCAATGCTTCTTTTAATGTTTCTCATGGCTGTCCTATACATGAAAAAGTCTTTCAAACTGATGCTAAACCCTTCTACAAATAAACTTTCCATCAAAAATGGTTGTAAAACATTGAAGAATCTCATTACCTCCTCAGGACCCTTTCCAAAGAAAATTGAGGCAGCAATTTCATTTATCATTGTCGGAAGAATTTCTCTATTAAAATCAAACCTCAAGATTTTGCTTTGACAAATCAAGTATTGGCCCCCAGCACAATCAAAACAAGATGGCAGCACAGATTGCAACATTTGCACGGCAGTCCAACAAGGACCTTCAGAATGAGCTTTCACAAGAGCATGTTGTGGCAATGATGGTGAAATGAACATGGCTAATTGATGAGCTTCTACTTTAGCCAAAAAATATTTCTTAAACAAAATTTTCAGTGACAACAGTGAATCAGTAGTAAGCTGCAAATTGAGATTTCCACTGTGAGAACTGAGCAGCTGTTTCTCCAAAGAGAAAAGCTCCAAAACCTCTGCTTTGGCAGCCAATGATTGAGGATAAAACAAGTGTATACAGTCACCATCAAAATCAGCACCCAGAGGTCCACAAATAAGGGGATTTATCTTCACAGTGTGGTCATCATGGATGTACACTGAAAGCGCTTGAAGTGAGTGCTTGTGTGTCGTAGGGGGCCTGTTTATGAACACAATGTCACCATCCATGATCCTTCTATGCACAATATGACCAACTCTAAGATTGATATGCCCCTTTGAGCTATCCCTCAGTGAGTAGAAAGTCAAACCATCTTCATAGGCTGGGCAGAGACTTTTGTCTACGAGTTCTTGTAAAAATTTTATGTTTTGACTGTTAACCCTCTCCTCAAATGTTACCGTCCGAGCAACTTCAAGGGGAATGCCTACTTCATTTATTTTTTTGTATGATTCCCCAGTGATGACGCTCCTAGAAGAAAATCCCGAGCCCTTTCTGATGAACAAGGTTCTCATCTTCTCCATCCATACTTTTGTTGCAGAGTCATTGAGCTCTTTATTGACCCCAGCCTCTACAACATGTGCTGGTTTAGAAGTCCCCCTAATTTGAAAATACTGGCTAACAACTGACTGCAACTCAGCTGCTTCCACTTGATGTGACTCGAAGTTAGGATTACCTGATCTTGAATTGTTTATCATTTCTACCTTCCTAAGCAGTTTTCTTAGGACTGACATGGAAGGATCCTGCAAAAATAGGAAGATGTATGTTGTCATTTAATTAACTTTAAGAGTTAACCTTATAGTCAATACCCTTAAACTAAGTAATTAACATCTATCAGAGCAGACAAGAGCTTCCCATTGTAACAATATGTGAATCCCGCAAGGGCACAAGCCTCCTCATCATCAATATTTCTAATCATATTATGAATTTTGCAGGGGGACAAATGATAGTGAAATCAGAAACTCGACCACAACCCTTCCTTTACTCACCGACGATAAGACACTGACACCATCTGAAACTTCTGGCACAGACAAACAGTTTGGGGGTACTGGCAGGTGCTTCAAGATGTATCCTTCTTGGGGAAAATAGCCTTTCCCAACAAGCTTTTTCCTTGTCTCTGGAGGTATTCTTTTGATAATTTCCATAGCCTTAAATATTTCACAAAACAAAACAACAGAAGAATCAAAGTAAATGCTAAGTTCCAACACAAAAACCACAGTAAATAAATGATAACAGGAATATCAACACGGAACAGCATAGCATTGCCCAACTTAATTACAGACCTTACAAGATCCAACTCACATCACAAATATTTTGTTATTTTAAAATTCAACAATATAAGACAAGAAAATCCCATTTTCAGTGATAAATTAGGTAATATCAAGAAATATATGTGCCACTTTAACCCTTAATAAACTAAAAGGAACATTGGTCGGCCATGGAAATTGGAATGTTACAAGAAATTTAAAATTTATCTTTAATAGAACAGCTGGAAGAGGGGAAGTCTCAAAGGTAATAACCAATGGGATTGCCAGATTGCAATATACAAAAATCACAGCAACAATTTTCCATTTTTGCTGTGAGTCATATAGCTTTCTATTCATGCATATAGCAAGTATTCAAGGAAGAACACATGAACAGTTTCATAGTGAAATAAATTATCATTTGAGGACAATAAGAAATATACATAGACCAATAACATTTAGATGATGCATAAAAAAACAAGGAGTCGCACTTAGCCAATAGACATTTACCAGGACTATGAATATGCAGACAAATAAGAGTAATTAGTCATTATATTAAGTGTCAAGGAAAAATGGACTGCAGAAACAACCTCATAAGGAAGCAAAGCTCGAGTCTTGTTGCTTTCATAGCGATAGCCATATTTTTCCAAAAAGCTCCAAAAACCATGACACATTTTTGACTTGGACACCTTCAACTCCAAGTAAGAAGCGCCATCTGCTGTTTTAGGTTTAACCTCCCGAATAGTAACTTGTGAGGCATTAGGATTCTACAAAGAACCCGAAGGAAATATCATAAACATTGAAATACACAAATAAACAATAGATTCCCGCCTATTACAAATTAGCATCAATTGTAAAACCTGCTTAAGCCAACTCAAATAGGGAAGCACAGAACTAGCTGACAGCATAATTATGTTACCAAGAAAAGACTTAAATTTAATAATAAACATGATAAAACATATATACGGAAAATTTGGAGAAGAATACAAAATATTAGAAAGAACGAAAAATGCTACAATGAAATATGATGGTTTCATTTTGTCATATTCTATACTATATTTTTTTGCTTTACTCTTTCCCTCCATAAAATCTCTGCAGACTGTTCAGAAACCTCCAGAATATTTTTAGATCTCCTATATTATATTTTTTTGGCTTTATTCTTTTCCTCCATAAAATCTCTACAGACTATTTAGAAACCTCTAGAATATTTCATAGATCTCCTTGCAAAATCCTGTCATTCACAAAGCACCATATCCACAACATTTGGGCAGCAAGAGCAATGATTTGTGGCCAGATGCCAAGCAAGAACTCAGAACAACAGCAAAGAAGACAAAGCAAGGTAGAGGACGTAGAATGGAACAGCAAACGAGGTAAGGAATATCTACCTAGGGGAAGGACACTAAGGTTCCAAAAGATCAACTTATTGACATTTAGGTCCAAAAATAATGTTATTGAAAGATAAGAACAAAAGATTGATTCATACAGTTGTAAATGACGAAATCTCAGTAGCCAATTCAGTATTTAAATCTTATAGGCCACTCCCAATCATTTGCAAAAATGATACTGATATTTGCAACTCATCATTCAATAAAATTAACTATTATTAAATTAAACTATTGGAGCTTAACTGTCATTCCCCCTATCTTTTTACAGTATTCTCTAAAAATCAAAAGAGAAAAATTTGATCAGGGTGTGATTTGGAAGGCGGTCTTGATCAGATCAAAGATAAAGCCATAAAATATAGGTAGAGTCTACTTTCCCACGGAAGTTGAGAATGGACATGAGAAGCTGAGTATAAAGGAAAAAACAAAAAGAATGTCCACAGAGGACCAGACTGTGATGAAGTCAATGCTCAGCATTCACAATGATTGTTAAGTATCTTTGGAATTAGACTGATAAAACTTATGTGATGAATATGATATAATGAAGTTCAGAGGCAATTTTGTCTTTGCATTGTTTATCATCTCATCTACAATATGATTTGTTCCCTCGGCAGATGAAAAGCCCTGATCTCAGCTGCAACGTAAAGGGAATAGTAGATGGGGAAGATTTCTGTCATACCAAAGGTTCTGTTTATCTTTAAAAAAACAGAGACAAAAGCAAACCACTGATAAAGGCAAAATTGTAGAAAATATGTAAACTAAAGCATCTCTGATAAAAGTGAAGGAACCATCTGTCAAAAGGACACCAGAAAGTTAGAAGCTAATATGGAGCTCCAAATCCAACATATTAAAATGTGCTATATAAAAAGACCGCACAATGCAAAAGGCTCCCCACTAGGTGGGGTCTAGAAAGGGATAGATGTACGCAACCTTACCGGAGAGGCTGTTTCCAGATAAAATATGCTATATAAAAAATTTTAAAACAATTAGGCTTAATAGAGAAAATGTCATTCACGGGTATCGTCATATTTGTTGAGTTACCACAAATATATATGCATCATACAAATAATAATAAGTTGAAATATGCTTGTACACACACTCACGCATATACATATATCTACACAATCATGCATATACATATACATATACATATACATATACATATACATATACATATACATATACATATATATAATGAGGTTGATTCATACTGACCCCACAACATTTTGCCAAAAGCTTCTGTGTTACACCGTTGCTTGCTGCTGGATTCTGAAAGATTACAGGCCACTAAGTTAAACATTGCAAGCTAACAAGACAGCTATAATCAGAGACAGGCAAATTATCAATCATTCACTATCTCTGAAAATACAGTAGAACTTCAGGGAAAAAAAGTTGGGGAAAAGGAAGGACATAACATTAACATGTCATAATTTTCCTCAAATGTTTCCTAGTGTCCACATTATTCAAGTTAGAGGTTCACCTAGCAATCTATAATGGCAGGATGCTTATCACCTCTTTATTAAGTTTACCTTTCAAATCAGACACAATAAGGATATTCAAAGATGATGAGAACCAATGAAATTGTGAAATGTATAAATGATTGACCTTTTTATTGGAAAATAGCCTTTCAAAGAACTTAACCATGGATAAAAGTGTAAGCAAAAGAATATTAACTAAAGCTCCTTCACCTTTTGCAATCAATAACTACAAGCTACTGAAAAGATTGGCAAATTTGCGTCAATGCAACATGCTAAGAATGAATAACGAAAGTCCTTTATTAGGTGATACCTTGTAAGTTTTCATTTTCAAGCAGTTTAAGCACAACAAGCTCAGCATCTTCTTCAATTCAGTGATGTGACTTGGATGGTATATTGGAACTGGCAACTTAATATATCCAAAATGACCTATAAAATAATAACAAAAGAATATTGATACATTTGAAATGCCATTCTTTTATCAAAATAATACACAAAGAATGACCATATGCCAACCTTCACATTTTCCAACATCAGAAGTGCCACATGATTCACATCTTCCAAATTCAAGAGGTAGCCCAAGAAATGGATTTGACAGCTGACTAACATGACTAATTGAAGAGTCATTGATCGATGCTGTACACTGCCAAGAAAACAGAAATGCAACCAACATGGTCCAAATCACTCACTATTAATCTCAGTGATACATAGTTGAAGCAGACATCACTTAGAAAGCTCTTCTTCAGTTAAAGTAATAACTTGAGATATTTCAAGTAATACTTCTTAGCAGCTGACCATAAATCAAATACCAACATTCTCCATACCCGAGAATTCATGCTTCATACCATGTATTAAGCTCCATTCATAATGCTCAACCAAAAAAGGTGACATTTATGACAAAATTTCAAGATAACAAAATCATTCCAAAATAAAGCTCTGATACATACATAGCAGAAAATATTCCTGACAGACATTGCAAGAAGCTTAAGTGGAGACAAAGGCATGTGCCTTAGCTTCTAAGGCGCTGAGCTGAGGTGCTAAAGGGGTTAACTCCTCTTGCACCATGAGAAGCATTGGCTTCAGCCAGCCACTCAGCTGGCAGCACTTTGGTGCTTTCCCATTCATTCGAGGGTGTGCTTTAGGCACTTGAGAATGATGGATAGAGAAGGGAAATCCCAGGGAGGCCAGCTCAAGTATTTTAAAACAGTATAACTTCATTATGAATTAGAAAAATATAAAATCCAATCCAATAACTAATCAGTAATAAGGTAAAAACTAAAAAGGCCATTCTCATCTCAAAATATTGTTTACGCTACTAGTGTTCTAAGGTTTGATAACTCAACTTATTATCATGAGTGATGACTGAATGGTTTTATGATCGAATAATGATGTTGCTGAATTATTGAATTAATCAGTGCATTTTATCATTAGTATGACCTATGGCTAGAAAATAATTATGTTTGAATAATTAACTTAGTGGGGAAATGTAGTTACAACTTACATATATTTTATCTATTAGCCTTTTTTTACGTTATTTCCTATTTTAGAAGCTTACTTCACTCAACTGTCCTTTTCCTTTTCCCCTGCGCCTCTCAGCTTCATAAAGGGTGTTGCCTTGACGAGCTCCACAATATCAGCGCATCAGATAACAACAACAGACCTTTCATTGGCCCGATTTTATCTCATTTACAGAAAGGAGGTGGTTATTTCCTAAGCTACACACCACAGGGCTCAACTGATCCATTAAGCAACTCAATTAACACACGTAACTGAAAACAGAAATTTAATTAGAGCTTACAATTTCATGACATGTAGCCAGACTAAACTTGATCCCAACAACTTCAGCATCTAAAATAGTCGAAGATTCCTCCATCAATTCCAGACTTCCAAAGTAATTTTAGGTTCCTGCAAACGTATAATTTATAATCACTCATTATTTAGTCAAACCTCCAAAATGGCCTTTTCTTTTCTTTTTCATGTCCTTAGGAAGGGATAACTAACTGATAAAAGAGAATTCATGATACAACATCATTGACAACAAAAATTAAAAAAGCTGAAATTTATCACTAGAAAATTCTAGCATCAGACAAAAACCCCCACTACCCAACAAAAAGAGTACGTTTCAAAAATGTGCCAAGCTATTCTTCCTCCCAAGGTCCAACGAACAAAGAAAAAGTTAAACAATATCAGTGGCTTGTATGGACAGACAAGAAACTCACTCAAGACAACAACTGAGACTTGTGAGGGATACCTACAAGACTTCTTCTAAACCTTCAAGATTTCATCAAAACTTCAATGAGTAAAACGGAGCTGGAAAAAAACACAGAAAAGAAAAGTCGAAGAAATAGCGAGAACGGATTCATATTCACTTTCCAACTTAACGACTTAGACAACTTTAGAAATCAGAATCCTTCCTACATTCAGACTAAAATGAAAACGACTTATAAGGGATAATGAATTTCCATGGCAAACTAACATGCCAAAAAAAAATACAAGGGTGAATTCGCCGTCTTTTGGGGTACCAGAGAACCAAAGAAACGAAAAGCTGCATGCAAAGGAACACTAGCGTAAAAGTGTGCGATACATTGCTCCCAGCGCATATTCAGAACCTCCGTGAATGTTATAGAAAAAACGAAAATAAAAAAGGTAAGGAACATTTGTCATAAAATTTTTCTCCCAAACCCTCAACTTCAAATGAAACAGACCGTCAAACAAATTTTTCCGGCATAATTACCAGAAAGGAAAACATTTGATTACCGTCCCACTAAAACGAACCCATTACATGCTCATCCTCCAAACACAAGCCTTACCTCGAAAAACCAAACCTCCGTCCTTTCAGTAACTCACGAAGCTAAAAGTCAAACCCTAGACCAGAGAACGAGAATGATCAAATGGGTTAGTCCCAATTAGCGCTAAAGCTCAAGAGACTAAAGCATTCTGCATGAATCGAAAATGCCAAACCATCAGCCACAAAATCAGCATACCAGAACAGAGGACCGCAGTACCTGATTTACTGGTTTCTGTCTCTGCGGTGCTGGGACTCGGAAATAAGAAGCGAAGGCAAGAGTGGGTGAGTAAGAATGAGGGTACAGTAGTACCGAGAGTGTGAGAGTGGAAATGAGCGAAAATTTCGCTTTGCATGAAACGAATTGAATTCCCACAAAATTGAAATTTGGCAATACTGGGTTTTCCGCCCACACAGGTGGCCAGTGGCCAGCACCTCTGGGCTTTGGTAGCTCTAAATGACCAAAATGCCCATGAACTTCGCTGTGAAATAATCAAATTTTATAAAGAATATTGCCGTACGTATAAATCAAAATATACTAATCAATAATGAAAACGTCTTACGCTTTATGAAGTAAATATATATATATATAAAAATTGCCTCAATTTATATAAACAACTTTTAAAATCAGCTTTTGTTAGATAAACAAATATCCCTACTATTACATGAATGTTATAATTTGGAGGGTGTGTTCAGTTCAATAGAAGTAAAGAGAGAGAATGTTAATTAAAGGGAGCATATGGAAGGAAATGGAACATTATGCCTTTGTTTGGTTGGGAAGGGATCCTCTTTTTTTACCTTTCCATCCTTTTTTTCCTCTTTTATCTTTAATTTTAATTTAGAGTAGCTCTTAAATTTTTTTTTTATAATTCTTTTATGACTAGATTCTACATAAAATGAGTGAAATTTTAATATATTGTGGGCGAAAAACGAATCTGTTTTCAATTTTTTATGATTTTTCAAAATTAAAACTCTAAATTAACAAAATAATCCTATATTTTTTGACATGTAAATCTTTAAAAAATTATAAAAAATTGAAAACAAAGTCGTTTCTCACCCATAATATATCAAAATATCACTCATTTTATGTAAAATCTAATCATAAAAAAATCACAAAAAAATATTTAAAAACTACCCTAAATTAAAGGTAAATGAAGGAAAATGATTGAAAAATAAAGGAGAGGATCCCTTCCCGTTTGGTTGCTAGGGGAGGGAAGGGATATTTTAATAATTACTGGTTAGTTTTTGTTTAAGTAAACGAAGAGTTTAGCTAATTAAAAGTTAATAAATACATTATTACCTTTTTATTTAGATTTCTTCCTTATCCTTAACTTTTTATTTTGGTTCCCAAAATTCTGTAGAATTTTTTTTGAACAAAAAAATTAATTTAAATTTCAAAATGAGAAAAAAAAATTACAAAAGGACTTAAAAAGATACAATAGCATAAAAACAGTAATTTACATTGTTGTATGGATGCTGCTGGCGTGAGAGGCACAAAATCTATGTTTGGTTGTGACTTATTTTGCTGAAAAATACTCCCTCCGGTTCGAATCACATATAGGACAATATGTAAGGAATTTGATTGGGAAATAGTTAATTGTCGTTTACACAGTTTGAGTTTCTAAATTTTCTTGATTAATTGACGTTGATATTTGTGTTTTACAGATTTTTATTAAAAAAAATATTGCTTTGAGTTTTGTTGAAGGGAAGTTTCATTTTATAATTTTTTAAAATTCAAAACAGTATTTATTAACTTATTTTAGTATATCGGCAATACTTTTAATTTTATAGGATATAATAATAAGGGATAATTTTACTAATTTAGTTTATCTTATAAAATAAAATACCGAAACAATTTCATTTTGATTTGACCTGCACCTTTAATTTGATGGCATTGATTTTTTTTTTATTTGAATTTATTGTTCATGGTTTTGCTTGAGGAAATAGGCTAAACGTTAAAAAGGGTATCATTGTCATTATAAATATTTTGCATTTTCTTTTCTTCTCTAAATCCAAATACAATCAGTTATAATATTATCTCTCTAATTTTCTTTCCCTCAATTTTCTTATTCCTTAATTTTTTTCTCTATCTAAATATAGGATTAAACTTGATTTGGATGAAAAGAAAAATAAGAAAAACCCTGATAAGGAAAACTTCTAAAACTAGTAAAATAGTGATATTTTACAACTTTTGAAAAGTTTCCCTTCCAATACTCTTTCCTCATTAATTTTTTTTTCTTCATCCAAATCAAGAGTTAGATATTGAACAAAGGGTATGTAGACCAGGAATAGCAAACACTATACATAGGTGAAATATATGTGTGAAAGGAGTAGGGTTGCACTACGAGGCTTGGTCCAATGAGAATCCTAGGTCGGGTTGGGCCAGACTTGGTCCACCAAAGTGGTGGACTAGTCCAACTAGTCCAAGATTTCAAACTCCCTAATATTTATTCATTTTCTTTATGGGAAGTCAAGAATTAAACCTAATAAATACAATCAATATATAAAAATACTTAAAATCATATGAAAATCATCTCAAAACAGTGAAAATTAATTGTAAATATTTTAAAAAAAAACTCCAACGATAACAACAAAACTTTAACCCATAAGTGATATCATTAAGGGTTTATATTTGGAGGCTTGGAGTGCAAAAAGTTTTTCCTTCTCCCAACAAGTGAGCTTCTTGAAATTCAATATTATGTTCTCCTGGGAAGCAACAACTTATCATATCAACAAGGCCGCTTTTCAACAATATAAGATAAAACTTTAAAAGCAATATATATATTAAAAAAATATTTAAAAATCTACCTAGACTAGACCAAACTAGTCCAAAGTGGTATGATCACCTAGTCCAAAACTCTGTCAAGCCTGATTAGCCAGTCTAATATTGTTTGGTCCATTTTTTTGTGTTACTTATTTGGATTGAATTATAGTTAGACAGGACTGCCGTGGTTTTTTGACGATCCTAAATTGAGGAGTTCAATTGTATATCTAATCAAATACAATATGAGAACCCAATTACTTTTCATATGCGCTATAACTTCCTCTCGTTTTTTACCTTCTCTATGGTGTGTTAGATTTTGTGTGTGTCTATTATCGTGTTTGTCATTATAATTCGATTATGTGTGGGTATTAGAGATAGTGGGTTTCAAAATCAATTTTTTTGGAGTAAGTTAAATGCATTGATAAGTCCATATTTGATCATATATTTTAACATCTATTTATGGGATTTGATCAACATTATTGTGCTTAATTGTTATTATTGTAATTGTTTTGGATTAAAAGGGATTGCACAAAATAATTGCTAAAAAAAGTAAAATTTTCATATTTTTATTTCCCTACATTAAATTGATTTGTACAAAGGCATTCTTTTGGTTTTGTTTATTGTAGGGAAATTGAGGAATTAAAGTCAAAAAGACAATCAACCCAAGAAAGAGAATGATAAATCATGAAAAAAATGTGTAAATTGGTATAGGATGAAAGATCTATGGGAAATAAGACTTTATAAGTATTTTTGGGCCAAATAACATTAAGATTAGGGCACATGTATGTTAATATATGACCTTTACTCTTTAAATGGGCCTTTTGACCACTACTTAGTGTCTGTTTAGCAGCATGATTTGAAAATAGCTTTTACAGACTCCGATATAAGTATGTGAAAGGAGTTTTGTCTCAGCTTGCGCAAATCGCAGTTTCAAAAGTGAAAACAAACAGGCACTTAAGCACATATTCATATCTTCCATGATCCATGAAGATCCAAAATGTGGCCAACTACAATTAATAAATGGTAGAAAGGTGATTTTACAATGTTATATCTTTTCTAAGTCTTAAGAAGGTTCACGTCATTATGAGGGGCATGAGGGTCATTTTATATTATTTCTTTTTCCCCAAGCAATCTTATAGTACCACCTAAGGAAGATGAAGATCAAGTCTTGCACCCCCAAGTTTCCACATGTCATTATGAGAATTAATTAGAAATAATTTCTGAAGATATAAAATATATTATCAAATCTCCATTCTCCACATGTCCTTATATGCTTAAAATGATATATTTGATTATAATTTGGAAAAGGATCTAATCTAAAATATTATATCTTTTTATCTTATAGTGTTAAATCAAATCTTTTCCTCGAATATATTTAGAAAAAGACACAGGTTTCATTAACTCGTTAGTTTTCAAAGGCCAAATCATCATTTATCCAATACATTTTTGAAGAAATTAGATCATACCATCATCATTTATCCAAAACTCAAATTCAATGCAAGAAGGCTATAAATGATACCTTAAGGCTTCACTCCAAGGGCACACACATGGCAAGAAGCACACATTGCACATCACACGTTAGTCTTTGTTTCTTCTACTATGTGTGGATAGTTAATCCTCTTTCTTGAGGATGGATCTTTGGCTTGAGTTCTTATTCTTTATTAGAGAGTCATGTTAGTTTAGTCTTTTCTTTATTAGGATTAAATTTATATTTTCAAGACTTTGATTTCCGGTATGATAATCTTTGTGATTAAACCTTTGCAATCTATTATTTAAATTTATATTTCGAATTATATTTTAAGAGTTTGATTGTTTCATGTTTTTTTTTCAAGGTCTTGATTGATTTTATGTTTATTCTCGCTCTAAACATATCGATTGATTATTCTTTAGAAAATTCGTTGATGACTTGAATATTAATTTGCATGCTAAGTAACGCTTAAACAATTAATTGAAAGGTTATATATGCTAGGTTCAGGTATAATAATTAATTAAATAAATTGAGACCTATGACGGTTGTCTGAGGTTTATATTTTAAACTAAGTATCACTTATGCACAAAATATCCATTGTTGAAATATGATAGCTACTAATATATTCTCAAGAAGATTCGTCATATCTTGTGTGTGTCATTTTTTTCTCATCAATTTATAATTATTTTTATTTTTATTATTTCAAAAATTCCAAAAATTACCTCTCTTTGTTTCTTTGAAAGTCTTGCACATCTAGTTAATTAAAGAATTGAACACTATTGACTCAACGCAAGAGAATACGACCTAGGTTATACCGCTACACTGCATAATTTAGTTATTAATTTGAGCGCCAATGACAAGCGTGATCAAATTTTGGCGCCATTGAAGGGAATTAAACAAAAACCATTGCAAATCATGCCTATCATCTATGAGGTTGAAAATGAAGGAGCTGAAGAGAATGAAATTCTTTCTTGTGACCTACCGCTTGATATAAGAATAGCTTTTATATTCTCTTCATGGGCTAGTAACACTACACGTTTGCAATCATTCAATGGCTTCAAATATTGACTAGAAATGATGCTACTCAGGCATTGCTGAATTTCTTGTGGAGATCCCAATTCAAAGGTCCATATGGTACACACCATTCTCCTTGCATCTTGTAGCCTCTGCTAATTAAACCTGAGTCACTACCCCACGTTGTTGACAGATGTTGCAAAGAAAAGATACATATGAGGGACATTATGTTTCTCATTAGAGATAGGAATTTCTCCTTCAAGAGCCTGAAGAGATTTAGATGCCCAAGTTGTCTCTTTCCTTCTCTTATCTCTTTTATTTACATTATGGGCTATATTGTATGAGATAAGTGTGGGAGAGGACCGAACTAATAGAGTAGCTTAGGTAGATTTTGTCATTATTACTTTATTGTTATTAGTGTGTAGTTGAGTCCTTTCCAAAAAAAAAAAATTGACCCAGGTTATGCTGCTATGCTACATAATTTAGTTCTTAATATGGGCACTAACGACAATCATAATCATGTATTCCAAGAAAAAAAAAATAATACATAATAATTCTGTCTCACATGTGGACAGTGATTCAAATGTCTAGGAAAGAAGACAATTTTGCATTAAAATGTTGCACTGAAAAGATTTATTTCCACTAGTGGAAGCTGGTGCAAATAGGGAAAGGCTCTAGGGCCCACTTATTCATTCCTGGGTTTGATCCCAAGGGAGGGTGAACATGCTTCTTTTAAGAAGGGTATCCCAACAAAATGGGCCAATCAAATCTCAATAGTTGCTCAATGACTTGTGCCAAAGAAGTTAGGAGCCAAAAATAGTACCAAATAGTAGATGGTCCAACACCAATAGATAAAAATAAAAAGGATTTGTTTCCAAACTCAGTTTTTCCAACATCTCATTCTTTCCACACAAGTGAAAAGGCTTATTTTATAACAAATTTTCCAACATAATCTAATACCATGTTTGGTGTGTTTATTTGATTTTAATAAAGTAGGAATATGATGAATGGGAATTGAACATGGTGAAGCATTGCCTAAGAGCTTTTTTGCCTGCTTTGCCAATTGCCATTGATAAAAAAGAAAGGGTCTATTTTGGCGCCAATGACAAAATATAAGCGGGAAAAAGTTGATTACCAAATATACCCTTCGATACGTCATATTAAAGTATTATAAAGAATCTGACCCAATTACAACCCCCATTTCCACGCACTCTCTCCCATCTCTGTCCTCTCTTTATCATCTTGCCCCAAAACTACACAATTTTGAAGTGAAAATGAAAGAGTTGTCTTTTTTTGTTAAAAAAAATATATTTAACGTTCTAAAGTATTTTTTCAGTATCACCTAATATCATAAAATAATTTTTTTTTGTATTTCCTCAAATATTTTTTAGTAGAACTTAATATCATAAACTAATTTTTTTGAGAAATCTGTGACATAAAATATTTTTCAATAAACTCACTGTCTGGCAAGCTATACTATGAATGTTACAAAAAAAAACTTTTGGGTGCAACTTCATAAATACTAGGTGCTACTGAATAAATATTTTATACCACAGATTGCATAAAAATTGTTTTATGATGCTGGGTGTCATTAAAAAATACTTGAAGAAACATAAAAAATTATTTTATAATATTAGACGGCATTGAAAAATACTTCATATTGTTAAATGTATTTTTTATAAGAAAAAGAAAAAGACAAACTTATCATTTTCACCCCATAACGGTGAAGTTTTAAGGCAAGAGGGGCAAGAAAAGGACAGGGACGGGAGTGCGCCTGAGAGAGAGATAATCCGTTCTCCATTGCCTCGTGGGAAGACGTGGAGGGACTAATTATATAATTATACTATGTTTATAAATCCCTCTTTATCCCCTTTGGTTTTTATATGTACCATGTAACGCCTTAATTTTCATAGCAAAATCCACACAATGGTACGTGAGTTGAATTAGTCCCATGGGTACGCTTCATTCCTTCCTCCTATAAAGGACACCATAAATATGCTATATAAGCTAAACGAATAACTAAACAATTCCTAAATCTAAATAAAGGGAAGTACACATGTTATATATTTTAATTTGCCATGACCACTAAAAATTTACGGAAAAACAATTAGAAAATCAATTTATAGAGCAATAGGTTGTTTTAGCTCTGATACCAAAAATGTAACGCCTTACTTTTTCATAGCGAAATCCACACCGTAGTATCTTTAATATAACCAGTCAAGGATGTTAAACATCCTAAACAT
>JBAGKO010000014.1:5691660-5702645 GCA_037177275.1 Acacia concinna
TCAAAGATGCGAAAAGATTTTTAAGATCCTGAAAATTTTATATTACACCCAATTCACCCCCCCTCTTGGGTGAAAGCCTGCACTAACAGTTAAAACAAAAGCAGTGGCAATGTAATAATAATAAGGTCTTTTTTTGCGTCTCTTCTTCAAGAACAGGCACCAAAGGGGTGATGTCCACATGGCGTCTGTTCATCTAAACATACCTCATTTGAGCGTCTGTTCAACAAAACAGACGCAGAATAAAGCCATATGGCATCTGCTAACACTTAAGTGGCACTTGTCTGCCACCTATGATGTAGGCGTCAGACAGATAGGACGCCATATGTGGCATCTATTTTTTAAAAAAAATGGACGCCATTTTATCCATTTTTAAATATTTCCCTCCTATTTCCTCGTCTTCAAAACTATTTCTCTCTGCCTTCTAAACTATTTCTCTCTTATTTAAGCTAAACAACGAACTATTTCTCTCTTCTTTCACCTAAATCATTAGCCATCTCCCTCCCTCTTCTCTTATTGGGCTCCTTCTCACAATACGTGTCTTTGGTCACCTCTCTTACCATCACTCAACTCTTCTCTTTTAAACACTTGTAGCTTGCATTACTCGGCAAACTTGTCTAGGAGCAGAGGTTCACCAAATAACTGGTATGATCACTTTTTATTTCTTTTGATTGTGTTAATTTTACATTGCATTAGGTGAGTTTAAATTTTTTCCTCTTCTCATATTACATTATATTGAATGGTAATATTGGTTGATGAGATGCTATGAAATACTCAATGTTTTAATGTGTTTCTGTGTTTTGAAAAATTGCAAGATTTTATTGGTGCTATTTTCAAAAAAGAAAGGAAATTAAAAAATAAGTAGAAATAGACATCGCAATAATAATTTTTTTAAAAAAAATAATTTGTCTAGTGTTCATTTTAATGAAAATGGATGCCTTGCCATAAATACCTATGGCGTCCATTTTGGCATCCCTTGTTAATGAAAAATAGACGCCTTTAGTTTCTTTAGGGGTCTGTTCTTATAAAAAAAACATACGCCTAATATTTGCCTTTCGCTTCCATTTTGCCAAACAGACGTCTTTTCAAAAAACTTTTAACGTCTCCCATATAGGCATCCCCTTCAACACAGACGTTAAATGCATTTTAAAACAGAATTTAAAGCTCTTATTTGTAGTAGTGATACATACAATACACCATATAATACAATAGAGGTAAATCTATATGCCACATTCGTGACATCTCAGCAATGTAGCCATCAGAGTTAGGTACAATGCACTTCACGTGCATATCACCAGTATGTCTCAGCTGGAGGGTCCCAAACCACAGCTAGGTACTTCCCACATCATAGAACATGGCAATATATAAACAATTCACATAAAGTATGAAGGTTAAAGCTACTACTATAGTGCCTTTTCAGTTTGCTTGTCCCTTTTTCAATCTTCATTTCCAAACTTTTGTACTTACTTAGGTCCATCCAAAGGGCAGAATTATAAAATTGCCCTTAGGGATATCGGTTTATTTCATTTTATATCGGTGTAATGACATCATTCCAAAAATTATGACTTGAGCTACTCCTACACAATTTCATGTGGAGAATCTTTTTTTGGCCTTAGATTTATAAAAATCAAACTCCTTCTCCTTCAAACCAGCTCAAACCGAAATGCTACACATTTTGGGGGAAAATTCTAATACTTCCAAAATGATTTCCCTACCTCAACTCCATACAATTTTTCATCCTAAACCCATTGGAAGCATCTAAACCATCAAAATCCACCTCTATCATGCCCATAACAAGTCTGTATCAAATCAGAGGAAGTTGGTAAACATGGATTTTGAAGCTTTCTTTCAACAAAACACCCTTGTTACATCTTAACTCACTTGTTTATTCCATTAAATTTACTTTTTACATGCTTAATCAAAATTTGGGCAACACCCCCCTTAGGGTTCATCCATCCCAAAACATAAATCAAGCCAAAAATAAGCCAATAACCACCACAACAACCAACAACAATCTCACGGCATCACAAATCAATAAGTAAGACAAGGTTCTTCATATTACTTCTTGTCTTCTTGCTTTCCCTTGCCAAAACTGAACCCAAAGCCTTCTTTTCTTTGATTTTGTTCTGGTTAAACATGAATCCAATGACACACAAGAGATTAGAGAATGTTTCTTGAAGGATTCAAGGCAAGAAACCATGAATTTTACACTAGAACTCATCTAGGTACCTTCTTGCATTGAGCTCTTGGCTTCTTCATCTTGTCTCTCTTTTTCATAAACTTACTCTCTCTCTTTTTGGTTAGACCTTTCATGAAATATAGGTAGAAATTGCCATTAATATGGCTTTATCCCATGTGCTTAAATCCTTTAGTTAATTGTGATTAATTATATTCTCAACCACAAGTTTTTTTCTTGCTTTAATCTTTTGACTTTTCAAGACTTAATCTTGGCCTTCCCATCTTACCCTCAAGGTCAATTTTAATATTCCCTTTTGCCCCTTAATTTTCCCAATAAAATAGAAACATGTGATGGTTATTCATTATTAATGTGGTGTATTGCATATCTATTTATTGTATTTATCACGAATGAATGTCGTTACTACTGGGAATCAATTGAATCTCACCTCGTAATATTTTTGTACAAATTAACCCCGTAGAAGCCAATGGTTCCAAAAGAAAAGCAATTGTGGTGCCCCTTTTTCTGATAGCATTCATATGAGAGCAAAATAGTAGTGAAGTTATTTTTGAGTCCTTAGTCCAGGAACTCTTAAAAGAAGCGTGTAAAATTTCTAAAATTAACTTAGGAATTGAACCTGAAATTTGAAAGAAAAACTTTCTTTCCTTTGTTTTTGTTTGATTTAAAATAAAGTGAAAGATTTTCTCAAAGAATTTTTTATTAAACGTTCACTATGTCGTTGCGTCTCATTAGCTCTTCTCTTTTCCATTTTAATATCTTTGAATAGATATCAACAATATATAACTTATCTCCCATATATACGAGCTATAACTGTTATACTAGCAATTGGAAATGATATTGATCTAAGTTATATGGACAATACTATAATTGTCTACTAATTCAATTACAATATCAGTACTAGGGATTTCAAGTTAATACATCATAAGTTTCTCCCTGCTTTACCCTCAACAGGGTTTCAACCATTTACTATATATACAAAACAAAATATTCAAAATGCTTCAAATAGACAACCAACAAAAAGTTTAGGCATTCCCATTATAGCCTCTAGCCCTTAGCTTCTAGCTGTCCGCATTACCTCTTTGCCTACGAGCCACCCTCCTGTACTGTAGATTGTTTATGAAATAGGGTGAGATTCACAAGAATCTCAGTAATAACTATAAGTCAATCATAAAGATACAACATCACACAACATGTCAAATAGTCAATATATAAAAGAATTATCACAACAATATTCGATGCAGAACACATAGTTCACATATCACCATAGCGCTAGGTATATCATAGGGCACCGGTGATACCACACATGCATCCACACAGGTAGCACATAGCAACATATCAAAAGGCACCGGTGATACCACACAAGCATCCACACGGGCAGCACACAACAATATATCAAAATGTGTCAATGATACCTGTGCCATAAGCCCCAGGCATCCACTCGGGAAAACACACAAAGGCACCGAGTGATACATGTGCATTAGACCCCAAGCATCCACTCGGGCAATCTTAGAATATGCTAGATAATTCAATGATGAATACAAAGACGTGAAGTATATTTTATAACAAATGATAGATAGAGTTACTACCTAGTTGCTTTCCTTGAGCAATTTCCAAAGGTTTATATGTGCTCGGGCAATGATCAAGCTCTGGACAACTATTAAGTTGTCATTTCCCTTATTCAACAGACTTTTTGGGATTTTTGAAATTTATATGATTTTTTTTTTGGAATTTTCCCTAAGTTTAAGTGCAATTATAGGGAGAAATTAGACTCAATGCTATAATAATCCAAGCTACCGATTAAGTACTAGAATCACCCTTATCCTTAGCCTTAATTAGATGTGATTTTTTTTAGTTATCTTTTATTCCCATCTTTTTTAAAAAAATTGTGTTTACTCAACTTAATAAAAAGTGTAAAATCACTGCTCAACTGCTTTTTTTGGTACCAAATTCTCATAAAAAGGATATCTTACTCACTATATATTACTTGATATAGCCATGCACTTGTAGAATGGTAGGATATAAGTTTTTTCCCTATCATCAAAATTCAAAAAAACTGAATGTTACTACAGTCTATCCCTTCAAGGCTTTTTTTTTTTTTTTTTGCTTGACTTGGCTTAATTAGTAGCTTATTTTTTTTAGACTCTAATTCTTGAACTTCTAAGTTCAAACTGAGATATGCCAACATATATATAACCCATATTAAAAGAGTCTAAAATAGTGAGTAATTTCCATTCTCAAGATGACCAATATTTTGTCAACAAATGAAACTGCATAACTTTATCAATTGCTGAGAATGCTAGCCTCATGAACTGTGATAAATTCCTCATTAAGATATATCCACACATAGGTTAACTATCTAGAATATATAGTTGCCTGCAAGTTCTTCATAGCCTCCAAGTTCACTCATCAAGCCATAAGCAATCATACATAATGCGTATCATTAAAATATCTGACATCATTAAAACAGTGAATTTTTATTAAAGTTTAAGCTTTAAAAAATTAAAGCTTCATAGCATTCATCTTCATACACTCCAAAGTTTAATTATCGATGAAGCTTTCAATTTGTTTTTTTTTTCTTTGGGCAACTTTCTCTTTGAGCATTTTATTCGTCATCATTAAAAACCAAAGCCCATCTTCTTTGTATAATATTTAACATATTGGCTACATATTTTTGGCTTAACCTTGACACACATCCTTAATTGACTTATTTATCTTACAAGATATTTTCCCAAAAATCTTTTGGCAAAAGTAATTCTCCAACTGTTTTCGTGAATTTCTCGGGAAAATAGACCTATAAATCCCATAAATTAGACTTAACATTATATGGGGAGAAACAAACCTGTTCATAATTTTTAATCCCCATAATAATGCTCTATAATGTTTTCTCAATCTTTTGAGGCCACTAAATAAATTTAATAATTATATCTCCTTTATGTCGTTACAATTTAACCCAAAACAACGGCTTTTTGGCTAATTAATCATTTTTGAGGCAATTTAATTTTTAACAACTTCTCCATGCCTCAAAATACACTAAGCCTCAGAAAATTCTCTTTTTACTTATTAAACGGGTACCCATATAAAGTGGATATTACACAAAACTATATATTGAATATATTATATATATTGGTTTTTCGGTTTTAACCAAAGTATTTTCTGATAAACAAACTAAACACCGAAAAGAGAAATTTTCAACAATAACAACCAGATCTTTAGCTGAAAACAAAACTAATTGAAGCGAAAAAGCTTAATTTAGTTCCGTTGGGTTGGTTTTTGGCTCCTATAAATATTCGAATTGGACATGGAGACTTGTCAGCAAAATTATTAGGGATATGCATGTTTTCATAGTTAATTATTAAATATACCAGCGTTATTCTAATGCCAGAAACTACTACCCCATCAAATGTTGAGTTCAAGAACGAGGCTTATGATGAAGAATATGAAAAGCTTAGTCCAGAATGTAAGGAAATTCTTGTTTCTCTTCCCAAACGGAAAGGATGGGGCTACCCATACATTTATCTGTATCAAGGGATTTGGTATACACCAACTCGAATCCAAGCCATATGCTCTTTTCAAAAGCACTTCCAAGCGAAAGACGGTGATATCGTGATAGCCACCTTACCGAAATCTGGCACTACTTGGTTGAAAGCCCTTGCTTTTGCCATTTTGAATCGTAACCATTTCCCTCCTTCGCAAAATAACCATCCTTTGCTCTTTTCCAATTCACATGACCTTGTTCCTTTCTTTGAGTACAACCATTATGCAAATAACCAGATTCCTGATCTCGCCAACATGCCTGAGCCAAGGCTTTTTAGCACTCATGTTCCATTTCATTCATTGCCTGATTCAATTACCAAATCCAAATGCAAGATCGTGTATATATGTCGCAACCCATTTGACAATCTTGTGTCTTTTTGGTTTCACGTTAACAAACTCATACCGCCATCTTTACCCAAATTATCACTTGAGGAAGCATATGAGAGGTATTCCAAGGGGATCAATGAGTTTGGCCCATTTTGGACGCATAATTTGGGTTATTGGAGAGAAAGCAAAGACGCGCCAAACAAGATTTTGTTTATGAAGTATGAGGATTTGAAAAGAGATATTAAATTCTCCTTAAAAAGAGTGGCTGAGTTTCTGGGCTGCCCGTTCAATTTAGAGGAGGAAACTAACGGTGTTATTGAAAAAATAATTGACCTATGTAGCTTTGAGAAGATGAAAGAACTGGAGGTGAACAAGACTGGAAAATTTGCGCAGAAATATGAAAGCAAGCACTTATTTAGGAAAGCTAAAGTAGGAGACTGGATTAATCATTTTCCCCCTGAGATGGCAGAGAAGTTGTCCAAAGTGATAGAAGAGAAGTTGGGTGGGTCTGGTCTATACTTTTAATTGCTCTCTTCAACGTCAATGTAAATACAAGTCATCAAGTTTCTGCCTCCTTAGATGAGTTTACATTGGTAAATGAGATTAAGCCGTAAAACATCATTTGGATGATGGAGGACTAAATGTAACACTGCACCAGTCATTTTACCACCTTTACTATGCATTGGTTGCGCTATGGTTCATGAAAATATTATTTAAAGCCCATAAATTAAACTTGGATCTCAGTCATTGAGTTACTATTCATTTTACAATTCTAGTTTTGTGGTGCAACTTTGAAACTTTATGACTAATTAAATATAGCAAAATCGTTTAACATTACTCTAAAATTTATTGAAATTGCTTAAAGTCTTTACATATGTGTTTTGTTTTACACTGTCTAATTTGATACAAACTTATTCAACTTGAAACATGTTTTGCTTTTTGACGATGGAAACTGTAAGTTAACTTCAAAAATTCACAACTCACATTTCAAAGATCCAATTTTCATCATTTAGGACTTGTTGGAGAGCTTAGGATTTCTAGTTTGTATATAAAAATTAGGCTAAATTATAAAAAAATTACTCCCTGAGACTTTAGGGCAGTTGCACATAGCTTCTCTAGCATTTCAAATTATACATTTAACCTCCCTAATCTTTTGCGGTATCCTAAGTGCATTTTATGTCAGATAATGATTTTATATTAATTATATCATTTTTCCCTAAAGGTTAAAATGATTTTATCATTAGAAAATCCAGAAAATTAACATGTTTTTCCTCATCTATTTGCCTTATAGCGTCTGTAATGCCCCCTTTCAATTCTTAGAAATCACTCATAATTACAATGTCTAAAGCGTTCAATTTACTTTGGCTCTCAACTATAAAGGGTTTGTGGCAAATTAAACACTGATCAAAATATATAATATATACTAACAGAAGTTGGCATAAATGGGTAGGCATCTGCGTCACACCCATCCGTTCCTGGGTTCGATCCCAGAGAACAGAAGGTGTAGAGAATTTCTATTGGGAGCTCTCTTCCCTGGGGCACCTCAAAGAGGTGGTTACCTTTCGGCCATATTTGATTGGGAGCCCCTGGACTAGTTGGTTTACGGGCTCACCAGATCCGGGATCTTAGATTACGGCCAGATATCAGGACTCGGTGGGTTCGTGGAGCAAAAGTCCACCATCAAAATATATATATATATATAATATGTTTGGTTGTATGCCAAGTTTGGGCTGCAAATCGAAATATGGCCTGGAAAAGAAAAAGTTGTCAGTAGAAATAGAACATATTGAACTCATGCTCAATCATTTATATGTTTCATGTCCCTAATCGAAGAGTTTAGACGTTCTAGCCTATATCATGGAAGAGATTAGACCTTTCTATGAAGAGGAATTTCTAAGAATTGAAAGGGGCATTCAGGGGTTTCCATATAGTCTTGGTCTTATTGATCTTGTCCTAATTGTAACATACCAAATTTCCATCACCAAATATCCCTTATAAATGGATTAGATTAGATGGAATAAAATTTTGCATTTTGGTACAAGAAATATGGCTAAAGTATTTCCTAACCAATTTCTGGAATTCTAGCGGTGACAGTTTCGTTGTTATCACTTTTACCTGAGTTAGTAATGTCCAAAAAATCATGAAATTTTTCAGGCTAAAAGTAGACATGTCAGTCTTTAATTTGATATGTCATTTTCATGATTTGGATCTATATGTTAAGAGATATGGATTTTTGAAGTTGCCAAGTGAAATTCGCTAGTTTCTGGAGCAGCGGACATACATGAATTTCCTAGGAAATTTTCGATTCAGGAAGTATTTTTCCCTAACACTAGACTTAATAAGGGACATTTAAGCTTTGGAATCACTTCAATTGAATGTCTACGCTATTAAATATGAATTTTCAAAGTTGAGTGAAAATTCTATTCAAAATCCAAAATTTTATTGGTAAGAGCCCGAATTTGGAAAAATTTAGGAAAAATAGTCAATGTTGGAAATAATGTATAATAAAAATTGGGGAGTACCCTTGAATTATTTGGAGACTAACGATAGTCAATTTGGAATTTTTTGAGATAGTTGATATACTGGCTCTATAGAAAATTCATCTAACACATCACACTTCCCCTTGGAATTAAAACCAACAGAACAAACAATAATTTGGTTCAATTTCAGCCGATAATTCACAGCAGTTATGACAGCAAAAGTAACCAATAGCATACATGAAGAATTAGAAAAAGTAAAGGGCAAGTTAGGAATTGAATTTTACTCTGATCTGGCACTTGTGATATTAAATGGTTTAGCTAATTAAAGGGGCAATAGCAACCCTCATTCTCGTCAATTTTGGGTATCAAGAAGAGAGAGTATGTGGTTGAGAAAGGGAAGAGCATAAAGAGTAGAGAAGGGATCAAGAAGGCTTGTAGGTAAGTTTAAGCTCCAAACACCATGATTGTTGTCACCATTCTTCCTAGCATCACCTCTAATCTCTTGGACACCCTTGTATTCATGTGTAGTAAGAAGAAAATCAAGAGAAACAAAGGAAAATGTTCAGTTTTGGTGAGCTAAATAAAGAAGACAAGAGGTAAACACCAAAATCTTGTCTTATTTGCTGATTATATTCTTATTGAGTTGTGGTTGTTGTTGTTATTAGTTGTGGTGGATATTGGTTGATCTTGATTGATTTTATGATTTGGGATGCATGAACCTTAAGGGGAGTGCTACCCAAATTTCCATTGGTCATAGGAAATATGAATTAAGTGGTTTAAACGAGTGAATTATGGTGTAGGAAGGGTGTTTGGATGAATGGAACTTAAAATTCAATTTTTGGTAAATGCTGCCCTATTTCATGTGAGGTCTGTTTGAAAGTGTTAGATCTTTATTTTAGTCTATTTGATACTTTCAATGTGTTTAAAATGGAATTTTGTGTAGGGTAAAGGTTAGAATATAATTTTGAAAGCACTAGAATTAAAATTGGAATTTTTGTCCAAAATAAGTGCAATTTTTGGATTGGTAATGTTTGAAAGGAATGGAGTGTGATTGTGGAAAATATAAGGCCAAAAATGGATTCAGACGTGAAATTGTGTAGGGGTAGGCCATGTCATAATTTTTGGAAAGACGGAATTATACTGGGTATAAGAGAAAGTAGACCAATACTCCTAAGAGCAATTTCGTCAATAGGTGTTTTAAATGAGAGTAATTAAATATAAATCATTAGATGCACTTGGGTCTTAAATATTTAATGAGTAGAGACTCATTGTTATACATTTGGACTTTTAGGATTTGATATTTGCCTTGGAAAAATCACAAAGCCAGTAGGACATCGAACTAGGGAAGGGACTTGAGGTAGTAACTTTGTCTCTCATTGATTGCGTGATTATTTATATGCATTGCTTTACTGTGTTTGTGATGTGAGAAGTATCTGGCCATGGTAGTGCTTGAGAACCCTTCGGTCGAGATATTGTATTTAGTTGTGGTAATGGTTGAGGACCCTCCGGTTGAGATACTGAGTTGATTGAGACCACTAGTTGTACCTAGTTGTGGTAGTAGTCGAGGACTGATGAGAACTTTTTTCATTATCCTTGGGGTCCACAATTAAAAATTGACTAAGGATTGTGTATAGGCAAACCTAGGATCATTATCTCTTCTCCAAGAGTCTTTTATTAATTCCTAAGTAATCTAAATGTCATGTAAATGCAATGAAAATAAGAGAAAATTGATTTTGGGGTTTTCAAAATAATAATTAAAAGAAGAATACAATTTAATTAAAATCCTAAGCTACTATTTTTGGTTATTTTTTAAATAATAATGAAATAGAATATGAATTAAATGAATCTCTTGAGAAATTGATTCAATGGCTTTCATAGTTCACTAATAGTATGTGAGCTAAAATTCATCAAGTCTTAATTAACCTAAATTAACTACACAAACTAGTAATCACATAGCAAGTGCAGTTTCAATGAATTAATAGGAAATAAATAATTAAGAATCATCCAACTACAATAATTTAAATCTAATCACAAAATAAACAATCTTAATTCAATATTATGGAATCCAAATAACTCATAATAAAATCTTACTAAAACTAACTTTGTTCTTATCTAGGAATTACAATGATGATAGGAAATTCATAAAGAAACTAAGATTAAGAAAAAAAACTCCCTATTGAAGCTCTAGATCTCAAGCCAAATCACCAATCCTCAAGAGTTGGAAGATTAGCCATGCATGAAGCTCTTTTCTATCACCAAAGAATGACAAAATACAGCCATTATGGATGAAGACATCAATTGGAATGAAAGAACAAGACTATGGAAGGAGAGAGAAGAGGAGAGAAGAAGTTGACAGAGGTGCAATGGTGATGATGAAATGGCGAATTTGGTGACATTGGTGGTGGTGGTGGTATCTTTCTCCTCTATCCTCATTCACCTCCTCCCTCTGT
>JBAGKO010000014.1:5729276-5745801 GCA_037177275.1 Acacia concinna
TTTTGAAGAGGTAATCGCTTCCTCATCCTCAGTTGATAATACTTTTACTATGTGAATTGTTCATTCTTCATTTACTTAACCGATGTATCATAGCATTCTAATTATTTTTCAATTTGCAAATTGTTAGTAGTGATGATAGTTTCCTTGCTGACGACTTTGATATAATTCAAGACCTTTTGGCGTAATATCTTCTTGGAATGATGGATGATGAGTAAAGTTCTTGCCATAAGTTATTACAAGTTTTATGAGCTTTTTTATCCATTATATGTCGTATACATAGTAATTTTGATTAGTTACTGCGTACTATATTAGTTAGTGTTGTATGTTTATTTAATGGCAATTAATGACTAAATATTTGTTTAAGTTTATTGGTTGGATATCTGTTTTAGTAAATAAAAGAAAGGAAAAATAAAATACTCAATCCATTCAAATAATCCTAGAACAAATAAATTAGCTACTCATGTCCATGATCAAAACAAAATTAAAGATAATAAATTCATATTGAGAACCATGACAATCAACCAAGAATAACTAATAATAAGAGAATATAACCAAAGAACAAGATCAATAACTTCTCTGATTTCCAAATCTGAGTCTCTCTCCTCTACAATTGCTCTCGCGCTCAAAGAAGAAGAAAAATTAATCCCGAGATCTCTTTCTTTCTATCTCCAGCGTTCTGATTCTGTCTTGTTTTTTTTTTCCTCGCGATCTAATCTCTTCCAATTTTCGCTACAGCCAAATATATATATATATATATTGCTGCTGTCTCTTTTTCCGTTCTCGTACGCCTATGCCTTCTTCCTCTCTCCGTTCAATTGAAGTTGCGTTTTCTTATATTGATAGGCACAAAGCCCAATCCTGTACGCATCTTTTCTTTTTTTCCTCATATTGTGCGTGATCTTTTCTTTTATTTGCTGCACCCGTGAAATCAGATAAAGAATGGATAAGAATAATAATAATAACAATAATAATACCACCTAAAGTTTGTTTACTTTTTTTTTCTTATTTAAAAATATGATTTTTTTTTATTATTATTATTATTAAGATTATGATTTGTTGTCCTAATTTTGATATTTAGAATCAAATCCCTTAAATCATGTTCAAGATTGTTATCTTATCTAAATTTAACTCAAATCTCTTTAATTTATTATAGATAACTCCCAAATATATTAAAATATATCTTAAATTTATCTAAAAATAGGGAGTTATCAGAAACTTCCAAAGCAAAAATGATACTTTACCCTAATGTAAAACATGCTCTAAAGCTTCCCATTATTGAGCAACTATTGGAGCTGCCATGAATTGTTTAAGTATACTGACATTGAAAGTCACATTAGGATGAGTCACTATAAGATAATTCAATTTTCCAATTAGGCTTCGATACCTTTTCTTTATATCATCAAAAAGTTCATCAAGCGGTATGTTATCATCAATATCCATGAACGGCGTAGAAATCATGGGAATATTACCAAGTTCGCTCCAAGTTTCCCATCCCATTTAGAAGATCAAGAACATATTTCCTCTTAGTCAAGAAGATACCTTTCTTGTTTCTCATAACCTTAATCCCCATAAAGTAGTTCAATAGGCCTAAGTCTTTTTGTTTGGAAATAAGAATTAAGAAAGATCTTAAGCTTCGAGATTCTAAAGATGTTGTTTCTAGTAATGACAATATCATCAACATAAAATATAATATGATCACACTTGCTCTATCTCAATTCAAATTTCTTATCTACAAAATAAAACCTGTCAAATCAAGCACGAGGGCTTTGGTTTAACCCATATAATGACTTTTTAAGATAACACACCTTCCTATACTCCCCCTAAGCAACAAACCTAGGAGGTTGCTCCATGTAGACCTCCTTAAGGAGATCACCATTCAATAACGTATTTTTAACATTCAACTAATGTAAATCCCAATAATAAGTAGCTGCCAAGGATATAAAGAGATGAACAAATGTCAATTTTTCATAGGAAAGAAAGTTTCAGAATAATCAATACCATATGTTTGAGCATACCCCTTGGCAACAAGCCGAGCTTACAAATGTTCTATGGTGCCATTAGCTTTAGCCTTAACCATGAACACCCATTTACATATAATAGCTTTCTTCCCTTAAGGTAAATCAACAAGAGTTCTCAGTTTTGATCTTGTTAAGGGCAATCATTTATTCATCCATCACAGTACACCAAATATGGCGGTATAAGGCTTAGTGAAGAGAGGTGAGAATAGTAATGGAATCTAAGGATGATAAGAAGGAATACAAAGGAGGTGACAAGTTTTGATAGGAAACAAATGAGAACATAGGATAGGTGTGATCGACAAATGTTTGCAAAAAGCAATGGGTACATTTACCTTTTTCTGGAGCAATGGGCAAATCTTTAGAAAGGTCCATAGAGGCTCAAATTGATCAGGTATTGATTGAAGATCTAAGTGGGTGACATATGGAACTGGTGCTGTATCTGATGACAAGGCAATTACTAGAGGATTATGAATACTAGCTATTTCATTACTATCCATCGTATCTAATATTGAGAGATAGGTGCTTGTATTGGTGTCACATGAGCCAGACAAAACAAAATATTATCAACCTCGTCAACTATGTTAGAAAGTAAAGAAGACTCTAAAAATGGGAAGAATGGGAGGACTCATGAAACATCACATTTTTAAACACAATATAATGTTGGAGATTTAGGAGAGTAATAATGATAACATGTCTTAACACAAGAATAACCAAGCAAGACATACTTTAAAGACTTAGGATCAAGTTTGCTAATAATTGAACAAATATCTCGAAGAAACTAGACACTAACCAAAGATTTTTGGAGCAACATGAAACAATTTAGTGGTAGGAAATAGAAACCCATTTGACAATTTCGTGTCATATTGGTATTTCTACAGCAAAATCGTGCCACCATCATTACCCAAATTATCATCGAGGAAGTCTTTGAAAGGTATTCCGAGGGGAACGTGGTGTTTTGTCCATTTTGGACAAATATCTTGGGTTATTGGAGACAAGGCAAAGAGACGCCGAACAAGGTACTGTTTTTAAAGTATGAGGACTTGAAAGGTGACACCAAGCTTCACTTGAAAACAATTGCTGAGTTCTTAGATTGGCCATTTAACTTGGCGGAGGAAGATAATGGTGTTATTGAAAACATTATTGAGTTGTGTAGTTTTGAGAAGATGAAGGAATCAGCAGAGACAAACAAGACAGGAAAAGTTACACTCAAATTTGAAGGCAAGGACTTCTTTAGGAAAGGTGTAGTAGGTGATTGGGTGAATCATTTTAGACCTTCGATGAAAGAGAAATTGTCCAAAGTGATTGAAGAAAAGTTGGGTGAGTCTGGTTTGTCCTTTTAATGATTCTCTTCATCCATTTAAACTATAACGCCTGCAACATCTCCCCTACAGAGAATATGCTTCTAGTTTTTGTTAAATGTCCGATGGTAATTCAGATGACACCAATCGCCTATCTTCAAGTTTTCTTAAACCTGTGGTTGTAAATTCAACCCTCTGTGATGGGTAATTATATATATGAAAAAGAGGTTTTCTTCTTTCAATGCAAGCTTGAGTCTGGCTTCTCGTGTTTGTCAGTTTGTGCATACATAAATACGTACATACATACATACCCTTTGTGATGAGTAATTATATATATGAAAAAGAGGTTTTCTTCTTTCAATGCAAGCTTGAGTCCGGCTTCTCGTGTTTGTGATGGGTAATTATATATATGAAAAAGAGGTTTTCTTCTTTCAATGCAAGCTTGAGTCCAGCTTCTCTTGTTTGTTAGTTTGTGCATACATACGTACGTACATAGTTTGTGCATATGAAATTCATGTTCTACATAAAACACTAAGTGTTTTGTGTGGACAGATATAAAAACTCAAACCACTTTTTTGTGTAAATAATTAAATTTGTACTTTTTTTTTGGTAAATAACTAATTTCTTTAATTTCTATAAAATAATTATCCTAACTTCTATATCTAAGGTTGAAGGAGTAATACTTTAACTATATATAATGCTAAGTTGGTGTTGTCAAAATCCAAAGTTGAAGTACACTCATGGCACAAAAATGCAAATTAAATCCTAAACTCAAATCGGCAAATTATAAGAGTTTCTATTTATTAAAAAATAGATATTATAAATATATTAAAATAAAAAATATTAAATAACAATTACTTAATGTAAATAAATTTCAAATTTAAATATTTAAAATAAAATCTATCAACATTTTTAAATTATCATGTTAAAAAAATTTATAGTTCATATATAAAGTTATGAAATATTATCAAAACAAACAAATTAACACAGGATTTAAGAGTGCGTTAACACATTTTTATAAAATAAAAACATAAACATAATAAACTCAAGGTGTAAACTCTCAAATTTAACTGAGATTTGACTGGCACAAGTTTAAATATAAACGAACAAAATTTTGTAAGCTAGAAGCATAACATTAATAAACCTGCAGAGACAATTTGGGCGTTTAACAACGTGCAAAGTACCATTATTCTCCATAAAAAGGCTTCAAATTTCATGATTTTTTAAATGTGAAATATTATTTGTATCTTTGGATAAAAGTTAATACTAGATAAATATGCTTGTCATTGAACAGTGGCTACATGAAAATAATACTAGATAAATGTTACACATCTTGATTAGCATGAAACAGACGAGGAATCCTTTTTCAAACTTGCTGCCAGACAAAACCATAGATGACTTGTTAGGTTTCACATCAAAAGCCAATGGCCTTGTAGCTTATAATGGCACGGTAGCTCCTGTAAGTGAGAGGTCACATATTCCATCTTGCCCGTAACCTTAGACTGTAAGTACCTGCCACTTGAATTAAAATGGTAAAAAAAAAAAAAAGGTTTCACGTCGGAAAAACATCAAGCAAAAGCCAAACACGCATATATAGAGACTGGAGATGCATAAAAATCTCATTAGAGATAAACATTCGAAAGTATAATGACGCATAAAAGCTCAGAGATTTGCAAGCTTTCTTCTAAATCTAGCCACACAGTATTGGTCTGCATTCAGATGCAGTCATAACCACATTCATTACCCAAGCAACACCTTGAGAAGTTTCTCCTTGCTTGAGCATATTATAAATTGTAAGTGCTAGTTTCTTCTAAATTCAGTCACAGTATCATTACCCAAGAATCACTTAATGTGATGCCAAACTGACTTTTCTGCTATGAAAAGTCATTTTGGCCATGCATGTGGTATTCAGACAACTTCTGAGAAAATGAGCTTTTGAATCAACAGTTAAGTTGAATTGACCTAATTTTTAAATAGTATGAAATTGACTTTTCAATATATTATCGAAATCAGCTAATGCCAAATAGACTATAAAAACCTGTCCAAACATAAATTATAATAGTTAACTTTTGTCCTCAGTTCACAAAAATCTAGAATTAAAGTTACTTTTACCAATGTTAATTCGAACCATCTCTAAATTATTCAAACAGGCCAAACACTTTTAGATTTTCTTCACCAAACATGTATCTTATTTACAACCTGCTCATGATCCTACCTGTTCATGATCCTACAGATTAGGAGTTAGATCTCAAACCTGCCAAAAATCTTGCTCATCACTAGACACAGGAAGCTACCAACTTGAGTCGTAAATGCAGCAGCATGAATATCCAAATTCTCATCTGCAGGACAAGACATCCCGTACGCACAACACAGTTTCAAGAACTCCTTTATTCATTCCACAATCAACTAATCTCATACATCTCTTCTAGTTTTGAGACGTTGAGTAGCTGACTCTAAGCAATGACATTATTATTTACATCCTAATTTCCTAAGTTCTAATACAATGCCGACCTTTCCTGTATCGTATCAGCATCATTCCAAGGGGGATTGATAGATGGACTTACCACCAATCCCCAAGGAAGAATGGAAGTTACTAACCCAGTGATTGACCAACTCTTGACACATCCACTAAGCTAGTACATTTTGGCACTTCCTTGGGCTCTTAAACAGTAACACATCCCTCTGCAATGATTCAATATGAAGCAACTTCATGCAAAGCGATTTATTTGGGTATAAATTTTCTGCCTTCATTCTTTCCCTAAGCCCATATGCTGGGGTTTTGGCATTGATGTATGCTTGAGTCAGAATTTCAAAAGGCCTGAGACGGCCAGTGTAACCACTTTGCTTCATTCTAAAATGCCACTTTTCAGTATTATGTATATCTCCAAGCTTTGCATACTGTTCCATTACATATAAAAATGTGCTGAACATTGGTCTCACTCTCATCCACCCCCATGTTCTATCTTCAACTATCTTACTTAAAATGGAATCTGCTTTCCCTACATCCCCATCACCAACATAGAGCCTCACTAGTCCATCCCAAATCAGAGGGCCAACCCAGCCTTTAACATCCCCAATTCGACCTACAAACTTCTTCCCCTCAGATATCTTGTTATTCTGAACATAAACATTTAAGAGATCAGCATAAATCTTGGATGGGAGTTTCTTCCACTTTTCCAGTATCATTTCAAAAACTGCTTCAGCCTCTTCAACTTTGCCCAACTTGCCCCATGCTGCTATGGCAGCAAGGCACTCATTCATAGTGGGTTCTAATTTACAAACGGTCCAAATTTTACTCACATCATCAGCCATTCCAAGAGCAGCATACAGGGAAAGTAACGCACTCCTTCCGCCAATAATGTTTTTTAGGTTTCCTGTTTCAATTTCATTAAGAACAACTAGAGCTTTATCTTTCAGCCCCTTAGATATAAAGTGACCAGCAACGATTGTCAGGACATGAATATCAAGTTGCAGACCTTGGGACCTCATAGCATCAATCAACTGTTCCATCCCCACTGTGTCCTTCAACTCACTTTTTAGAGCTACAAGGATCCTGTATGTAACACGAGATGGCTTCAAATTTTCTTTCTCCATTATTGATAATATGTCAGCTACTTTACTTCGGTCAAATCTTTTATACAGAATGATCATTTGATTGCAATCACGTGTAGTGATTGGCAAACCTAGCCTCCTCATTTTCAGAAAAACTGCCTCTGCTTTCTTTCTATTGACAACACGGACACAGTTAGCTAAAAGAGTTCTGTACAATAAAATACCTCCCAAAGTGTCTGGAACTTCATTCATGTATTTCTCAGCTGCATCAAGTCCTTGGACTTTGGCAATCAGATCAATACGAGAAGCATAATCATGTTCACTAAATTCAAAATGCTTCAAAGCTTCCAACAACTCTGAAAACTGCAAAACAGGATAACACCAGAAGCAAGTCTAAGCATATGTTTTTGCTGCAGAGAGCTGACAGAAATAGGGTAAAAAATCTTGAAAGAAGTACAGAAATATCAATTACCAAGACTATGAACTCCTGCAAGCATTAGAGATTAACATAGATTGCGTCACATTTTAAAAACGGCAAAAACCATTCTAGAATCAACCCTATATGTTAAATCCCCAAGAAGCACAGAAATATCAATTTCTGAGACTAGAAACTCCTGCAAGCATCAGAGATTAACAGAGACAGCCTCAAATTTTAAGAATAGCAAAGACCATTCTTCATTTCACGTGTCATCATCTCTCAACCAACACACCATTTAATAATTGGATGAGAACAAAATCATGTTGGAAAGTTTACTTAATGAGTGGTTCAAGTGGAGAAAGGTTACTAGAGTTATCAGTAATACAACAGTACCCAATAAGCTTAAAGGAAAGGTTTATCAGACTACTATAAGACCAGCAATTTTATATAATAGTGAATGTTGGGCTCAAAAGGGACAACAAAAGCATAAAGTTGAGGCACTAAAGATGAGGATATTGAGATGGATACGTCGTTATACATGAAAAGATAAGAATTAAAATAATCACATTAGAGGAAGAGTAGGTGTGACACCAATTGCAAAGGAAATGGTAGAAAATCATTTGGGTTGGTTTGGACATGTACAAAGAAAACCTTTGGAGGAACTGAGGAGAAGGTAGATCAGACAATACAAAATCCTCTAGAGGCAGAGGAAGACCAAAGAGAAACGTCCAATGAAGTCACTGAATGGGATTTTTTTTGTTAACAACCTATCTAAAGATTTGGTTATTAAAAGAAAATAATGTCATCATGCGATCCATATAGCCAATCCCACCTTATGGGATTATGCTTGTTATTGTTGTTGTTGGATGAGAACAGAATCATCTGTTCTCATCATCCATTCAATAAATGAAGGACTCATATTTCAAGAAGCTCCACTGCAATGAAGTTGTACATTATATTTTCAACCCTCGTTTATTTATGTCAGGCCAAAAGGAAAAGGACATATTTGTGAGTGCAGTATGAATGACAAGGTAGGTACTGCCTACAAAATAAAAATACTTTAACTGTTTCTAAACGAATTAAGATAAGAGAAATGAACAAAAGAAAGTAAATTGCAAACCAAATGGATCATTATTCATGAATATACATGGAGCTGCCACCTCCATGGTGCTGTCACATTATATACAGTTAAAACCTAGAAAATTTCAACTTTAGCTAATTGTATATGCTCCATCGGATTGTTCTGGTAATTGAGCATTAGTGGTCTTCAGATGAATGATTATTCATGTATAGCATCGCCTTTAACTTTGTGAATTTCCCGTAATTTAATTAAATTATTTTAGGTTTTATTATCTTTTTTTAGTAGTTGATTATTTAACTTGGCCAATAACTTCGAGATGGCTAGGTTGGTAAGTTCTGACAAAACCTATGCTAAATGATGTACTCAACTAGTAATAAGTAATCAGCTAAGTTTATTTACAACTACCTATTCAGTTGCCTGATGATGCAGTCAAAACCTAGCTCAGGTGCATTACCAATGTAAATTTTTTTTCTTCTTAACTCTTGTGAGAACTGTGATATTGAAATCCTACTTGGGAATACTTAACCATCAAAGTAACTATCTTCATTTGCACGTGCTACTTTCGCCCAACAAAAGCCAATTATAGACCTCTTAATACCTCTCTTTTTTAAAGAAAAAAATAAAATTAGATAATAATCACTTGAAAATGATCTTCCTTATATATGTAGTGTAATATCTTAATCACTACCATTCCAACCTTTATTTAACCCAAAGTATTCCACCGCCCAGCAGCACATTCACTTACATATGTATTACTAGCTATATAAAGGAACTCAGTAACAATGATATATTATTGTAAAGGCAAAAGAATAATGCAGTTGCCTAACAGACACTACCAAGGAGGACTTAGATTCTAGCACATTTCTCAGATTCTTTTGTCCAAACACTACTATTTCTCAGACTCTTTCACTGAAGCTGTCAAAGTCATTAGTTAGACCACCAAAACGTATAATCCCACCTATCAACACTACCACAATTCTACGTAGCATTGAAGATGACGAGGATGAAGGTAAGCTCTTTAAGCCTAGAAGTTTGCACGCATGCATTGTTTCTTAAATGACTCAAAATGCTCCTTTCTGAAGGCTAAATATAGAATGTATTCTATAATTTAATTTTAAGTAAAATTGCAGATTTTGAGGTGCAAAAATGACACAAACAACTATTTTTTTAGGGACATCCAGCACAAATAACTATTTTGAGGTGCAAAAATACTGACAATGACATTAACTGCCGTTACTTTTTCTGACATGTGGATCCCACTGTTGTTACTTTTGGTTAAGATAAAATTAACTTTTGTCAATATAAAGACATACTGACATCTACAAGACAAATATTTGAATGTCCAAAATTTTTTAACTTCTTAAATTCTTTTAAATCCTTTTAGTTATAATATGAACGCCTATATTTGCTTTGTAAATGCTCTCTAACCCCCAAGAAAATAGTTCGTTGTTAAATTTTCACATTAACCTTCTAAGGTATATTAAAATAATTGACAGTAGGACCAACATGTCAGAAAAAATAACAGCAGCTAACAGTGTTATCAATTTTGCTCCAAAAAAAAATTCTTCATGTCTATTTTTGCACCTGGGTGCCCCTAAGGAAATAATTGTTTGTCAAATCTGCACCTTCACCCTTTAATTTTTTGGTTCCTTGCTTCTTCTGTCTTTATTATTAATTCTCTCAAAATTTGCTGCATAAACTTGATTGTTGTGTCCCTAAATTACGGTAAATTTTTATCTTAACATTGGTGACTTTCATGACACGTGATTTGTGCAATACTTCAATGTAAGATATTATCACTTTGGAACTTATGGATTCTTATTATGCATGTGATTTTTGTGCCTTACAACTTCTGACTTATTTTATTAAAGTGTGATGAGGTTCTAAGAGGTAGCAGGATAGTAAGATCCTGGTTTCAATCTTCCAATTCAACATTTTTTACTCTTCAATTGATCCGAGTACTTAATCTTGACAGCCTACCCAGCAGGTAATCAATGACAGCTTCATGTTAGTATAAAATAACTAGCTTCTTGCACATGCAAATTTCATTCCAACAATTGCATTAAAAGACTAATTGAAAATTCATATCTACAAGTTCATTTTGAATAACAAAGAGAACAATTACTAAAGAACTTGACAGAAAACTTAGTGGCAAATAGAAATTCTTGAAGAAATATTTAAAAGTCACCTGCAATGCTCTTCCGTACATTCGACGCTTCTGGAGATAAGATATGATCTTGGAAGCCTCTTCTTGGCTCAAATCTCCCCCATCTTTAAAAAATTTATCAAGAGCTCTGGAGATGAAGCGGGTTGGAATCTCCACCAAGGTTCTTAACAATTCTAAAGAAGCTTTTTTCATCAAAGGCTCCAGAGTGCTCAGACCTTCCTCAGAATCTGACAAACCCTCTTCCAGAAATCCAGGTTCTGAAACAAATTCCACTGCTTCATTCTCCTCAAAGTTCTCATCAATACCCTCACTCACATTAGTTGAAATAAGCGTTTCAAGTTCCATGGAAGTGCCTTTGTCATCATTTTCGTAACAACTTTTACTTGTCTGTGAGAAAATCCTACAACTACCCAGAAAATTACTTCTAAAAACGGGTATACAAATACAATGGTGAATTTCATCCCTTGAAGAAAACCTTATTGATCTTAATTTCTCAGGATAGCTTCCTCCAGCACTGTCTCCATTGAAGTTACTTGATTCTCGTATCATACTTAGTAGTCCGTAAAACTTCAGACAACATTCTTGCTTCCTACGGATAAGAGAAAGCATTTCAACCTTTCGTACTACAAAGCCGAATTTACAAAATGAGTTTTAATTTTTAACAAGATATTAAGTATAATCCCATTTGCTCAGATGTTTTAGCATAGAAAGTGTAAATGAATGGGCAAATTTTGAAGTATGAATAGAGAAAAACAGAATTTAGATGTCAACAGTTTTGATACTGGACGATGAGGGAAAATGCAATGAAATGAAATTAGGTAATACGTATAAAACCATGAAACCATCTTGTAAATAGAAAAATGAACAAGGATACATACTTGAGAGGTCGAGCAGATCGGAGAGTGAACCACATGAAGATGGTGCTCTTGAACCCTAATCCCCAGCAACCCTTCTGTTAAGTGTGAACAGTTATCAGCGCTCTACTGTCTAATTGTCCGCCTTTACAAATTAAAACAAAAACAAAAACAAAAAAACCTTAAATGAGGGTGCAAATTGATATTAAAAACACATCTAAGAAGAATCTAATATATTTCTTTTATACAGGGGACAATTTATAAATAGTGAAGTTAATATGTGGTATGGTTGAGGTAGTATGACAATAAGACCCCTCAAAAAATGCGAAGAGTAATGGAGAACTGTTATCCACATTTGTTGGGGAAGAAAGTTATAAAATTCTTATGAAACGCCTCATAATTAGCTTTAATTAAAAGGGAAAATTTCAAACAAAATACCTTACCAAATTAGAAAACGCAGGGAAAGATGTTGTTATTTGCAAATCTCAAAATAGTTCAAAAGGTGTATTTTGGGTTTTGCAAATTAGAATAAAAGATCATAATGCTCATTGTTGTAAAAAGTATATAGAGGCCTTTTTTACTTCATTTAATTGATGTAGAAAGCAACATACCTTGTTTGGGAAAAGGAACCTTGTTTTCACACCTCACTTTCTAACGCTTTACTATACTCTATTATGGCCTTTGGAACCATTAGTTATGACTTTAAGTTGAGAAAATAAGAAATAAAATTTTTGCATTTGCGGATTACTCACCTCAACCTTATTTTCGACCAACTTTAAAAAAACATAACTAATTCTAGAAAAATCGGAATGAAGCAGTTCCAAATTCGTTAGAAAGCTCTTTCATTCCTCTTTAAGGAAAAAAATGCCAAACCAAAATTACATAGAAATCAGTGCATACAAACCCTCAAAGATGTACTATTCATATGGTCAAAAAGCAATATTCATTTTGTCATTTTCCCATTTTCTTTGATTTTTGGCATAATTTTGGAAAGACTTAACTTTCTTTGCAAAGCTCTAAATGATATGATCTACCACTCCATTTGCAGCTAAAAATATACTCTATTAGCATGCAAAAAACTCGTGGTCAGATTCAATCATCTACTTAAACAATAACCAACCCAAATATATACCCAAAATAACCAACAATCCAAGTGCAGAAAGACCATAAACACAATACTAAGCCAATTTCCCTTTCCTCTCAAGGTTCATGCAATTTTGGTAGCATAACAACTATATCATAGCATATCCCTATATGTACAACATAAGATAGTAGCATACCAAAACATTCCAGAATCTCAGTATCTCAGGATATATACATACAGTCATCCAAATAGTTTCCAAAAGCAATACAGGAGACAATTTAAACATGATCACATCCTTTCCTTACTTTGCCTCCAACTGAACATTCACTTGCATTTTTTAGAGAGGGAAAGGTTTTTTGGGAAACCTTAGTAGCATATAGAATCCACAACCAGTAACAGTATAATGCAATGCCAATTATGCTATATGTTATGCTCTACCACTCATCTAGTGCTTTCTCTGGCACCTACTATGCATAAGGAGCATGCATGAGACTCAACCTTAGCCACATAGCCATGCATATAAACAGGGAGTCATGCATCTTATAACATATCATGCTAGCTCAACCACAACACAGTAATTAAGCACACACACATCAGACAAGCAAAGCAATATAAGTTAAGGTTAGAGATTCTCGCTATCAATTACTCCTCCTATATAATGTAATGTCTTTCCCTTGCTTTTGAAACTCCTGGATCACGTCTCTAGAATGTTCATACACAAACCACAATGCACAAATATCAATGTATGCTACAGTACATAATCAAGGACCCTTCTCTCTTACAAACAAGATCCTGGTTCCTTAGATCAATTAATCAATTTCAAAGATTAATCCCACATAATTTTAACCACTGAATTCATCTATAATATCCATTCAAGCAAAATCACATCCCTACCCCATTAACATCCCTTGGCCGAACACCCTCAATAATAGGGCTCTCAATGCTTTTTTCAATCCAACGCTTACACATGTGTTCTTATAACATATCCTTAGGTAAAAGAATATTCTGAACACAATGGAATCATCAGATAAATGAAAATCAAGCTCTAACATACCCCTACTAGGTTAGGCCGAAACATGAACACATTCCCCACACATGCTATTTCAAGTCAACTCAAGCATACACACCTTGTTCAAGCCTTTTTCAATGCTTTAAACCATAAAACAATTTCAAAACTCCCTCCCTCATGCTTGGCCTTATTGGACAGCACCTCCCCCCTCTTGGGAGTACCTCCAAATGCTGGAGAAGAGGAGATAAATGAAAGGAAAATAAAGCTAAAACATACCTCTTGTGAAAGATCAACCGATGTAGCTTGAACCGTCTTGAAATTCCAAGTGGAACGGCCAAGTTTTGAAACTGCCAGAGCTTCGCTATGAGAACTAAAGTGCACAGCCAAATGGGTGGAGAAGGGCTGTATTTATAGGCCAAGCTTAAGGCCATGTTTGGCTAAGGCACAAAATCAAAAGTCAACTTTAATGGCTAGCCCTGTTCACATTGGAGCTTGAAACTCTTCTAGTATACTCTGGACTATTCCAAAAACTTCTATATCTTCCCTCAACTAAGCAACACTAGCACCATCCACTATGGGCCCCAGAGAATTTATCTGACTTACTTTCTTCTGGTAGTCTTTCCCTTATCAACTAAAATTACTAGGAAAATTCTATAAACTTCTATACTCATCAAAAAAATTCCAAATTTTGCCTAGGGCTCTCTAAATATGCCAATAGGCTACCCTTAAAATTTCAGAATTTTTGGACATCTAGAACTCCCCAAATAAATTTTTGACTACAAATTCATTATTTTGGTAATTAGCCGATTCCATCAATTTTTGTTGCTATCTCTGAACCTCTTTTTGGGCTCAAGATAATTTTATAAATTCCCTCACATATTATTCTAATTTTCTTAATCCCAATCTAGAACATTGAGGTCTCCATTTATCTAGAATAATTAATTTTCAGCCAAAAATCCTAGGGAGAATTCCAGAAAAATACCTCCCCAAATTCAAAAAACCCCAAAAGGGATGTTAACATTTCAAAAAGACATTAAGATACCATGGACCGAATTGGGGTTTTGAAATTTTACTGACATGAACAGTGACTAGCATGAAGTAGTGAAAATCATTACTTTTCTGGTGAAAACCATTACTCAAATGTTGAAAATCCGACACTGTTCATGTCATGAGTAGATTCCTCTCTCTCCTCTTTCAGATGAACAATGTTAGTGTCAATGTCAGATGAATAGTGCCGTCAGAGGAGGGGAGAGAGAAAGTGATCAACACGAAGTAGCAAAAACCATTACTTAAATGGTGAAAATACACTACTGTTCACGTTTACGAATTTTGAGGGGGAGAGAGAGTGATTAACACGGACCAACACAAACTAGCGAAATCTATTACTTTTCTTGCGAAAACTATTACTCATCTTGTGAAAATCACTACGGTTCATGTCAACAAATTTAAAAAACTCAATTTGGTCTATAGTACGTTAGTGTCTTTTTGAAATGTTAACATCCCTTTTTGGGCTTTTAAATTTAAGAAGGTATTTTTCTAGAGTTGTCCCTTTATTATTTGATATTTAACATTAGTTATGAATATTTATATTAATTATTTTGAATTATTTCTTATTTAATTTAAATAAAATTAAATTTTAAGTTTGTTTATTCATAATAATTTTTCAAAGGTTTTTGTTTCGAAAGGTGCCCCAACCTCATCTGCTTGTAGTGTGAGATTGTCTCTTTACTAAACAATTGAGCAGTGAGATCCTAGATAAAGTCATGGGCTTTCTCGGCCCAATAAAAGCTTTTGGGTTAATTTCAATTGGTCCAAAATTCTAAAGATCCATTTATTGAGTTCTTTAAATGTTTTAAAGATTCATTTAATTTATCAACTAGCCGAATTACAGTTTTAATCTTTATCATGAGAGGTGCTAACATTTAATATCTTATTGTACTTAAAACATGATTGTTTCTAATAAAGAAATACATGGAGCTAATTAAAAAGGACTTCCTGCTTGTTTGGGATAGCTTATTTGAGGGTAATAAGATCTTATTTATGGAGTACGAATAAATCAAAACAAACAAACCCTTGATCTAATTCTACATGTTCAATAAAAATGCATATACCAATACACACATTTCTGGCTAGGTATCATATATTACATATGAATGAATGTTTCAGATAAGTAGGCCACGCCAACTTCTTAAACTCACATTTCATCTTCTTCAACGTAACCTAGCTAGTGAATCAGGCTTGCAGCTTTAATTTCCAAAGGAAGAGGGATAAAAGAGTTGCCAAACATGATTATTCTCAAATATTAATAATGCAATGAAATTAAATGCCTTTGGAGAAGAAGGGGAAAAAAAGTTAATAGCTCGCACCATGTTGGACATTACCTGGAATAAACCCATAATAAAAAGGAAGAAGACCCAAAACAACTATACAATTAAGCTTCATTGAATCTGCATTATGGCTGCATATTTTTTGAAACCAAGCGAATTGTTGTTTCTTATTTCATTATGATTAACTAAAAAGACTTTTGTTCTTCCATATGAAATAGTAAATATAATTAATATCAGTAAAACATGTTAAATCGTTCTTTTTTTCAGAGTAGGATGAGTAATGTTAGTAGCTAAAGCAATGAATGATGCCTTGAGACGTATCAGTTATATTGCTTACTGAAATTTATAATTCTGTGATGCAATAGATAGAATAATTTAATATATTAACTCAATTTCAGTCATTAAGTTGTGGAGATTATAATACTTTAACTTAGTTCTAAATATGCACACTTACTTAGTCATTTTAATTGTATTAGGAAGGAAAATGTCAAAAACAGAGTTTAAAGTGTGTGTGTGTGTGTATTTATAGATATAAAACAAATTGTATGGTAAAAAATAACTAAAAACAAGTAACACAAAAGATAGTTGCACACGTCGCATTGAATGGCTTTGTAGAGAGCTAAGAATTTTTATTTGTCCTATTTATAAAGTATCTCATTAAAATGTTGATGTGATGTACAATTTCACCCTCAATTTATCATTATATTGATTTCATTT
>JBAGKO010000014.1:5749449-5763528 GCA_037177275.1 Acacia concinna
AACTCTTCATATAAATCCCTTAGTTAATGAACATGACTTTACAAAAACACATCTCTTCATTTTAAAATATTCTAACAGTTAGCAATGGTAGCCAGTACGTAGGTATTGAATTTGCCTCTATTTATCTGACAATTGATAGCCTATAGACCTCAAGGGTAATTGTGAACTTGTGAGAATTAGAGGGAACTTGTGTGAACCACAACCGACTTAGCTAATATCCCTCAAATTAAGATATTGCAAATATTGCACTACACCTCTCCTATTCTTTAAAGGCACGGACCCACTTCTCTTGGCAGAAGGCCCTTGCTGGCTAGATGGGAGGGACTGTTTGGCTCAATGGCATGTGTGGCTCTTCCCAGCCAGAGCTCAAACCTCGTCCTTAGGAGGGGGCTATAATAGTTCTATATGTATTAACATACTAGCTTCTGTTAGCGCAAGCTTACCTATAAGGGGATGAATTGGGGGATAGTATACTGGTTTGGTCCAACCACATAATCTACATCCAGCCCTCAGAAGCCTTTTGAGAGTTCCACTGTGATCTAAACTTAAGGGCTCTTGATATCTTAGTACAAGATTAGACTGTTAGTCACTCAAGAAATTCACTTTCCTTTATAATTTGTAATCAGACAAACATTATTCAAGATCTCACTATCTTGTTAACTTGTGATTACTTTATGGATAGTACTAAGTATGTTTAAATCCATATTTATCCTTCATATGCATTTTCATAACTGCCTTGGCGATTAATTGATGATTTGATGAACTTTTGCATTATCCTCTACTAACTAGACATTATTCTCTGATAATTGCTTAGTATATTGGTAATTGCTTTGATAACTGCATAAAAAGGTTTTCTTATCATTAAAAATGGGGAGAATATTGTATTGTAGGTGGACTTTATCACCAGTAGCTTAGGTTGTTTATTACCTATTGTTGTGTTGTTTATTTAGATAGAATTAGTTATATTTCAATCACAATTGTTTTAAGACTACGTCATGGTTAAAAATGTTAATCATAATGCATAAGGCATTATTTTCCAAAAAAAAAAATTATTTAATAATATTTGACAATTTTTCACAATAAACCGTTATATATCTTTCAATAATACTTAACAATTAAAAAAAATTATTTCACAATACATTACAATTTTTCTACAAATAACCATTGAGTATAATTTAATATAAATAAAAATAGGAAAAATTATGTTGAGGTCCCTAAGCAAGGAAATATACGTTAAAGAGGTCTCAAGATAAGAAAACACTACTGTTAGGCCCCCAAGATAAGAAAAATATTACTGTTAAATCCCTATTAAGACGCCCCTAGGGTTATTAATGACAACCCCACTCCAGGGGCACCATTAACAACTCTAAAATTTGATAGTAATTTATTTCTATCTTGGGACCTCTTTGATGTATATTTCTTTACTCGGTACTTCAACATAATTTTCCCATAAAAATAAGATTCCAAAAGATATCATTTATCAACGAGCACAATTCCCAAAATTATAATTTGAGAATATATTACGGTTCTTCACAAAAAGACCGTTTAGTATTCTTTGATAAAGAAAAAAAAAGAGAGAGATTCTAAAAGATATCATATATAAGGAGGCACAATCCTAAGAAAATTAACAATACATTACAAATCTTCACAAGTATTGTTTGATATAAATAAAGGTGTGATTCTGAAAGATATCAAATATAAAAAGGTGCGATACGAAAAAATTATTTAACAATACATTACGGTTTTTCACTAAGAGCCATTAAGTATTTAACAATACATTACTGTTTTTCACTAAGAATGTACCATTAGGTTTCCTTTAATATATAGAAAGGCAGGATTGTTAAAGATATCAAATATAAAAAGGCAAGATTCTAAGAAAAAATAAAATGATTCAAAACAAAAAGAAAAAATTATTTGATAGTAGGTTATGGTTCTTCACTAAAAACCATTAAGTATACTCTAACAAAAAGGCAAGATTATGAAAAATATCAAATATGAGGAAGCAATATTATGAAGAAAAAAAATTGACGCAATTTGAACTTATTTTCAAATGTGTTTTGAACTTTCCTATTGGATCTCAAACTTTTTTTTTTTTTACACGTAAGTTTTGATTTAGCACTACAAGTTTTGTCCTCCAGCACTACTATAGCCTTCACTATGCAACTCCTTCCTCTTGTGATTCTTCCTCGTGTAAGCTTTCATTTATTTCATTTAGCATTTTTAGTATCATTTTATTTTTGTATATAACAAGAGCTTGGTAGTTGATGATCAATGATTATATTGTCTCTTATATAATAAATATTAATAGTAAATCTAAATAAAAAAGCAATGAAAATAACTATATATAATAAAAAATAAAACTAACAGATTACCGTTATTAACAAAGAACTGTTATAGATGCCTTTAAGATATTACAATTCATAACCAGTATATATGGTAGATAACAACCATGTCATATCATATCATGATTTTTGTAGTAGTGTTTATTTTATTTTTATTTTGAGAGTTAATAGCCAAAACACGAAATATTAGGTCCCTAATTCATTATATAAGATTTCTAGGATGAATAATAATAAATGCAAATGACAAATTTAAATGGTGACTATGCAATTAGATGTTGACAAAGCATGTTCATTATCATTTTTTATTTTATTTTTCAGGTTTAATTTTAATCCTTTAATATAATTGTTTTATGTTTTAAAATTAAAATAAACCTGTTAATCAGCATGAATTATTTAATTTTATATAATAAAAATGATTATAAGTATCCATGTCTACATTTCATTACAAAGCTACCATTTAAACTTGCTGAGTTTGCATTTTCTCTTAGATGAGACTTGCGTTGTTAAGATTAAGGAACTAAAAAATATATTTTCTAGAGATAAAAGGCTAAATTAAAACTTGATGTAAACTTAGGAAATCAAACATATATTTAAACCTTTTATTTTAATATCTTGTTCGAAATTATTTTAATATCATCTACTCTAAGAATGTATCAGTGTGAGCAATCCTCTTGACATGTAAGCACTTTCACTCCTTAGAAGTCAACACCGCAAGATATAGACCGGCAAATCCATGTTTGGTTGGTTAGCCTTTAAACCATGGCTAGCTAGATTCTGATTTTGTGAGACTCGAACATTTGCCTTCCTAAACTCTTTCATGATTTTTCCCTGTTTGCGTCTATTAAACAGCAGGTATCTTGTCCTTAAACATATTTTTTAAGGACGAAGTGAATGCTAAGCTGGAGCTTGGACTTCTTTGTCTCACTTCTCACATTCTTCTTGCACCATGTGTTACGTTGCTTGCGATAATATAATGCTGACACAGTAGTTTTAGTTCGTCCTTTTTGTTGCAGGATCGAATGGTGACTCCTCACGACTATTTTATTCTCTTAATTAGCTCGTTCTTCCATGAATTAGATGGGTGAGCCAGGGCGTGCATGCCCCAAAAGAAGGAAATGATTGTTGTTGCATACTTTTTTATTTTTCGATACAAGATTGTTGTTGCGTACTAAATGTGACCTAGGAAGAGAAAAATAACAAGGCACTTGGCCACTACCAGGATTTAGTTATCATGCCATTGCATCTTATAACAGCTTTTATGTTTTCCAATTCTACTCCTCTTAATTTTGTGTATTGATTTACTTATAAATTCCGTTTTTAAGACATTTCATGTTTCAAACCGTCAACACGTACTATGTTATGAACTCATTTGTTGTTATGCTACTTTGAATTGCTCGACTTGTGTATTTGTGTCTACTTGCATGTAAACCCATAATTTCACCCCTCAGGGTCCTTTAGTGCCATTTGCTAGGTTCCTCTCCAATTGGTAAATTTTATATCCAAGGTCCGCTGCATACATAAATGCAACCAAAAAAAAAAAATCAAATACTCAAAGATATACAATCATTTAGATCTTAATCTATTATAAATTCCACAATTTGACCACACAAACCCCTAAAATGACTATATAACCCTTTTTACACATTTTCCCCCAACTATGCTCAATTAGCCAATGACTTCTCACGTCTTTAACTCATAACTATGCCATATTCTAAAGAAGCTAACCAATTATACGATGATTTATCAAAATGAAAGCGCTTAGGAAACCTCTCAAGGATATATATATATATGTATGTATGTATGCCCTACACTCACCAAGATAGGTGTTATTTGGGTTGTGATGTTGGATGTGTAACAAACAATAATTGGAAAGTTTAATGAGTGAATGAGATGAAATGGTGTGACTTGACTGAGTGAATGCAACTAGAAACCATGTACATGCAATACATATGCCCGTTCTATAACTGTAATGCAGTAAAACAGGACACCATTCTTAATTCTCCTTTTCTATTCTTTATTTTCTTCATGGATATTATTTTCAATTCTTTCTTTGGCTTTTACTGCATTTTCCTCTTATTCATTTTCCCTTTTCTATCCATTTTATTTTCATACACTTGTCTTTTTTCAGTCTATTTCATCTTTTCTTTTATGGTTCCTATTTAAATGAAATGAAATTAGAGTAAAGGAATGAAAAATATTGATTGGCTCAAAGAGGTTAAGAAATGGATAATTCATTTAAGGTTCGCCTTTCGTCTAATTAACTTGATTAATGAAATGGATGTATTGCATGTTCAAGATTTCAAAGCAAGTCCTTGTTTGCAAAATTTGAATATGTACGATGGTAGATATAAATTTGTGAATATAAAGCAAATAACCTGAAAAAAGAGAAAATGCCAAGTGAACATTGCTTTTTTGTGTGGCTATCTGGAAGAGATAAATAAGAAGCTGGACCAGTTTATATATTTTCCTTGTAGAGACCATTTAAAGCTTCAATTAGAAACTTGAACTACACTCCATTTTGATCTTTTTAGGATTGCTTATGATTCCCACAATAGACATCCATTCATGCAATGTTTATCATAATTTTATACAAAGGAACAGAAGGGAAATATCATATATCATGTTTTAATCAGAGAATCCAAAGATAACATGTAGAACATTGAACCTGAACCTGAACCTGAAATTACCGGAATTATTAATTCTTTAACAATGGGAAACGGGAAATACTCTCACAAATGAGTGTATGTATATACATCCAAAAAGTTTAAGTATTAATTCATGAGTGGTTTGTGCATTGTATATATGATTCACCGAAAACGTGAGTCTTCAGGTCGCTAATTATTTTATACCACCGACTTCCCTATCTTGTGTTTGTACCTTTTTAATTTCTAGATTTCAATTACTTTCATACTTTCCTCTGGTGGGCTTCTCAATTAGAGGGATACAAAACCGATCCAGGTGATCGAGGGAAAAACAAGTGGAAAAATTTTTTAAAAAAATGTGAAGGTGCAAAATTTTTTATTCAAAAAGGGGCTAGTCTCTCGGAACTTGGTGAATTAAGATTTGAATTCTAGATGGGAGAGGTGACCGCATTTAAAGTCTGACTAAATCTTAAACATGTTTGCCTCTAATAAAAATATGCATATACTTGTCATAAATAGAAAAAGAATTAAAGAGAAAGCCGCCTTAACTTTTTTACGAGGAGTGAGCATTCCTCCAAACACTAGAATTAAATGCATTGAAACTAAAGGTTGCATATTTAAGTAGTGCATTATATAGAGTTTAGCCAATGAAAGAAAATAGTTATGACTAATAAATACTAGGATAATATTTTGAGAGAGAGACAAAAATGTAACTGAACTAGGTAAAAGACAACGATTGTTAATTAAAGGGTTAAGGTGCTTAAATAGCCATAAACTTTTCTTAAAAGTGAAAAAATAACCATAAACTATTATTTAAAGCAAAAGTAACCATGAACTTTTAAAAATGGTGTAAAACCGTCAAGTTATTATAGCACCGTTTATTTTTTAAGAGGGGTTTCTATAATAACTTAATAGTTTTGCACCCTTTTTCGAAAGCTCATAGTTACTTTTACTTCAAAAAATAGTTCATGGTTATTTTTACACTTTTAAGAAAAGTTTATGACTATTTAAGTACCTTAACAAAAAATAAAACATTGTTCACTTGGCATGTTCTCTTTTTTCAAGTTATTTGCTTGAAATTAAAAAATTTATATTTCCCATGACACCCATCCAAGTTTTGCAAATTAGGTTTTGCATTGACATCATGGACATGAAATAAGCATTTTTCATAGGGTAGAGGTGCAAATTTGCCTACTAATTTTTTTCCTAAAAAGCGCTTGACACAAGTAAATTTTGGAAGGAGTAAATCTACCAATGAATAATTAAAAATGGGGCAAATAGCACAATTCCATTAATTTGATGGTCAATAACTATTAAACGGGGTAGAGAGTAAATAATGAAAAAACACACGTGTAAGAGGAGGTTGGGTGTTGTCACATAAATTTGTGTAATTTGTTTTAAATAATAGATAAACTAATAAAAAAAAAAAGGAGGAGAGGCCAAATCGACAGTGAAACAAGTGATGGTGAGAATTGAGTTCCTTGAGTGATTAGTTGAACAGAAGGGAAACAAAAATTAAAGAAATTCATTAAGTGACTAAGATAAATAAAGTGACATATTCTACCAAGCACCCACCCACAATCTTTCAAGTTTCCACAATCTTGAGTTTCATTTTTAAATGTTTACCTAGTAGTACTACCAGCATATGTAGAACCTCCAACTTGAATTGTCATCTATCCAAACTGTTCATCACACATCACCATTTTATGATCACGATAGGGTTGTCACAAAAGCATAATGAGGATTATGAAGATGCAATCATTTTAATTGTGCTGATAATTGTCATAACCCAAGTTAATTAGAAGAAAGGCTCTTTTATACCGAAACATGTACATAAATAGCATTCATCCACTCTGATATGATGTCTTCCACATAAGAAAGAGACAGCACGCGTGTCTTTGCGTCATATCCAAGATTTTGAGACCAAAACTTCAAGAATTAGTAAGAATTAAATAACTATTTAGAATTTTAGTTTCGTTATTTCTTAATGTAAATATTACACACACACACAAACACACATAAACATATTCAGGTGAAACATCTGTGTATTCAGGTCCGAGACTTCCCAATCCCAAAATTTCCCTTTCCATTTACTCAGGATCAGTACGGGAAATCTTTGAACACCCTAGTGGTCCTTGGAACCGAAATTGACTCAACTTCCAAATTTATAGGAGACTTGGTCTCATCCCTTAGCTATTTCCCCTTTTCTTTTTTTGGATAATAAGGAGGGTTTACCAAAAAAGGCTAGATAAGTCACCAGAAACTCGATAAATTTCGATATCCAAACAAAAGGAACATGGTTGAAAACTTTAAATGAAATATATATATATATATATATATATATAATTTCATGCTGACAAAGACTTAAAGTTTGAGATATACAATTTGGGATATAAGGCTAATATTTTTGTCATTACATTCTTTAAGATAATTTCAAAATTTAAAACCCTTACTATAAACTCTCGCTATAATTTGGGATAAAATTACTTTTCTTTCCTACTTATCTTCAATTTTGGGTGGAATATATACTGCACTGCACTCCAGAATAGCTAATCATCAGATGACTCACCAATGAAATCTCTCCTCTATGTGCATGACTCTCCAGGTAAGTGTGGCAAAAGAATTAAATACTTCAAAATAAGAGACCCAAAAATGTGAAGTTGCTAGACTCCTTTATGCCTCTGCCAGTTTCAAGCGGGGAACAATATTCATTGATTGAAGCTCCTGAATCAGAGAAACAGATGTGAGTTAACAACAAATAATAATATAATATTACCTCCAGAGCTTATTTATTTTAAGAAACAAACTACTACCAAAATATAGACTTTGATGAAATAAGCCCAAAAGGTAATTATCCACTACCACATAACATGAATTTCAGAAAAATAATTACAGATATGCATTACCATAACCATTTTTACCTTTATTATTTTTTTACTCTTTTATATAGATATCTTTTTCCCTTCAAGGGGGGTCAGGGAACTAGAACTGAACTGAACTAATGATTAATTTATTAAGAATGAGTAAACCTGGCAGCAGATTCAAAATTTTTGATATTCTGGTGAGGAAGCATATAGCATACCTGGATCAAGAGCTTGCAAGCATAAGGTAGTTTCATTGTAGAAATATTATCTCCATTTTTACAAAATGAACAGATTCCAGTTTTCAGCTTGTGGTGGTAATACCCTAACAAGCCACACTTTCTACAGACCTGTGTCAAAAGACATGTATCATCAGACCTTAAAAAAAACAAAAAAAACACTGATACCTTTGGACTGAAACAAACTCACATAATATAATCAACCAAACATATGATGGACTGCATTTAATATTTATAGGTTTTAACTTTTTCTGAGTATAATTCAAACTTATCTATGGTGCATAAATAATACATATTAGGCTTATTAGCAGTGTGAAGCACAAATCCCAAAAGAAAAAAAAAATTTGTTTAATTTGCAAACATACAGTAATCACTACAAGTAATACATCAGAGAGTAATTAGCTTGCAAGACAATACACAATGGGACTCTTTGTTTACTATTAATGAAAGCGAGGCAGTAGCTTTAGCAATACGCCATGCCAAAATGGTATGCATACAATAACATAAGCATAGTACAGGAATCATTACCTGAACTTCAAAAGGATCACTAGATAACATAAGCCTCTCATAAATCAACATACTAGCACCATAAGCAATCAAACAATCACGTTCCATTTCTCCAACCCGCAGACCTGAAGGTGAATTAATTATCAGTAGAAAAAGTCAGACTCTACCATATATTGATACCTTTTATTGGTATTTTCATACTTTAGTATCTTCACTCTAGTCACTATGTACAGTTATATTCTGGATGAAGTAGGATTCTCCGGCAGGATGATTCTCTTTGAAAGACATGGGGTTCAAATAGTCTAGGTCAGGCCAAGTCATGAGGGATGAATAGGTTTGCTTTTTGTAAGTTTTAATTATTGCCAAAGATATATAAAGAATAGAGGTTCTAGTATATACATATTTAAAAAGAAACAAGATCAAAGATAGTTCAAGTGATATATAAAAATAAACATCAATTTTCTCATAATAAAATTTGTACAGCCAAGTAGAAGAAAATACAAAATTGGAAGTTTCTTTTTTTCTTTTTCTCTTAACCAACTAAATTGAAATAGGCTCAGGGATCGCCCTTATAGCCGATCATGCATAGAATATTTATAACCCTATTCTCGTCTTTTTTGACTACTCTGCCAAAGCCACCATGACCTGACAAGCATGAACAGAATCATGGTTTTGTGGAGAAGCAGAATAGCTGCGGATCTCCCAGTAATTTGGGGTTTTAATTTATTTTATTTGACCTAGAGATGTCATTTTAATCAGGATTGCTTAGGCCTTAAGCTTACATTGCATGCCATTAACTTTAGATTGCCTATCCTAGTGAAGTTATGGTTGCTGAGACATCTCCAAATGCACTTCATATCTGAATAAACATTTCTTCTTTTATTATTGAATTTGAACAACATCAAGTGCTTATTTGTTACTCTCTTTCATTCTCCTTTCCCTATGAGTTACTAACTAAATCTACAAAAAGGAGAGAGTCAGAACCTCCATTCCTAGCCCTCCCTTCTGTAGGTTGTCTAGTCAGCATGGCACGTGGACCATTTCCTCGAGCATGCATCTTATCGAGCACCTGAACACCACCAAACTTCACTTTTAAAATCCTAGCAAATTTATTCATATGAAATGCAGCGAAAAGTGAAGTGATAGAGGAAAATATTAAATTGAAGATTATAATATTACTTGATCAATGGAAAAGTAAAATAATTCAGTGTGCGAAATGCTTTTTGTTAGATAAATATGCTATCAGAAAAAGTCTATCAAGTTAATTCATATCAAATATAAAATTTTATTCTAATATCTAGTAAAAGCAAAAAAGAATAATTAATTTTGTCTTAAACACTTGAAAGGTCAGTAATAGTTTATTGCTGAGTGTGAAATACATAGATCATATTTATTACGGAGATAGTCAAACATCCCGAAAATTATTCTCTCTGACTGAACATATCTTCAGAATTATTCTCTGGTTGTCAATCCCAGATTTGTATCTAGCATTAAGTAGGGGAACATGTACATATATCTTGATGCCCTCTAAAAAAACTCATACAATTCCTCTACTGCCTTTGCTCTGACTAGGTCCAGAGGAAAATTAATAATCTATCTAGCAATTGAATAATTAGGTTGCTTTCTCCAAAACCAGCATGCTACTACACTAATTAACGAAGAATAGTTATAGGAAATTCGGAATAACTAGAAGAGATGCCAAGGATGAAGTGTTACAACCACCTGCGAATATTGTGTCTGCAAGAGATGTGAAGCTAAATATAATTCCAATTATTTATTTCACCAGCAAAAGATGAGCTATTAAAAATATCATTATCCCATGCCTTTATTTTCCTCACAGGATAAAGGAAATTCGCTTATTTATTTTAAAATGTAAGGTTGACAAATATGATTTGGTCTAAAACAGGTGGACAGATATGACAGTTCATAAGGCATGAGCAAGTGAAAAATCGAAAATAACAAAATTTGCAAGTAAACAATGCATCCCTTGAGTGCCAAAGCAAAGATGACTTTTAGCAAATAACCTGCCAAGTGACGCAACTCGACTGTTAGGAGAAATGCATCATCCACTCCCACGAGTCAGAATAAAAGTAAAATTAGAAGCATCTATATAATCAAAAGTCTTGAAGGTAGCTCATAAGAGAGACAAACTTCTTATTATAGAATTTCACACTCACCATGTGCTTTAATTTCTGGTAGTAAATTGGCCCCATGAAAATATACGCTTGCAATGGGCAACCCGTAATACCTGAAGAGGAAAAAGGTAAATCATTGACAATTAGCCAAAGGAAAATTAAATGGCTGGAATAAGGTTTCCAGCTTAATGGATTCACACAAATGATATTTTCATTTTAATACAGTTCAGGTAAGCCAAAAAGAATAGAGAAATAACAAAAACTTATTTTTTAGCAATAAAGCTTTTCAATCTCTGCATATTATACGTCAATATTTCTTTAAGAAACCAGCCTAAAAATACCAAGAAGAAACCACAAAATAACAAATGTCAAGGTAAAAGCACCCATAAATACACCCATAAATACACAAGCATTCCGCTCTAACCAAATACTCCAAACTCCAAAGAACAGTCTATGCAATTAGATCTTATCTTATTCATTTTTACACTTTTACCATACATTTATGAATCTAACCAGATATCGTGTGTGAATTATTGCGTATCAGCAGTTTTATTAAAAAAAGCCAAAATTACTGTCATAGACAACTTTATTGCGGATATGATAACTGAGAGAAACCAAAAGGAAACCTGAATAAATGAAGTCTTTCCCACTGTAGTTAAAGCCATGCTTCACCAAAGTTTCGCTGCCACAGTAACAAACTTTGAGAATGAGGACAATACAAGAGAAAAGTATTTTAGGAGAACAATTTATTTTTCTTGATGTGAATACTGAATACTGAAATAAAATTAGCTATTTATACAACAAAGGACACAAGATAATAAAACCAAATAAAGCCTAGTAACTACTAATAAAGGCTTGGCAATAATTAAGAATATTTATGATAAAATATTCCCTTAGAGAATACGGATGCAGATAAATAGTAAAGGTTACACTATAGACAAGTAAGATACCTTATGGTTTCAACCTTGTCAGCGTGGCCACTTCTTTCTCCGAAAGCACTTCCATAATGGAACCTACCACATGAAACCCCTGCCTTTCCTCCAAGCAGTTCTATCATCTTTCCAACCGTCATACGACTGAAGCCATAAAACAGGTGGCATCAATAAAGAATTCACAACATACTTAATAATAATATGGTTTTCATACTAAAAATAGGAGATGGCTCAATGTTAAACATTGCAATAAGAAAGAGAAACAACATAGGCCAACACAAATTTTGTTAACCAAAAGCAGCTGGAAGCAACATAACTTATAAAAGAGAGCTATGGCACATGCTTGAATGGTACAATCAATTCAACACATTCCATGTTGAACTTATACCAAACAAAAACACAATTTCACCACCCGCCCATTTCATTACTAATTCATCCATGCTTGACCAAACAGTCTCACCACCTATGCATATTTTACACGCACCATATTTTGAACATTGGAAGGTTAAATATTAGCTAAAATGATTAAGCATTCAAACCTTATGAGAATTCACGCGGATACTGCATTTTTGCTTGTATTTACAATAAACCAAAATTTTGTTGATAGAAAAATAAAAGCCTACATAACATGTCACTCAAAAAAGAAGTACATAAAATAATAACCACCCACAAACAGGCAAAGAACTTTCCTTAAAACATGTTAATTGTCATGCTTTACATATGAATATTTAAATCATATTCCACAAATATAATAGCCACCCACAAATAGGCAAACAACCTTCATTTCCACATAATAATAATAATAATAATAATAATAATAATAATAATAATAAGAATAAGAATAAGAATAAGAATAAGAAGAAGAAGAATAAGAAGAAAAGAACAACAACAACAGCAACAACCCGATTACTTTCTAGCTCAGGTCAATAACATTCTGATTCTATCAGACCTATGTTCAAAAGAAGGGCATGAGCTCAATATTCCGCTTACTATCAATTTGTACGTTAAGAGCTCATTTCATTAATTAAGGCAATCACAATATTATAGTTTTCTTCTGACAGATTTCTTGTCCAGAGATAAACCTGGGCAAGGGAAAACATTTTTCCTTGACGTAGAAAAGGACCAGCAGGAGAAAACCAAATTTTATACAGCCAGAATGGCCTTCCAACTTGGTGATAGACAAATAAATTTAAACTTATTATGATGCCATTGATGCAAAACATAGGTAAAAAGCATATGATGAGGTTAAGAGAGCAAAAACAGAACTTCATTAATGATCTCAATATAATGCTGTAGTCCTAATATATCCAAATACAAAGAAATGCTAAAATAGGTGACCCCTTATTCTAAATTAAATATTCTATTTTCTTCAAAAATAAATAAATGTGTTGCCCAAATAATCGATATTTATTAAGAGCCCTTACATATCCAACTGTTACATCAGATCTCCCTCATTTAAAGCCACAAGGCAAATACCTTGATGTGTCAAAAGAAATTGGAGTTTTCCTCGTATCATATTAAAGAGTATGATTTATAGATGAATCATATTACCTAGGAAATCCATGAGGATTCATAATCAGATCAGGACAAATGCCACGCTCAGAAAATGGAAAGTCTTCTTGCTGGACAATTGTTCCACAAACACCTTTCTGCCCATGTCTGCTGCTAAATTTGTCACCAAGCTAAAGCAACAAAAATGAGAAAGAAGTCAATAAGAAACTTCAAAATAAGAAAAATTCTCCACAGCAAAACCTAGAAGTATTTACCTCTGGCCTACGGGTATGACGAATCAAAAATTTGATACACATGTTGTTATTTTTGTCAGAGCACAAAACCACTCTATCGACAACACAAGATTCTCCTTCAGGACCTTTGAATGTTTGTATACTAGGCCGATATCCACTGGCAATGATTAAAAAAAAAAAGCAAAAAAATGGAGATCACATCATGCAACATGACTCTAATACCCAAAATTTTAACTCAGTTCAAAAAGTAACCTATCAGGCAAATTTGCAGCAGATGCACCCTTTTGCGTCTTCGTATCAATAGGGGACTGTTTATTGATATATATGTCATTTGGCCTTATAATTTCCCCAGGTGCAGCAAGCCCATCATCATCAAGTATCTAATGAGAATAGGAAAATATCCAACGGCATAAGAATATATTTAAATAGACATAGATTCAAACTACAATACTGGAAAGATGACAATGTGGATACATCCATATCTATCTGATTACATGCCACATAAAATAAAGAAATAAAAGCCTCAGAAACTTGATTTTGAGTTTATGGCCAAATAATATTGTAGTAATTATTAATTATTCTGTAAATAAAAATTATTTGTTTGTAAATTATTTGTTAGGAGATATATTCTAGGACTAGATATATTCAAATATTTGAATAGTTAGTTAGAGAGTAT
>JBAGKO010000014.1:5777922-5806911 GCA_037177275.1 Acacia concinna
AATTCGTAAAACGATGTCATTTTAGAAGATGAGTTTCTCATTGATACTCTAAATAAAATAACTAATAGGGACCCACTTCTTCCCCATAGCATTACTAGACGGCGCAGGCTGCCTACAAGCCTCGTGACTATATCTCTTATTTTCTCTATTTTTATTTATAAGGTTATTTTAAAAACATTTAAAAATAATAATTATATTATTTAATAATATTATATGTTATATTTTATTATATTATATAATAGTTTATAAATTAAATAAGATAATTTAAAAAAATAATAAAATTTAATATTTTAAAATAGTGTCATTAATCATAAATATAGGATACGAAATCAATATATTGCTGGCAAAAACAGAAAACAATATATACGGGTACTAGTGGTCCCATCAATATATCTATAATAAGTCCTGTAATGATATCATGTTTATTTTATTTTTAAATATAAAACATATTTTTATTTCATAAAAATAAATCTTATATTTAAAAATGGAAGTAATAATTTATAACTATGAAATTATAAAGAATAATATTAAAAGCTATTTGTATTTGCATGTTACAGTATATAATATAAAAAGTGAAAAATATATTATAGGAGATGATAACTGAGCAGGACAGGTACAAGTAGGCAGAGTCAGAGTACGAGAGGGGTGGGTTGGCAAAAAAAAAAGGAGTACGAGAGGGGTGGGGGACACAGCGTCCAATGTGGGGGGCCCACGTTGGATTGATAGTTGTAACACGTGTCAAAATCACATGCTATGGGCCCCAGTCACAGCTGGTACTGACAGTTCAGGATGGTGGTAGGGTGTGTGTCAGTTCAGTTTCAGATCTTTTTCACCCTCCTCACTTTCCCTCCTCCAACTTCCTTTACCTTTACAGGCCAAAAAAAAACTTCATTTCCATTTAATATATTTTTGTTAAACAGTTTACTACATTTTTTTCTATTTTTATTCGAAATAGTATATTTTTAATCAATATTTTATCTACTTAAATTATGCTTCATCCAGTTTTATGTTATTTATAAAATCCCTTCCAATTTTTTTTATGATTCAAAAATTCATTTACTTTATGTTTGATATTTTATTAAATATCTCCATTCCCCTGATGAAGTATACTTGACTCGAAAATTAAATTTGAAGACTCCGATACAGGATAATTTCGAAATATGATGAGGAATTGAGAATTGGCTATAGGTTGTTTATAAATTATAAATAACATAATATTTTATGATTTTTTACATTTTATATTGATTTTCTTGACAAGCCCTGTCTTTCTATTGTCTATGAACCATGATTTGTAATCAGGGCTTTTCTCGAAGTGGATAATTTAAAAAATAAAAATTTTAGTTTAGTAAAACATAGGCCGTGGTCAAGAAGTTTTCAATTTAGAGGAACCATGCTCCTCTAGTCCTCCTAATGCAATATTCGGAAATAGAGCATCTAACCTTTTTTTTGCCCCACATGATTACTCTGAATTATGTTTGCGTGTTATTACTTAATATAGAAATACTAGCGAAATGATTTTTGCCATGTGTATTATCAAAAATAATACTTTTCTAATCTCATATAATATATTATGCATGCTTATTATGATATAGTTATAGGTATAATTATAATTTAGCTAGTGCATTGAAACTAGACTATTATGATGCGTGTGTCTCCATGTGAAATCTAAACACCACCATTTTATTTTTTTTGGCCAGGATAAACATCAATATATCTATATCTATATATCCATAAAACTCTCCATCTGAACCTATATATCGTTTATCCGTTAATATATAACTGGGAAATAAAATTAATATATCATGGCTTTTGAACTTCATAATAAGTTTTTGATTTATTCATTTATTAATATTACATTTTAAATATACAATAATAGAGATGAATGTGATCAGCGTAACAGTGACTTTTGTGATCTAAAATAAGCTAACTAAAATTTAAGAATAATTCAAGATTGACAGTCAAAGAAATGAAAGTAACACTTATAGGACTTTTACGAAAATCATGATGTTTACAATATAAAACCATACAACTTAAACTATTGTCAATTACTGGGAGTAGTGCTAATCATGCAAAGCACTTTCTCCACCATATTAGGGTGTGTTTGGCGTGCTGATGAGAGCCATAAATCGGACATTCTACACACAAAAACGTCTATTGGAAATTCGTGACTTTTTACTTTTGTTTGGGGAACAACTTAATTGGTGTGTTTGGATTGAAGATTGAAATTGGTACTTTTAAAAAAAAGTAAGATTGAATAAAAGTACGATTGAGAAATTTAATTTGTATTTGGAATATAAATTACAGAAGCTACTTATACAAAAGTAAAAATTGTTTTATTGAAATTTTCTAAAAGTTGTTTTTGATTGGACATGACTGAAAATGACATGAATTATATTATATAGATTATATATATATCTAAATATATTGTGATATTTATACTACTTTTAGTCCTAATTATAAGATTTAATTGACTCTTTTGACTTTCTTAATCTCTTAAAAAAACCCATTAGGACTTATAATTAAGACTAAAGAAAGTCTTATTACATGTAAATATAGTATGCTATTTATACCACATTTGGTCTTAATCATTAGACCTAATTGACTCTTTAGTTTTCTTAATCTCTCAAAAAAAAAATTCACTAGGCCTTATAATTAGCACTGGAGGGAATCTTATTATATGTAAATATAATGTGATATTTATACTACCTCTAGTATTAATTATAAGACCTAGTTGACTCTTTTGATTTTTTTAATCTCTCCAAAAAATCCCACTGGGTCTTATAATTAGGACTGGAGGGAATATTATATATAAAGATAGTGTAATATTTATATTACCTCTAGTCTTAATTATAAGACCTAGTTGACTCTTTTGAATTCCTTAATCTCTTAAAAAAAGTCAAATAGATCTTATAATTAAGATTAAATGAAATATAAATTATAACATAATTTATTTTTTATTTTTGTTTTTAAAAAAACTCCTTCCTACCAACTACAAAAAGACCAAAAGCATGAATTTTGGTACTTATAGAAAATGACACAATTTACTTCAATCGTCGCTACTACAAATGACAACCCAAACATACATTTTTTTGAGTGTCAATCGCCTGAGTTGACAGGCAATCGCGTGATTTGCAGAGCAAATCATTGAAACAAACATGCACTATATCTTATAAGTTGCTTATTTTGTTAAGCAACAATGTGAGGCTTTTGAAAACGATTGTAGGTGTCGATCGCTTCTCCTCCTCCTCCTCTTTTTCTTCTTCTTCTTTTATTTTTTTGAAATTTTATTTTTTATTTTTATATTATAACTTACTCCTTCCGGTCTTAATTATAAGACTTAATTGATTTTTTTGGAGAATTCTAAAAAAAATAACTACATTATTTTAAAATATTAAAATTTATGCTTTTTTCTTTAAAATATTTTGTTTAACCTATAAACTAATATATACTCCTTCCCATTCTAATTATAAGGGCCTATTGACTTTTCTGAATAATCCTAAAAAAATCATAAGAAAACTAATTACATTACTTAATTATGTCTTGTGTTTTATTATATTATATATTAGTTCATAAGTCAAATAACACAATTTGAAGAAAAACGACAAATTTTAACGTTTTAAAGTAATTTAATTAGCTTTCTTAGGATTTCTTAAGATTCTCCAAAAAAGTCAACGAGTCTTTATAATTAGGACCGGAGGGAGTAATATAATAAAATACAACATATTATAGGATTAAAGAACTTATTTTGCTTCTTTAACTTATTCAAAAAAGTCAATTAAGTCTTATAATTAGGACGAGACATATTGTAAACATCACAATATATTTGTATGCAATATATACTCCATTCGATATAATTATAAGATATAGTTAACTTTTTTGTAGAATTATAAGAAAGCTAATTATATTACTTTAAAACACTCAAATTTATCATTTTTCTTCAAACTATTTTGTTTGACATATGAATTAATATATAATATAATAAAACACAATATATAATATAATTAAGTATCCTATTTTATTTCTTAACTTCTCTAAAAAAAAGTTAATCCGGTCTTATAATTAAGCAAACATAGTATAATATCACAATATATTTACATGTAATATATACTCCCTCTGGTTAAAATTATAAGATCCACTTGACTTTATTGGATAGTCTTAAGAAATCATTTAATCATATCGTTAATTATATGTTTTTTTTTAATTTTGATTTTATTTTTCTATTATAATTTTTAAATAGGGAAATTCCCAACAAAAGACAAGGGAAATGAATAAAAGACAAATCATAGCAAAAAAATCTGAAAATTTCAAATCAGTCGCTTTTATACTTTTTTTCCTGATATACAAAAATGCCACTAAATTTTAACAATATGAGTATCTTAATTCACAACATGAGTATCTCAATTAACAACAACAACACAACAACTCACAGTATAAATACATAGTACTTAAATTCTTCTGTTGTTGTTAATTGAGATACTCGTGTTATTAAAATTCAATGACATTTTCGTAATTTCAGGAAAAAAGGTATAAACTGACTTATTTAGAATTTCCGTATTTTGTTGTTCTAATATGTGATTTACCTATTTCCATTGTCTTTTTATGGAATTCTCCCTTTTAAATATCACAATATATATAAATATATATATATATATATGTAATATATAAATAAGATTCATATTCTTTTCAATAATTTCTTATTATAAGTTACTCCTTTCTAAACAAATTATAAGAGACATTTAACTCTATATCTTAGTTCAAAGTGTCATTTAAGAATAATAAATATGTCATAATTTTTGCTTATTTTTACTAAAATGCTCTTATTAAAGAGGATATGCGATATAAGAAAGAGAATATATTTATTAAAGTCCAATACTCTCTCCCCCTACCTTTCTTTTCTTATAGGGAATGATAATTTTTATAGTCAACATAAATATTAATATATTAGTATCAAATAAGGGCAAAACTGAAAAAAAGAAGAAGCAAAACACAATACATTCTTCAAATGTCTCTTATATTTTGTGATAGGTGAAGGGTGGTAATTATTTTTCATAATTTGGGAGGGTGAGGATTTTTGAACATATCAACTAAACAAGTTGTACATTTACATAAGTACTCATTCTGTCTCAAATTGTAAGAGACAACTATCACCTTTTCTCTATCCCAAAAATATAAGAGACATTTCAAGAATGTCTTGTATTATAATTAATTTTGCCCAGTTTTTGCCGTTATTTAATATCACTGTATTAATGTTTATGTTGACCATAAAAATTATTATTCTCGAGAAAAGAAGAAAGGGCTAGGGGAGAGAGAGTGATAGACTTTAATAAAAGCATTTCTATCTTATTCTATATCTCTTCATTAATAAGTATATTTTTGTAAAAATGAGTAACAATTTTGACATACTTATTACTCTTAACCGCCACTTCAAATCACTAGATATCGATTAAACATCTCTTATAATTTGTGACGAAGGGAGTAATTTATAAATAACTTATGCTATTATTATTCTAAATATAAATCACAATATATAATCTGACTTTTATCTAAATACAATTACAAATAAGTCATTTTTTCTACAATTATTCTAAATACAGTAATGTGCCCTTAATTGTAGTTAAGTGACGGCGTCAGGGTTGAAATGGAAATGGTGGGCATTATAGTTGAGAGGATGGAGTCTGGACGGCCGTTGGTGGCGAGTGACGTCGACGGCGGGGCCGTTGTTGTCAAACGGTCTCCTTTGTGTGGGGCAGAGTTGACATTGGATTAATCATAACGGGAAATCAACACCACGCGCTTATGTCAACGCGCTGTTTCCAAGCTGTTATGGGGAAATAAATTGTGATAGATACAGGTCATTAGGAGGAGTAAAGTGGAGGGAATGATTAATGATCAATTGCTTTGACTTAATTACACCTTAATTATCGATTCTGCAACTTATTTAATTTTCATCCAACTACGACTTCCTGTGGATGCTTCTTCTACTTGCTACTCTCAAATCTCAATCATCTGCTGCTGAGCCCCCATTTTTAGCATTATCCATGAAAGCCTAACATTAATATTATTATTAATTCATAAAATTAAACTTATGGCTACTTTTTTCTATCCATTATGTCCAATTTTTCACTCAATTCGTATCATGTAGACTTTTATAAATAACAACAATTTTCAATGAGGAAGTTTTAAAATTCTATTGGATCGTTATTAATAATAGAAAAACACAAATGCTGAAATTTAATGGGAGAACTAAGCTTAATCGACTTAAGCAAATGGACCTGAGTGAAGTCAAAAGGAAAAAATGCAAAGAAGTCAATGATAACCGGATTTCATCAGGTGACAAGTATGATATATATTGTAGCTACCATTTGAATTTTAAAATATCAAATTAATTTTATTGACCACAAGAATAGAAAAATTAACTAAATTTATTCAGTACTCCCTTTAGTCTTAAATATAAGACCTATTTTTGTAACACAAAAATATGTATTATATTTAGATTCGGAGGGAGTAATTGATAACTTATTTAAAAAATTATTGATTTGAGATTTTAAAATTCAAATGGCATTTTATTATATTTTTTCCCTTTAATAATCTCATGTGAGAAACATTTAGTTTACACTTAATGAAACTTCTTCCCTAAATTGAGTGAATGAGAAACTACTTCTCAAATTCACATGATAATTAGACTGCGGGCGTTCACGTGTGATGGCATAAAACAGAGAACTTCAACATGAGCCAAACTATGCGTGTATGATATGAAATTTAAAAAATGAGTGGTGTTACTTAATTTATAATTGGTAAAACTGTAAATAGGATATTTTTAGTATTTTTGGAAGGTATATAAAAAAGGATAAAACTTATATTAAATTACTTAAATAAATTAAGTTTATGAAGCCAATTATAGTGTGCCATGTGTATATTTTTTTCATGTTAAATTATGTTTTGAGGGTTAACTGTTGATATGGAAAAATAATACACATGTCACATACCTATGTAATTTGACATAAGTCTAGTCTTATAAAAAATAACATTAATGTTGATTGATATATTAAAAACAAGGAAACAATGCCATTGATCAGAGTAGATATATAGCTTCACGAACATGCTTTGGTAGAATTCTACAGATTTTAATTAGTCAGAATACGGCCATTAATCTCCATGCATAACTGATAACTTACATAAAAATATATCACAAAATTGACACGCTAAACAAGAATTTGAAACACACTATATCAAGATATGGGCTTTTAGGGTGGGGAAAAAAGAAGATTGAGTTATAGACTAGTTTTTGTCTAACTTAAAAGAAACACTCCGCTGATATTAATGTAAAGTTTCTGTATTTGCATTGACTTGCATTTCATGTATCAAACCAGCCGCACAAAAACAAAATACAGCTAATAAATTTGCATGCATGTTTAATGGCAAAAGTAAACTATTAGTATGGTCTCCGGGCTCTAGCCTAAAGCAAGCTACTTATACATAATAAGGGAAATCCCTTTATTCGGCCACTGGGAACTAAGAAAATTAACTTGGCTTCTCACTTTATCTTTTTCCATTCTTAGCCTTCTTCAGCTTTTTTAGTCATTGAATCAAATATCCAATATTCTAAATTTATAAAACATAAATATAAACTTATTCCAATAATTAAGAAGGGCCAAAGAAAGCTAAAAACATATAGAGAAGCCAAGGGCCAACAAAATCCTTTCTTACACATTTTTCAACTGGCAAGCTAGCGTAGTATTCAATATATTTACAGTTTACAATAGAAAAATATGGTCAAAGTTAAAACCAAACTGGAGAATCTAATATTAATATTGAGTTTTTTTTTTTTCAGAGAATCCTAAAAAAAATTAATTATATAATTTTAAAAAATTAAAATTTATCTTTTTTCTTTAAACTATATTGTTTGATTTATGAATAATATATATTTCCCTTGATTCTAATTATAAAGGCCCGTTAACTTTTTTAAAAAATTTTAAAAAAATTATAAGAAAGTTAATTATATTATTTAATCATATTATATATTATGTTTTATTATATTATATATTAGTTTGTAAGTCAAATAACATAATTTAAAAAATAAATTAACGTGTTAAAGTAATATAATTAGCTTTCTTAAAATTTTCTAAAAAAGTCAACAACCGTTATAATTATGACTGGAGAGAGTAATATAATAAAATACAATAAATAATATAATTAAGCAATATAATTAGGTTTTTTTAAAAAAATCAATTAACTTTTATAATGAATGAAGATGGTAGGGAGGGCAATATATTTACAGTTTACTATTTAAAAGTATAGTCAAAGTTAAAAGGAAAAAAAAAAAATGCATCTTTTGGATCTTATCAGTTTGATCTGATGTTGTTGTTATTGTTTTACCTGAAGTGTTCATAGGACGTCGCGCTTGATCACGAGCGCTTTCAAATACTATTCCTATTCTAATTTTTTAATTCTTTTATAATAAATATATAATATTATCCATCTGTATACTACTTTAGTTTTTTATTTTTATTTTATTATTTTTGTGGATTTCAAATTATTCCTATTTGGTGTGTTGTGTGAGGAATTTGCAGTACTAGTAGTGGTGGAAAAACTATGCCAGAGCAAAAGAGCCCCAACCCCAATGCTCAGATTCTTCACCATTCATAGCCTCTGCCTCATCTTCTTCCTCACCCTCTGCGCTTCTGACCACACCCACTAATCGAAGGAAGAGAAATCACTCTCAAGTCTCAATACCCAAAACCCTCTGAATCTGAAACTAAATCTTCAGGCCCCAAATCACGAGGAAAAGCAACCAGCCATGAAAAGAGAGCATCATCAGCTCTGTCCCAACCCTGCCGACTCATTCATGTCCGCCAGCTCTAGCGGCAAATCTAAGCTATGGGAGGATGACGCTCAAGACGGTGGTATGGACGAGCTTCTCGCCGTCCTCGGCTACAAGGTGAGGTCCTCCGACATGGCCGATGTTGCCCTGAAGCTTGAACAGCTTGAACAAGCTATGGGTAATGTTCATGGCGGTATCTCTCAACTCTCCTCCGAAACTGTTCATTACAACCCTTCTGATCTATCCACCTGGCTTGAAAGCGTTCTTTCTGAGCTCAATCCCTCTCCCAATCTCGACTCTTTGACTGCCGTTGCCGGCGCCGTCTCTGCGCCTCCACTCCCTTTGCCTCCTCCCCACCGGGCTGATGATTCTTCCTTCTTGGCTCCGGCGGAATCTTCTACTATCACCTCCATTGATTTCGCCGACCACAGCCAGCAGCAACATTTGAATCCTCTGCATGAGCAACGAGATAGCTTAATCTTCGAAGACGCATCTTCCTCAGATTATGATCTCAAGGCTATTCCAGGCAAAGCTATCTACAGCAGTCAAACTCAAACCCAGCACCAGCCGCAGCTCGAATCTCCTTCTTCCCGAGAAAGCAAACGTTTGAAGCCCTCTTCTACCGTGTTCAACCCTGCATTGTTCTCGTCCGCTCCTCTGGGGTCTTATACATTGCCCAACGAGCCAACTCGCCCTGTTGTCCTCGTCGATTCTCAAGAAAACGGAATTCGACTCGTTCATGCATTGATGGCTTGTGCGGATGCCGTACACCAGAATAATTTTGCTCTCGCAGAAGCTTTGGTCAAACAGATCGGATTCCTCGCGGTTTCTCAGGCCGGGGCTATGCGAAAGGTTGCGACCTACTTCGCCGAAGCGCTTGCTCGCCGTATATACCGGCTTTACCCAGAAAACCCCCTCGACCATTCTCTTTCCGACATGCTTCAGATTCATTTCTACGAGACCTGTCCATACCTCAAATTCGCCCATTTCACCGCCAACCAAGCCATCCTCGAAGCCTTCGAAGGCAAAAGGCGAGTTCATGTCATCGATTTCAGTATGAATCAAGGTATGCAATGGCCGGCTCTCATGCAAGCACTGGCTCTCCGACCTGGTGGTCCACCGGCGTTCCGGTTAACAGGAATCGGACCACCCGCTCCGGATAATTCAGATCACCTTCAGGAAGTGGGTTGGAAACTTGCTCAGCTAGCAGAAACGATTCACGTTGAATTTGAGTACAGAGGGTTTGTGGCGAACAGTTTGGCCGATCTAGATGCTTCTATGCTCGACCTCAGACCGATTGAGGTTGAGGCAGTGGCTGTTAACTCGGTGTTCGAGCTCCACAAATTGTTGGCCCGACCGGGTGCAATCGAGAAGGTGTTATCAGTGGTGAAGCAGATGAAGCCGGAGATAGTTACCGTCGTTGAGCAAGAAGCGAACCACAACGGACCGGTTTTCCTGGACCGTTTCACCGAGTCACTGCACTATTACTCGACCCTGTTCGACTCGTTGGAGGGATCGGTGGACACTCAAGATAAGATGATGTCGGAGGTGTATCTTGGGAAGCAAATCTGTAACGTGGTTGCCTGTGAAGGGGTAGACCGGATTGAGAGGCACGAAACACTGAGTCAATGGCGAAACCGGTTGGGTTCTGCTGGGTTCGCTCCGGCTCACCTGGGCTCCAACGCTTTCAAGCAAGCAAGCATGCTTCTGGCCCTCTTCGCAGGTGGAGATGGTTACAGAGTAGAAGAAAGCGACGGGTGTCTGATGCTGGGTTGGCATACTCGGCCATTGATCGCCACATCGGCGTGGCGACTCGCCTAGACACCGGTGGTTGTTCGCTGAGCTGACTCAGCGAGTTGATCTAAAATTCCCAATTTTTTACCCGAAAGAAAAGGGAAGAAAAAAAAAGGAACGTGGGGAAGAGAGTGCAGTGTGATGCTGAGCTGTTTGTACAGCTATTCCCTGAGAGGCTTAGACCCACCATTGTCTATGCCTTCCCCCCCCTCTCTCTCTGTTACAATTACATTCCTCTTTCTGATTAGGGTTTTCTTACCAGTTTTGTTTCCTCTTTTGGGTTGGACTGGGATCTCTTTGTTTTTTTTCAGGGTTGAATCCAAAATTAGGGCTGATGCTGTATTTATCTCTTGATATAAATAGCTTGCTGGTAATAAATGTAATCTTTTTTCTCATGGGGCCATTTTAGTGATTTATGTATGATGCAGAACTGAAACGATGAAATGGTGAAAGACATATAAACTGATTAGTCACAAATCACAATTAATCTTTTGCATAGGAATTGATAATGTTGCTAAAATGGATAATGTGGTGCTAGGCTGGCAGCCGATCTGCATAAACAGAGCACAGAGAAAGCAGGCTTCCCTTTCTTGAATGGATGCTAGAAAGAGACTCTGTTTGATCAAAATGTGACTGATGAAATGAAACTGTTTTTTATGTTATACAAATTTACTGCAATTAACAGGAACCCCTCATTAACGTCCTGGGAAAAGCACAATCACCAGAAAGTGAAAAATATAATAATCAAAAGGATGATCTGGTTGCCCTTATAATGCCAAGATCTTCATGGTTCATAGTGCTTTTTCCCAGTTAAAAAAGTTTCACTTTTTAGGCCCTCTCTCTCTCTCTCAATCATATTGCTATTCACTACTCGGAGTTTCTTCTACTCAATTTTTTCCTTTTCCTTTTCCAGTTTTTTCCTTTCTGGGTTCATTTCAGATTTTGTGTTTTCTGCACGCTTTATAGGTAGTGCCCCTTGGAAGACGCATACCCATATAAGATTTGAAACAGCTAGGAATAAAGTTTATACATTTTTAATTTCTTTTCTTAACTCGGTTCCAACCTGCAGTTTTCTGCTTCATTTCTCTTTTTTACCCCTTTCCCCTCTGCATGCTCTGAAGAGGTAATGTTGCATCACTGATCCATCTCCAAAAGATGTGATTTTTAAAATAATAATAATAAAAAAAAGAGCATATAAAACCGTGAAAGATACTCAAAGATGATGAAGCAGCATCCAGATCATTGGTCAAAGCAAGAATCTTGAACCTCCTAGTTAGGTTTATCTTTTAATTTTTACTTGTTGATAACCATGATTACACTTGCCAGGAGGTGCAGATAATTATAAATTAAGATCCTCCATGTGTTTTTCTTGTCCTCCTCACAGATCCTGTTTCCCCCAAAACTTTTAATTTAAACCCTCAAGAAACTCTCTAGTTGGATCTGCAATTCCCCATGATCCACAATTACCGAAACATTGTTAATAAACAACTTTAGCTTTCTCAAATGCCAAACTCTGTACTAATGCCTTGAAATCTAAGCACTAAACGTAATAATTGAAATAATCCCCTATTTCTTATTCTCAGTATAATAACAACAGTGATATTATCAATAAATAGAGTCTAGATTAACTTGCTTGCTTGTTCTATTTATAAGACCCAGTTGACTTTTTTGGAGAATCCTAGAAAAATCTTAAAAAGTTAATTATATTACTTAATCATATCATATATCATATTTTGTTACATTATATATTAGTTCACAAGTCAAACAACACAATTTAAAGAAAAAAATGATAAATTTTAATGTCTTAAAGTAATATAATTAGCTTTCTTAGGATTTTTCTCGGATTCTCCAAAAAAGTCAATTGGGTCTTATAAATAGGACCGGAGGTAGTATCTTAAATCTCAATCAACCTATCTTTTTAATCCCATTAGAGATTAAACACTAATATTACTGACCGAATTTTGAACATAAAATAAAAAAGATGGCCACCTAAGAGGATATCACAAGATGGAGAATATTTTCCGTTTATTCCTGAATTGCTCATCAACAACCAAATATCTTATTTGATTGACCAATTATTTAAAAAAGAGAAATAATAAAAATTGGAACAATAATAGAGTGACGTCAGCAACATGTTAAAAGAATTAAGGTGGCACATCCGAAAATGCAATGTTATAAAGAAGAAACAATCAAAAAGAACCAAGAGAGAGTGATTCATCAGCAAATGTCAATACATATTGGAGACATTATATTATTAGTGTTGGAGAGGGCAGGCAGGCCATTTTGATTATTGACTTATTTTGAAATATTTGTATACGTACGAACACACTCACATATCCACCATATTCATCTGTACGTATTGGACCTTATTCCAACATCGTGTAATTTAATTTTTTTTTTGTCACCCTTTCCTTGATAGATTAATGAAACAGGCACCTGCAAATACGGTCAAGTTAGTGTGCAGGATCACTTGGGCGTCATAATGGAGAAAAGTTGTGGACTAACAATATTAAGTTATTTTCCCTGGCCAATAGTTGTGTCTTTAATTTTTTTTTTTAAATGTGAATTTAACAGTCGAGAATCACGATATTTCCCTAACTTTTTCTTTACTCATATGTCGTTGAGTTTGATGTGCTGATATTATTTATGATCGTATCAATTTTTTTTTTAAAAAAATTGTCCACTTGAGTAATATAGATGCTTCTTTGATGCTTACACATCAAAATCAAGGCCCCACAAGCGGCCCATCCTTTTGTTAATCCCCTTTTATTTAATTTCGCATATCATTTTCAAGCCATCAGAGAAAGTCGATGAGGTCTCTTTCAGTTGTACACTTAAACTATGGTTTTAAAAGAAGCATTAAAAGGTCAAAAAGAAAAAGAAAATGGATCACCTCCTAAAGTAGGAGTAGTAGTAGTTGTTCAGTACTTCTAATTAGAAAAGCATAAATTAAAAAAAAAGAAGAAGCAAAAGTTGATAAATTATTATGAGGGAGTATCAGAAGTGTGTTAGTAAAAGAAAGCCAAGTCAAAGCGGAAGTACAGGTTCCAAGGTATATTTTTTGGATCAAGAAACAAACTGTATAAATACTAGAGTTTTAGTCAAAGCAATAATTAATCTAGCAGTTTCTTAAATGAGAGAAAGTTGTGACAATTCGGATTTCTCCAAAACTAAATAATCATAAAATTGTACCAAAAATGTCTTGAATGAGAAGAAATAGATATAGGCACATCTTCATTTTTGTACGTTTCTTTTTTATTTGTCAGAACTCAGAATCAGAAATAATATGATATTTTTAGTTATATTAAAATGAATTATGAGGTGCAGAATGGAGGTGGTAGGTAAATAAGAAATAGTATCAAATATGAGAGATAGTGAAGGCTGCAGGCATTTGCTAATGCGGCGGAGGCGCTGCAATATCACAGGGGAGGGGGAGGGGGAAGAGAGAGAGAGAGAGAGAGAGAGAGAGAGATGTGTTATGATCTGAATCTGAATCACAATCACTAATTCAATCTCACTCGTGGGGTATGAACAGTAAAGCGTGAAGCATTTGTGGGACCTTTCCATGACTTCTTGTCTGTTTGAATAGTATTTGTCTGCAAATCCTGATCTTCATATTGTTCATTCCCTTTAGTTGGTTTTTTTTTTCCCATGACCAGTTTTGGGTATTCAGATAAAGATGTGTTGGAAGCTTAAAATGAATATGCTGATTTAGAATTTTAGCTCTGAAAAATAAAAGTGAAAGGCAATATGAGTAGTCTCTGATGTATTTTGAGTCTGTACTTCTGATGATACTTATAGAGGTAGTCTTTTAGAATTTTGCTTCTACAGTTCTAGTCTTCCACGTTTGCTCTACTAATCATTTTGGCCTCTGCAACTTTTCTGTATGGCATTATCATTTGGAAGGTCCTCATCCATTTCGTTTCATCGCATACAGATTTTTTTTCCCCCCGTTCAAGTTGACGTCTTTGTTTGTTAGGTCAATTAATATTAATACTTTAACTAGCAGAAAGATTGGCTTCTCGCATAAAGCTATCACTTTTATATGGTTTGCATTTGACCAGAGAAAAAACAAGGCTTTCTTTCTCGGCCTCATTGCTTTATATCGAATTATTGAACACTGCAGAAGATTGGGTTTTTCAAACAAAATGAAGCCATTAGCAACAGAATCAATATGCAGAAACTCATGAAGAATTCAGTTGGTAAACTACATCTTCAAAGCAGCTCTGGCCATGGTTAGGGCACCTTCTAGATTTTGGTTCCCACCAATAAATCCACTCATATGCACAAAAACACAACCAGGAATCCCAGATACCCTTGACAACTCATCATCTCTCAGACCTCGCCACTGTGATGGAAGAGGTTTTCGACTCTCAAACCTATCGGGAGCCACTGCAACTGCCTGAACTCGCCAGTTTTTGCTTCTCTCATCCTGTAAAAGGCATTCAGTCAAGGAAAAATCGGCTCATCAAATGTCAAGACAAAATACCTCAGATTTATCAACCTAACAAGCCTTAACAAGGAAAGGTACTAATTCATCAGGGATATGAACTTCATTTCACCAAAAACAAGCCCAAGGCATCATCAAACATTGATCCTACTTGTTCATCTATCCACGCTACCAAACAAAATACTTGAGTTGGTTACAATGAAAATGTCTGGTTTTTCAAATCTTTCAGTCCTCCTGCAAATATTCTCTCAACAGAAGTTCAATCTTGTCAAACATTTTCTTCTAACAAAAAAGAATCAATAAATAACTGAAGTGGCAATCCCTACATGCACACACCTTGAAGAACAGGCCAAAAACAACTAAGAACAGACAACATTGGGAGAACTACCCCGGATTTGAGACTCGACAATGCTGAAATTTGGATTAATCAGTAGTACTAAGCACTGGATTATTATTACCAGAAAGAAAAACTGATGATAAATATACCTCATACAGAACATATTTGATGGGAGGGTCAATTTTCATCTCCTCCTCAAGCTCAAATAAGTGAAGCTTCCACTGCAAGATAAAACAGTTTCAAATTTTCTTACAAACACATCATGTGGCTCATGCTAATGCGTTTTAGATCATATCCAGCAACAGCAGCTTGTCCACTCTTATGTCATAATATAAGCTAATGCCTATCATGCATGTTTATGGGTAAGTAAACATTAAGATAACATAGTTGTTACACACCAGCTATGGAATGTTAACATCCAGGAAGTTGTCTTGCTACCCAATTACTAGTTTAAGATCAGAAAAATGGATTAAATTTTGTTCCAAAGAACTCAACTTCGCAACAAGAGTCATAAAAAAGGTCATCAATTGAGAAGGTTAACTTGGCACCTTTTAAAGTATGGAAAATTGTTATGGCAAAAGGCAATTGGTAAACAAATTGGTGATTCTTGACTTGAGTTTGGAAGCTACAAGGGACACGGAAGTTTTGAGGGGGGAAAAAACCCTAATAGAGTGGGCCTGGCAAGAAATCAGGAGTAGTTGCAGTACCTCTCAGCCCTAGCAAGTAGCAACAAGTTTTCCTGAACAAATATCATGAATTATATTTGATATATGTTGATATAAAAGCTGTTAGGGGAGAACTGAACACTTGGTTCTATTACCACATCAGGCATCGGGTTGAAAATGATGCATCTAGGAACTGGTATACTGCAATGTTTACTGCTGAAGATAGATATTGTGAGACAAGAAAGGCTGGAAATCCGTTCCTAATTGAAGAGAATGGAGGTGGAGTGAAAAAGGGAAAGTACTATGGTGATAGAGAAGAATTTTCTAGCAGTATGCTTTCCCAAGGAAAGGATCAAGCTAGGTTTGGAGAGGTGGAGAAGGATGCATTTGATATTGCTAGCACTGAAAGTCACGCAAAAAATTCCTTGCACAAACCAAAGCTGGGCAATTTAAGAAAGAAACCACAAGTTCCTACTTCTATTCCTCACCTTGAGGACAAGGTGAAGTTTTGAGAGCTAGAATATAATGGGCCTACAATTAATTGGCCAGCAAGTCAAAAACCTATGGGCTGAGGAATGAGATGTGAGTGAGGGATTGAACAATAATATATGGTGGGGGTTTATGGTTAGAATGAGGCAATTCATGAGTTGTTTGAAAAAGTATTGCCCTCTAAATCGATATGGTGTTGTTATGTAAACATAATGTAAATGATATAATGTTGTAATATGAATGTGTGATTAGGGATTTAATGTGTAATTAGGAATATTATAGGCAGAGCAGCAGCGCATTTGCTTTGCTGTCATATTTGTCAGTTTTATTAGTTAGTTAGTAAATAGCTGTTGGTCACTGCCTGTATAAATAAGAGAGGATGACTCATGTAACTCAGATTTTGAAATTTGTGAAGAATAACAGCCTCGGACAATTCAGTTTCTCTCTTCTCTTCTCCCTCTAATTCTCTCTATTCTCCTCTACATTCTCTCCTAAATCTCTCATTCCATCTATCCTAATCCTAATATTAGATTCAGATTGCAAAAGAGATAACAGTAAATCCCTAGAATACTAAATTGGTATTAGTTTAATTCAATTTAGGGAAGAGCAATGTAACCTAGAGCGGTGTAGCTATCATGGAGTAGCATTAGCCAAGAGAGGTGTAATTGTTTCCCTAAGTTAGATTAGGCTAGTTCATTAATTACATGTTAAGAAGGGATTAGGCCTTAATTAATGATTAGGCCCAATTAGACACATTAGGCCCAATTAGTCCAATTAGATGAAGTATGCGGCAAGTAAGCATAGGCTAATATGTATTATAAATTGGACTAAGCCCCTCATTTGTACAGATTGATTGATGATGAATGAATAATACCATTTCGGTTCTGTTTCTCTATCTCTCAGTTTTGTCTCTTTTCCCTCTATTTCTGATTTCTCTCCTTGTCCCCTCTGAACCTATTCTTTCTACTTCTAATTTCCCTCTTTCCCAATCCTAAAATCCCTAAACAATTCAAGATTAATTAAAATCTTGTAACATAGTGTCATTTATTTCCTTGTTTTCCTCATCCAAGTTCCCTATATAATGTACTCCATTCTCTTAATAAAAATTATCTTTTGTAGGAGTAAATCAATATTTTCTTTGGCTCTTTCATCATGGCATCGGAGGCTAGTTCTTCGACTCAGATGAGAGATTTCATACAGTGACAAAAAGGAGAAGAAAGAAAAGAGAGAGACATTTCTACCAGTATCCAAAAGCTCTCCAATGCCCCTCCGGCCACTTTTGAATAAAAATTGTCTTTTGTGGGAGTAAATCAATATTGAGTGGGAGAGACATTTCAACCAGTATCCGCCTCTATCTGAGTTTCTAATGCTACTTTTGTTTCCACTCTAGAATTGATCTCAATATTTGTTGCCAATTCAAGATCAGGTGAGGTAGGCTCAAGAAACAAAGAAGGCTTATGCAAGATTGTAAATTCAATCTTGATTGTTTAGGTTTTAGGACAGAAGAGAAGATAAGGAAAGAAGAGAATTAGAGAATTAGAGGGGAATGAGGACAAAAATAGAGAAACCAAGACAGAACTGAAATTCATTCATTCATCAATCAATCTGTACAATAGGGGAACTTAATCCAATTCATAATACACATGTGCCTATGCTTACTTGCCGCACACACTCAGACTAATTGGACTCTAATGTATTTAATTGGGCCTAATCATTAATTAATGCCTAATCCCTAATTAACATGTAATTAATGGGCTAGTCTAATCTAACCTAGGGAAACAGCTATGCCTCTTTTGGCTAATGCTACTCCAAGATAGCTACACCATTCTAGGCTAGTGTTGCTCTTCCTTAAATTAAATTAGACTAATGCCAATTTGGTATTCTAGGGATTTACATTATGTTTACATTACATAACAAAGGCTTGTTATCAATGGGTTCAAGAATAGAAACAAGAGTAGTTTGAGGTTCTAGTAGTGGGGTTGTAAGAGGAGGTGATATTTGACTAGTCCCAGAAATTAGCCATTCAATATTTGAGTACTCCCCTTGAATGGATAATTTAGAATAGTAGGCCTCTTCCTTATAGAAAATTGTATCTTTAGAGATAAAAAGTTTCTTAAAAGTAGGACAATAACATTTGTACCCTTTCTGTGTAAAGGAGTAGCCAAGAAACATGCATTTGGTAGCACAAGCATCAAATTTGCTGACATTAGGTGTATGAACAAAAACAATACAGCCAAACACATTTGTAGGCAATGGATTAACAAGAGGACAATTTGGATGTGTTAAGGAGTGTATGAATGGGGGTAGCATATTTGAGTACTTTGGAGGGCATCCTATTGATAAGGTACGCGACAGTGAGGAATGCGTCCCCCCAAAATATTGTGGATACATTTCATTCTAGGAGAAGGGATCGGGTGACTTCGGGTTACTAACTGAATTGGGAATTCAATACGAGAGCCTTATGCAACTACGGTGTGATAACAAGTTTAGTATTGAAATGACCAAAAACCCAGTGTATCATGACAGAACCAAACATGTTGAAATAGACAGACATTTCATTAAAGAGAAAGTTGAAGCAGGCAATTATAAAGCTGTCCTACATTCGGTTTACTACTCAGATTGCGGACATCATGGTTAAACCTTTGGGCAGAACAAAATTTGAGGAATTTCAAAGCAAGCTGAGAATGATCGACATCTATATTCTAGCTTGAGGGGAAGTGTTAGAATAAAATCCCGTTAATTATTCCAAGTGAATGAGAATTATTTCCCCTTGATTTGTTTCCTGATTTGTTCTCATTTATTTCCTCTTTATTTTCTTATGGTAGTGTGATTTATTTCCTTATTTTTTCTCACCTAAGTTTCTTATATAATGTACTCTGTTCTCTAAATAAAAATTATCTTTTGTGGGAGTAAATCAATATTTTCTTTGCCTTTTTCATCATTTTATATAACAAGAAAATTTCCACAATCACCAGACAAAGACAATAAAAGATAACAAACCTTTGACTCGAGATACTCCAGTGCTTGCTCTTTAGTATATATGCCATTTTTTGCACATTCCTAATAATGGAGGAAAATATTACAAAGCTCAATAATGGAACCAATAACAAAATAATAATGTGTCTAAGCACATTAAGACACAAGTAAATACACATTTATAGATGAGTACGGTAGTATGTAACGCTTTGAGTTTTTTCCCCTTCATTAAGTGATGGAGTATGGTTTTTTTTTAAACCATAATTCTGTATTATTACCTCAATAGATGGTAAAAGGAGTGAACTATAACGAGGGTCTCTTCCAAGCATTTGCACAACCTCCTGATCACTTTCCATCCCCATAGCTTTCATCACAATCATAATAGGAACCTTCAAAATAAGTACAAGAAACAAGTTACTAAAGCCTACTTATAATATGATAAGGAGTAAAATTTAGCAACATTAAGTAACATAGAATAAAAACCTTTTTAGGAAATTGATTCAATTGCAACCAAATCTTCTCATTTTCCATCACAACTGTTGTTTTGGATTTTATTGCTTCCGTACTGCTTGTAACAGATGCAATAATGCTGATAGCGAAAGGAGGAGTCAAAATACATGTGAAGACAACATATAACAAAGTAACCAATATTTATAAAATGTTTTTAATGAATTAATCATTCCATGAAGCAACCACAGCACAATTTCATAAAAAAATCACAGTAACCACTTCGCTTCCAAGGTCCAAACTTTACTTCTCACCAGTGGCAATAGGACTCTGTCATTAAAAGTTTGCTTTAAAAAAATTTATCACCAAATGGAAAAAAAAAGTTGAAAGAATACAGGATATCATCTTGTTAAAATAATCAAAACAAAGGTAGTGATCATCCTTCAATAAGCCTCTGACAAACATGAAATAGTATCAATAATAATTTAATCTACTATATGGAATACAGCATGGCACAAAAGACAGCTACACCTTGAAAAGTACATTTCACCATAAACAGCTGAAGATTGTGAATAAAGCTTTTCAATACAAGCCTCAATTCAAAGAGGATCCAAGGCATGAAACTTAATATTGTTAAGGGCATGTTTGATATGATGGGAGGGTATGTGATATGACGTTGTAATCTGAATGTTGAGATAGGAATTTAGTTAGGGATTTATACATGTGAAATTAGGGATTTAATGCCGCGCCTTGCTGTTACTTCCTTGCTGAACTTGCTGTTACTTCCTTGCTGAAATTGCTGTTAATTCTGTTATGACAGTTCGTTGTTATTTTCTGTTAAGTCCCTGTCCCTAACTGAGGCGCACTAGCAATACTCTATAAATAAGAGAGTAGACCTCCTGTAATACTGATTGTTGGCATTTGATTGATGAATAACAGTTCGAATATGCTCTGTCTCTCCCTTCACTTCTCTCTTCTCTCAAATCCTCTACCTTCTATTCTCTGATTTTTCCTTCTCTTCTATCATAAACCCTAAACTACCTACATTCATATTACAAAAAGCACATCAGTGGTATCAAAGCTGTTGTTCTTCGGCCTTGGTTTATCAGTCATTGCCTTCCGACTTGAATGGTAGAAACCAGATTTCAAGAACAGTCAAGAATGGATCAAGAAAGGTTGCAGACCATTGAACAGAAGTTGGAGACAATGGATTCTCTTCACGATGTAGTGCAAGGGTTCAGAAATGAACTGCAACTAGCCATTCACGCTAACCAGCAGACCATCGACACGTTGGCTCAACAGATTCAAGGCTTAACACATGTGACGCAAAACCTCACACACCAGTTCAATCCCAGAAATCCAGATCTACCAGAAAGACTGAATGGCGATGGGTACCACGATGGAAATAATGATTGGCATGTACCAACGTCCTACTCAGTTCAATAAAATGGAGTTTCCGTGATATTCAGGGCAAAATGTGGAAAATTGGTTGATTAAAGCCGAGAGATTTTCCAGTTGGATGGGACTCCTGATGCAACAAGAATCTCAATAGCATCAATACACTTGGATAATGATAACTTCAACTGGCACGTTGGGTTGGAGCGGCTGAGTACGCAAAGCTCTTGCACACAACCTTCAATAAAGCCTATGAGCAGCCGATGACGGTTTTACGCATCTAAGGAGCGGCATTAAATCCCTAATTTCACATGTATAAATCCCTAACTAAATTCCTATCTCAACATTCAACATTCAGATTACAACATCATATCAGTATGGAAGGGGATGGAAGGGAGACAAAAGAAGGGAGACGAAGGAAGGGGATAGGAGGTTTTAATGTTACCTTGTTTGATTCAATTAGAGGAGAGGGTGTGAGTGGGATTATTAACGGTCATTTGTTTGGTTTAAGAGGGGAGGGAAGGGAGGGCGATAGTTAATTTAACCTTCTACCCTTATTTGATAAATAGTCAATTTATTATTATTAGTACCCAAAATAAGATACTAAAGATATCATGCAACAATACTCAGATTACACAAGACTGTGACAGAAGAAAAAGGAAGAGAGAGATTAATCCAAATCAAAGATTTAGGCGTGTCCATGTGCATATATGATTATATGACAAGATGAAGCAAAAGTTATAATTAGAATCTAGACATGCATGTATTATATTCAAGTAATATGGCAACATGAAGCATAAGGAATAACTACAATCCAAAAGAGCTACTTACTTTCCCTTCTTGTCCGTGTCAATAATTATTCTATTCTTTGAAAGTTGTTCTTGCATTAAAATCACCTGAAAAAGATTTAGAGCTTTGCAGGGTAACAAGAAAGAATAAAAGAAACATTCTTCTAAAGAGTTGAGTTCATAGAATAGAATAGAGAGAGAGATGTGATTTACTCAAAACAAACTACCCCAAAATGTGTTGCCTGATTTACAATATTCAATTTTGCATAACACGAGAATAGGAATGGAACACACCAACCTATAGTTTGTACAAGGGGCATAAAACAAGAAATTGTGTAGAATGAGGAAGGGGGGAAGTTTGTTACCTTTTTATACAATAGAGTGAGGAGAGGACCTTTTTAATATTTTTATCAAGTGTTCATATAATTATTACAATTAAAATCACATACATAATTACCACTCCCCACCAAGTGGGATAAGGCTTTGCTGTTGTTGTATGCATAATTACCACTCACCATTTTTCCTTTTATTATATCTTCTATCCAAAAAAAAATCCAATACCCATAATCAAGTCAATATCTTGAATTTTGTTGTGTCTTTAAAGTCATATTCTGCTGAAAACAGAGATTTATCCTCTGTATTTCCTCTTATTATTTGCACAAAACGCAGAGAGAACTCAGTATAAAAAATGGCTGCACCAATTAAGACGAAGTGTGATAGTATGGTTGCCCTCAAGATTGCATATAACCCAATCCAACATGATTGCACAGAACATGTTGAAATTGATCGACATTTTATTAAGGAGAAAATTCAAGCTGAAGTAATAGGCCTTTCCTACATCTCATCAAGAAAGCATGTTGAAAATATGATGGGCCAAACTTATTGTCAAAACTGGGTTTGACAAGGTTATCAGCGTGCTAGGGATGACCAATATCTATTTGCCAGCTTGAGGAGTGTTGGAAGTGGGCATTTTCCTATTAGGCCCATTTACTCTATAACTGTAGTTTTATCTGTTTGGCAGCTTGTCATCTCTATCTTTATAAGCATTAAATTATGTATTATCTTTAAGGATCACAGAATAATATCTTTTGATTTACTTTGTCAATTAATGATGGAGGATTTTATGTGATTGAGTCTGTAAATATCGATCAGTTTAGTGAAATAAGAATTAGAGTAGCATTGCACAATTGCAGATTCTATCATGGATAAGAGCAGAAATACTATGGTGTAAGGACAGGTAGACAAAAACACCAATAGTCCACTCCTTATCCAGAGTCTTCACTTATCTCCTATTTCCAAATACATTCCAATGTGCTTCCACTATCTACCTACTTCACCCAACCAACTTTCCTATGCTCAAGGCCTGACGCTTGAACAGCAAGCACAAATTGAGAAATACATAGCAGAAACCGAAAAACATATAGTTTTGTTGATTTTGGTATTTAAGTAGGAAAGATATCATGTTTAGGAACAGTGGGTGGGGAATAAGTTAAAAGGAGGCACAACTGGATTAGGTAACAACCTTCAACATGTATTGAATTCAAGAGGATGCCTATCAGTTTAATTATCTTGCTTATTCATCAATCTTCATTATAAAAAAGTTTTGCAAATTCTATGATACAAACAAGCATTTGAGAAAGTCAGAATATCACCTTCTCTGTTCCTTTGATTATGAAATATCCACCAGGATCAAGAGGGCACTCACCTATCAAATGGAAAATAGAAGGTAAATTTCTGTAAGGAATACATGAGAGGAAAAGGTAAAGGCACAAAACGCCCAAATTATATCCTCTACACATACGAACCAAGTTTTGCAAGTTCAGCTTCGTCTTTCCTGTACAGGACACAGCAGCAACTCCGTAACATAATAGGCATCCTTCCAATAAGAACATCATTCTGCAGGGAAAAAAAAATACATAATAATGACCGAAGCTATCTGGTCTATGCCAAAGTCATTTATAAATAGTCTTTTTATACCTTCTCTACAATGTTTGACTGACCAGGGCTTCCTTGACTATACTCAACATTGACCAATATTGGAGCCAAGTATCTTGTGTCAGACAGCAAAAAATGAAGCATTATTTAGCTAGCATTTGACCCAAAGCATGAGTGAAATGTGGTGTAGTTACAAAACATAAGACGATGATGAAGTTTGTAAATAAAAATAAGTCTTACGTCTGGTCAGATAAGCGGCATATTTGTGGCGTAATTTTCTCAGGACTACCATCTATGATAATTGAAGGCTCACCAATTCTGACATCCTTAAACCTACAAAAAGAGCTCATTGTCCATCACTCGTAAAAAAAGCAAACGCCTTCAGAAACAATAGAACCAGCAACATGAATTGATTCATACAAGGTTCCTCTTTATCACAGTTAAGTTATTAAGAAAGTCTGTGGTGTCACTAATAAACTGAAAAGTTCTCCCCAGTTCTCAGGTGGCATTTTGAACTATCTAATTCTTTATATTGAAAATCTCAAACTTCGTGTATCCAAAGAACATTAACAAGTAGCAAAACTAACAAAATATGAGTAAATAAACATTTGTACCTTAAAAATATATTCGGGTGCTTTGATGCCACAATACGGTCATTTGCACGAACGATTTTCTTAATGCCAGTTTTCACGAAATAGTTAAACGAATCCAAATGTTGCTTCACTAATCCTCTAACCTACAAAATCCCGGTAAAATAACATCATGTAAGCGGTTGGAAATGGCCCTAATGAATCAACATATAAAGCAGGTTACCTTCAGGAACTCAGGAAGAAGCTGAAATTTGTCAACCGCTGATTTTACAGGTGCCGCCAAAAATTGCTTATCAATTCCAACACTGGACATTTGCAGTAAAAACACATGGAAAATAAGAACTAACTGTACACTAAGAGAGAAGAATTCTTAAAAAAGTAGAGAGATGAAGAGAAAAGGATGTACGGTTGATTCTCCATCGATCAGTCACAAGAAGGTTCTCTGCTCTTGTGGTGAAATCTGAAGGAACTAAATCAGATGCTGATAGAGAATATGAATCCCAAAAACCATTGACTAAAAGGCAGGAGTAATCGGCAAGAAAGAAAGGTTGATTAGTGAGCCCTTGCTGGCCCTTCTCTCAAAAGTATGGCACTACACCTCAGGCGGTTACCTTACACAGTTCTTGCTTAGTAATTGAGCGGCAGAGCTCCTTAAACCCTTGAAAAACCCTTTTTTTTAATAATTAAATGATAAATGATACTCCTCCAATCATATTTATTATACCCGTTAACTTTTTTAAAAAATTTTAGAAAAATCCTAAAAAAATTAATTATGTTACTTAATCATATCATATATCATATTTTATTACATTATATATTTATTTATAATTTAAACAACATAATTTGAAGAAAAATGATAAATTTTAATATTTAAAGTAATGTAATTAACTTTTTTAAGATTTTCTTAAAATTCTCTAAAAGAGTCAATAGGGTCTTATAAATAAAAACAAAGGTAATATATAATGGAATTAGTAAGATATTTATTAGGGAAAATGACGCGAAGTCAAATCTATATTTAAACCTACGCTTTAAACAAATTTTTAATAAGGCCAATAAGCCTAATTAAAGATAGAAATTTTTTAATTTTGTTACATGATCACTTGCCCCTCATCTTTTCCTTTTATTCAAAGTACACCTGATAATTGTTTGGGAAAATTGATATTTAGTCCCATCAAGGAATTTTATGATCAAATGATCCCGCGAAATCACGCTTTGCAAAAAAGTTTAATGGGACTTTTTTGCAATTAATTTCTTAATAAAATAATATTTAACCCATGGGACTTTTTTACAATTAACTTCTCAATACTCTAATAAAATATGTGTCTGTCTCTGTCACTCTCTCTCTCTCTCTCTCTAAAGTTATAGTTGTCAATGGTAGAGTATTGAGTTGCAATGGTGCACATTTAGTTGTCGCTTCCATTGACAACTCAATGTGCGCCATTGACAACTAAATGTTTTTTCATTGACAACTATAACTCACTGTCTCTGTCTCTCTGTCTCTCTCTCTCTCTATCTGAAGTTATAGTTGACAATAGAATAACATTGAATTATCAATAGTAGAACACTGAGTTGTCAATTGTGCACATTTTGAGTTGCCAATAAAAAGTGCATCTCACTCTCTCTCTCTTTCTTTTTGTAAATGCCATTATAAATACATGTATTTACATTGACAACTCAATGTGCGTCATTGACAACCCAGTGTTCTTCCATTAACAACTCAATGTTATACCATTGACAACTATAACTTCACAGAGAGAGGGAGAGAGTGAGTGACAGAGACAGACGCGTTAGACTCATCAGATAGAGGGGGGAGAGAAATTCTTTTTTTATTAAAGAATTAATTGCAAAAAAGTCACACGGAACTTTATTGCAACTTACACGATTTCATAGGACTATTTTATTGTAAATTTCGTTGGTTAGGACCTAAACATAAATTTCCATAATTGTTTCTTTGAACAGTTTGGTTTTTTAGGTTTGAAAATAAAAACCATTTGATTTTACACTTGTTTGGGAACATAGCGCCACTAAAACCCACAGAAATTCTTGCCACCATTTAATTTTTGAACTGCTAAAAACTCATATAGCATGATGACTCCCAAAAAAGATTGCAAAACAACATAACTAAAGAAGTCAGAAAGGCTCTCAATTAAGATTAAGTGAATTATTACAGGGAACCAACACAATAACATAAGCAAGGGAAAAAAGAGTTTGGCAGGTGAGCAGTTTTGTTTCTTATATTAGTTAGATGATGCTGGTATTTTTTTATTTTTTATTTTTTGCCATCAAAGGAAGTAATATTATCAATACCAACCAAATTACAATGTCTCAATAGAAGAAATTACAGAAAGCAGCATATGAAAATAAACACGTGGAACTATCAAATAAACAAGAGAGACAAATATTTAACAATATAGCATAAACAAAGAAGCAAAGCTAAATCATTTTCTCCACCAAGCGCCACCACAAAGATATGTAGCTGGAGGAAAGGTCGACACACCTAGACTATAGGATAAGACCCATCCAAAGATGCTTTGACAATCTTTCCGACCACCAAATCTGCTTCCATGGGAACACTTCTGCAAGAGAGGTTCCTAATCAATTTCCTTGAACTAAGAGTGAACTCAAGGAGTGCAACAAGTATCACATTATCAAAGAATGCACAATCAAGTATGCAATAGGGAACAGAATCAAACCTCCAGCAAAGAAATGAGCAGTAATGTGGCACACACCGAATAGCACATGTTTTACCTCACAATAAACAGTGTTTAACACACCAAATAGGCACATGTTTACCCACATATAAACAGCACATACATTCATACTGAACAAGGCTAAAGATATGATTCTCAGAGGTCTATCAATTGCACATTCCTTATGTGGATGATCAATAGAGTACTTTTCCTCTCTACCCCCTACAGGTAACTCAGATCCAACCGAATTAACTCTAAGAAAGGCTCGTCTGTACCCAAATAAGAAGAAAGCGCCTCTGCCTTGACCCAAACACTAGATCGATAGCCATGGGGAACCCACCAGTTCTGGGCACTCACTTCTATTTTTTTGTATTTTTTAGGAATTTTCTGGGCTTCCAGACCTAACCAAAACTCAATATCTAAGTTTACTACACTTTTTCATTTGCACTTTGGTCCTTTTTCTAATATTAGCCTGATTGTTGTGAGATCTCTCTCTCTCTCTTCTACCTTCTATGGCCCTTTACATATCCTGAATCCCTCTTCTAGGGGTTAAAATTATCATGATGTTGCAGATAATATGAAAATTATTATAATAAGAAGGGTTGTAGAAGAGAGGGAATAATAAATATGGTAGATATTGAGTAATAAAACTCAATATCTAAGTTTACTACACTTTTTCCTTTGCACTTTGGTCCCTTTTCTAATATTAGCCTGATTGTTGTAAGATCTCTCTCTCTCTCTCTCTCTTCTACCTTCTATGGCCCTTTACATATCATGAATCCCTCATTTAGGGGTTAAAAGTATCATGATGTTGCAGATAATATGAAAATTATTATAATAAGAAGGGTTGTATAAGAGAGAGAATAATAAATATGGTAGAAGTAAGAGTAATAAAAAATAGTTGTATGAGAGAGGAATTGTGCGGTGAAAAGAGTATGAGTAAAATATTACTTTTATGGTCAACTAGAAGCATTTTGGGGCAATGTAATTTTAATACATTGGCATTAAATAGAATAGTTAAATAAGGAAAAACTTAAAAAAATAGTAAAAGGAAAAACATTCTCTAAATGTTTCTTAATCCCTCCAATCCATAATGTAATAAAGATATTTCTAGAAGAATAACTTAGTCTACAATATAAAACACTTGTAAGATAAGTAATGCTCATTTTTCAATTTTCTCCTTGTAATTAGCACTCATTTCCAACTTTCCCATTCATAAACATTTCAAACACATTTTCCAATAGAGGTAAAAGTGGAAAAAGTTACAATTGAAGATATATTAAATGAGTTAACTACCACTTCTTTTTTCCCCATGAATTAGTTGAAGTACCCTCTATTATAAACCAAAGGGAGAATATTTTGAAGCATGTGCGGTGGTTGTTTCTTATATTTTGAAATGGAAGGAGTATTTATGTAACATTCCAAAAATTTTTAGGCCCAGATATGGTATCTTGGGGTAGACCAAGGGTCGTACCCTGATATTTTTTGAGACCTAAATCAAGTATTTGGGGTGAACAAAAGGCCGTAATCAGTAGAGGAAAGAGAGATCTACTGACTTTTGAAGTGAAGTCTAGGGAAGGACCTATGTGCAAAAAGTACAAATTCGGTAAAG
>JBAGKO010000014.1:5836005-5846945 GCA_037177275.1 Acacia concinna
GCAACTCATGGATTAACTCCAAAATGAACTCTTCAGCAAGACAGTGCTGATTTCAGCTTGATTCGGTGTAAAGCTACATATGTGTCAAGAAGAAATTTATTTATTTTTATATCTTTTGGCTTTTACATACATGTGAAGCTAAAGAGAAATAATGAATAACTAACTGAGTTTCTTGCCATTTTTACTGCTGAGCCAATGTCAAGATTTTCTGTTTTACATCATCATAGTTGATTTTTAATTTTGCTGCTGCTTATGAAAGAAACATTAAATACTTGCTGACTTCTCCCCCTCACAAAAAAAAAAAAAAAAAAAAAAACAAAAAAAAAAAAAAAACAGCCCCCTTTCACATCCTTCTTTTTCATGTATCACATCCCTCAACTCTTTGCATGCTTGTGTGTTAGCATTTTTAAATTCAGTAACTACATGTTAACTGCTTCTCCTTTGTTATTTCTTTTCCATTTTGGTCTTTTTAATTTTTCCTGGGTCGGAGGATATTTATTGGGTTAGAAAGGGAGTAAATGTTGCCCGGGTCCATAAGTTGGTAATTGGGACCTAGCATCTCTTGGATGCAATTTTGATGAGTTGATGGATTGTAATACTATAACTAATATTTTTGGGGTTTTTATCCCTGCTTTTCCTGGTCTGTCAGTCTTGTATAAAAGGAGCTTGATAGGTTCAGTAACTCCTTGCCTCAACTTCAAGTTGTGAAGTCTTGGTAATGGGGGCTACAGAAAGTCCTGTACATGACAAAGCGGATTATCTTCCTGGCGAAGCAAAGGATATTTTAAAATCATTGGCCAGTGAATGGGACGATGTTCTTGATGCCAATCAATTGGAGGTGATTCCTCTTAAAGGGGCCATGACAAATGAGGTATTCCAGATAAAATGGCCAACAAAGACAGAGGAAGCCTCACGGAAAGTTCTAGTAAGAATTTATGGTGAGGGCGTGGACATTTTCTTTGACAGGAATGACGAGATCGAGACATTTGAATTTATGTCTAAGCATGGGCAGGGGGCTCGTCTGCTAGGACGGTTTGCTAATGGTCGTGTTGAAGAGTTTATCCATGCACGGGTAATATAGTTTGCTTTCATTAGTATCTCAATGCTGATATTGTTTATACGTCCTTTGACACTTAAGCAAACTGGTATTTGAGAGTTCATGAATGACATCTATAGAATGAAGTATAATATTGACATAATTAGTGAGAGGACCAAGGCAGGTCTCCTGCATTGTGAATCACAAGTAAAATTTAGGCTCTGCCTTTACTTGTCTAGCATTACCAGAATTTTGTTCTTATGCTCACGCCCATTCTCAAATGAGATAATCTGACTTACTCCCATGTGAATTCATCAGACATTATCAGCGTCTGATCTGCATGATGCCAATATCTCTTCTCTTATAGCGGCCAAAATGAAGGAGTTCCATGATCTTGACATGCCTGGTCCCAAAAAGGTCCACCTCTGGGAAAGATTACGGTATGTGCTTTTGAACGCCTATCCCAACTCCATGTCCAAAAAGTTAGAAAGAAAAATTCATTTTAAAATTTAGTTATATGTCTGTTTTAAGTTAGGCTTATTCTACTTCCATTTTTTTTTAGTACTCAAACAAAATAATCTTAATTCTTTAGGAACTGGATTGGTGAGGCCAAGCGTCTGTGCTGCCCTAAAGAGGTTGAATCCTTTTATTTGGATACAATTGAAAAGGAAATCTTTATGTTGGAAAAGGAACTTTCAAGTGCTCACCAACGGATAGGGTTTTGTCACAATGATTTACAATATGGGAACTTAATGATTGATGAAGAGACCAATGCTTTGACCATAATTGTGAGTTTTTCTTTACTAATCAGTGAATTTATTGTTTCTATCACCAATGTGGAGAAATAAACTACTTTTAATTTTTCTTGCTGGACCTGTTCTGAAGACAAAATTAGTTTTACTTCTGTCATAGGCATGTCAAGTAATAGGATTTGGATCCTCTCCTCACCATTGGATTAAAAAATGAACACTCGAGAGCCAATATTTAATAAAATCGTTATTTTTTGTAATTTAGGTAGTCTACAGTTGTGAACTGTCCAAATCATATTATAACAGTTTATTTTTATTTTTTTTTGTAATATTATAATATAATTTTATAAGATAATAGATCTCAATTGTTCAAGTTTTAATCCAAAAATAGAGATGGGATGAGGGGAAGAAAATGAGATAAAAGATGAGGAGAGGATCAAGATCCCAAGTGATATCTTCTAGAAAGAAGTATAGTTACTTGTATATGGATCCTGCCCCTCTTTACTTGTATTGCTCTGATCTGTTTCGAATTAACTGATATTTTTTGAAATATATGGAAGACACCCTCTTGTAAAACCAGTAAAAACCCAGAACCCATCTTCCCTCAACAAAATAGAGAATGGACAAAAGAAAGATGGAAACAGCAAGAGAAAAGACTAATTATATGTTGGCACACCCCATTGTATTAGATGTGGGGGTTAAGACTTTTGAGTTATCTTAATTATAGCTTGAAAAACTTTGTGGTTTCTTTTCTTGTTGAGATTTGGTCGTACATTTCAGGGTCAAATTAAAATTTTAAAAATAAATGAAACCATGGGAGATAAGAATTTTTTTCCCTTGATGAATGACTCAGATTGATATAATTTTGATATGAGAGTGCAAATTGCAATTTATACGCTGATTTAAGACTTAAATTAAAATACAACCATTTTTGCCACATGTTATCACATGTATTTTTTATATATCTTTTTTGTTTTTAATAATGCAGCAGAAAATATGATTTTTATTTTATCATGTAGAGCTTTCATGCTTATCTGTGGTTCATTAAACTTTACTGAGTTTTTCATTTGCAAAATTTCTTGTTACGAGAGATTGATAGGTCATAGAAATAATTTATAATTGTAATGCCTATTTTCCCCCTTTTTGCAACAGGATTATGAATATGGAAGTTATAATCCTGTTGCTTATGACATAGCAAATCACTTCTGTGAGATGGCTGCCAACTATCATTCAGAAACACCTCATATTCTAGACTTCAGTAAATATCCTGGTACGTGTATTTTTTTTTTTTAATGTCAGATTGTACTTATATATCCTGCACAAATTGACTTTTATCTGGCCATTTCTCAACAGATCTAGAAAAGCGGCGAAATTTTGTGTATGCATATTTGTGTTCTTCAGGTGCTGAATTCTCACATTTTTTATGATTTAAGGATTATCTTACATGTTTATTGCATTTTTGTTTCATTACACAATGCTGTTTAATATTCTTTTGTATTTTTTCCTCTATATATAAACATGTTTCACCTTAATTTCCCAGTCATACTAAAATTACTGGACATCAATGTAGGAGAAGAACCTAGTGAAAGCGAAGTGGAACATCTACTGCATGAAGTTGAGAAGTATACACTCCCAAGTCATCTCTTGTGGGGCATTTGGGGAATAATTTCGGTATGTTCACTTTCTTTCTACCATGAGTTGTTGTGAATCTAACATAAATTTCTCATTACTTCATGATGTTTGCGGCCTAAGTCCTTGGAGGATGGGGAGAAGTTAGTGAGTAAATTTTTCACACCAATACATAGGGATTTAATATAGTTTTTACCAAAATTATAAATCTTATGTTTTAATTCATGGAAATCATGTCTACTTCAATTCTGTTACCAAACTATTTTTCATTCACGTTTTTTCTCCTTTCCATCTAAATAAATATATGGCATTTTTCAATCTTCATTACCCCAATTAAATCTTTTTTCATCATTTTCTCGGAATGTTATAGGCATTCTACTCTTCAACTTCACTTTGCGCTTGTGATCAGATTGTTAGTAGTCTTACGTACAATGATACAATACAAGATTTGATACAGAACTTTGTTATATATTAATAGGAGATTTGAGTTCATAATGTATTCTCTGTGCTTTGTTCAGGGACATGTAAACAAAATCGACTTTGACTACAAGGAATATGCAACTCAGAGGTTTCAGGAGTACTGGTCGAGGAAGCCTTTCGTTTTGGGCTCTGTTGGTCCTTCCCCAGAAAGCGTGATTGATGATACCAGTATGTAATTATATCCAAGTTTTTGTTTTTTGTATTGCTTCATTGTGAATAGATAGTTACTTACTGAAAAAAGATAAAATTTTGTGACGTTGGCTGTGTTGTATTCGCTCATAAAAATATATGATAAATGAGGTTCCAGGTTTCAACATGCGGTGATGTCTCTAAAAGTAATTTCACATGCACATTTTCTTATTTGTATGCTTGTTTGGTGACAAAAATATTCTCTGTTTGTTGATGTAAATAGTAGTTTGATTTTAGATTTAAAAGCCACAACAAATTAGTTGGCGACTCATTGATAATTGGTCCCTATGCCTTTCATCCCTTGACCTTGGGGAAACTCTTCTTGTCTTGTTCAAAGAATTGCTGGAATTGATTCGTTAAACCATATTACTGTGTCTGTTTGTGTGTGTGTGTGTGTGATACAATGTTCTGTTTTGCTGCAATAGAACTGATTCTGTTAAACCATATTACTGTGTCTATATGTGTGTGCGCGTGTTAGTGGTCTGATACAATGTTCTGTTTTGAGTTTTTCTTGGATTTCCTAGTATGAGGTTATCTTATCCTACAACATGGTGTAACTTTTTATTATTCCACGTAAAGACCTGTTGTTATATCTGATTTTCTGCACTTCATTTTTAAAAAAATATATACTTGCAAGTAGTATTTTACTAAATTGTTGCATTTAGTAGTCAACAATCTTTGCTTGAATTCTTCTTCTTTAAAAAAAATTCTGACCACTGTTTTCAAAAATTAATATGGCATGTCACCTTCATCTTTTTCTTGTTATTATTATTATTATTATATTTTTGCTAAAGAGGTTTAGAAATTGATATGTTCATGCATGTAGTGAAAATATCATCTCAGCTTTTGTCAATTTATATATATATATATATATATATTTATATATATAAATACACTATCTCAAGCTTTTTAGAGAATTATGACTTCCGGTACATGATATTTCCAAAATAGAGTGGGTGTGTCTATCTGAGATTTATTTTATGGCAGACTTGCAATTATAGATTATGTTCTTTAAATTACAAATAATGTTAAAGTTTAGATTTCTTCATTACTAACCAAGTGTACGATATTTTAAATTTCTAAAATGGCCCTTGATGAACTTCATCAAATAGGGAATAATGAATGAATTAATTAAGAGGCTGTTTAATTTGCTATAGAATATTATTAAAACAAATAGTATTTAGGGAAAAAAATTGCAATCCTTTATAATAAGTAGGAAGTGGGGTCTTATCAAGGATTATATAGGACAACAATTTCTTCACGTACAAATTAATCCACTATAAATTTTTAACATTTTTTTAATGAAAAAAATTAATGTGGAAGTTAGTTTTATCTTATTTTTTATTAGCTCCTGTAATTTTGCCCCCTTTATATAATGTTCTAATAGTTTTACCAGAATTTTAATTAGTTTCCTGTAGTTTCTTTTCTTTTCATTATCTTCTTATAGTTCCTAATGACTTGTTTTGGTTACATGTAGTTCCACATGATTTTTAATTGAATTTTCTCTTTTTTGTTTGTCACCTAAAATCATGAGAATTTGTTTAAAAATTGAGTAAAAACCGTATAAACTTGCATATTAATTTTTCTTTTTTACTACAACCATTTGGTATTTGTTACTATCAAATTAAATTCGATCATCATCAATCGAATGAAGAATAACTCTACCAACATGATTAGTACATATTACCTTCTGTCTTTAATATAAGAAATTAAATTACAAAGGAAATCTTATAATAAAAGACAAAGGTCCTAAATAACCTTTATATTTATGTTATTTGTTTTTTTGTGGCCCATGTTGTGATGTTGTTGACGTTAGGGTTTTGGTTTACATTGTTTCAGTGGAGAAATTGATGAGTAAAGAAAGTACAGCCAAGAGCCACCATCATGGGCACAGACATCTCCACTCAAGAAGGCTAAGGAAATTCCTGAACCTGGCAATGTTTAGGTCCAAACACAAGCACTAGCTCCAACAACATATGATAACTATACACAGACATTTCTGGCCTTTTTAATTCCAAGATTTATTTATGCCTCATTCATTATTTGTTTGATTTGTTTCCTCTTATAATAATCAAGTGTGTATGATTGAAATGTCAAGTAATTGGTTTTATAATTTCATAATTATTATTTAATTAATGTATAGATAGAAAAATAAATCTAGAAATATGAATTTTTTTTATTGGTTGAATCTAGAAAGATGAGAGTTGTTACTGATTATATTGACAAATCATTAGTGCAAAATATTTTGTTAAATTATAAATAATGTGGCTCATTTATCCATGCGAATTCATGCACAGTAAAATCATAACATGATGTTTTATTCACAAATTATCATACAACTCATTTATTAGATTTCACGGGGAAGTCATTAGTTTTTTTATAAGCAGGGAAGTCACTAGTTAGTAAGATTAAAGGCATAAATCTTGACACTAATTATTGTATTAAACCCCCAATTTGGGGGAGGGGGGGAAGCCCAATATTTACACCAAAATAAATAATATTATAATTATAATAGAAACCAAGATGCCAACAATATCTAATAGAGAAGTAATTTCATAGCAAATTTAAAAAAGGTACTCATGTTTTAGGCAAGTCTTCCAAAATTAACAAAGAACGGTGACGTCATTATAGAGTAACTAAGAAACTAAAAATTTACTGGAGCATACAGAGTAAGAAAGTATCTTGCCTGTATGATTTAATTTAAAAATATTTGAAATTAACCTTATTCAAAAAGAAGAATTCCATTTAAATATTATTTGAATTTTTAAATTTTAAGTCAGTTCTATTATCTATAAGTGTAATGAGATTACCCAAACTCATAATGTAATTGACAATTCAATTTTACAAAAACTCACTTATTTGAGATTTTGAAATTGAAAAAGTGTTTAAATGGAACTCTCCCTATTTAAAAGCATAGTACATATTTATCTACGATTAGTTAAATACATTTTATCAAAATTATATAGGTACGCTGTACTAATTTATTTATTTTTAATTAATGTAGGAGAAAGAAATCAATTCATCTCATTTGGATATGTTGGAAAAAACTTTATGAACTGGAGGAGTGGGAAAATATTTATGAGTTGAATTTTTAAAAAGTTAGAGAAGTGGTGTTTAAAGTATTTAATTAATTTCACTTACTATTTTAATTTATAATTTAGGGAAAAGATAAATAAATATCCTCTAAACATTAAAAACCCTAAAAGATAACTCAAATTTGGTAAATGAAAAATGAGAGGCTCTGATAAAAACTCAATAGAGAATGACTAAAACTGAATAAATAATGACTAAAACTTAACAGAGAATTATTAAAACTGATCAATTTTCTGCCCCTCATTTGTCATTTACTAAATTTAAGTCATCTTTTAAGATTTTTTTTATATTTATGGAGTATTTGTTTGTCTTTTTCCTTATATCTTATCTTTATTAAAATTTTATAATCCCACTTCTCTACTTCTTTTAAATCCAACTCTTAAAAATTTTCCCTCCCCTCCATTTCCCTACTACCAAACAAAAATAGATGGATGGATTTTAATTTTAAAAAAAATGAAAGATTCAGATTTAATAATATTTCATAAAATTAATATTATAGTATTTTACAAATTAATTTATTATTTTGGCTATATTGCAGTTAGGAATTGTGTGGATCAAACTTTAATCATTTAAATTTATTTATTTATGTTTATAATAATATTAAAAAAAATTGGCTAAAGTATACTTTCGATCCTTTAAATTTAGTCGAAGTCTTCTTTTAATCCGTTAATTTTAAAAAGTGTGTTTTTAGTCCTTTTAAGTTAACGCCATTAATTTCACTAATGGAAAATGTTGACTTAGCAAAGTTAAAATGCTGACATAATTTGAATAGAGGCTTTAATTTTGATAGCAACTTGAAAATTAATTTGAGTTTTAATTATTTTCCTATTTACACATAATTTAAATATTAAAATTGCTATTATTTTAACTTTACTCTCTATTTTCTATCATTGAAGTTAACGCCGTTAACTTAAAAGGACTAAAAACATACTTTTTAAAGTTAAGGGATTAAAAGAGAATTTCAACTAAACTTAAAAGACTAAAAGTACACTTTAGCTAAAAGTATTAAATCCGAATCACTCTTGTTTTAATCTGGGGTAGATGTGAGATTCTTATAAGAAAATAAGAAAGGTGACAATGAGAGAACTCAAACCAATAATGATATTCTCATTCATTCTTAAATGTAAGATATATATTTTCATTTTATCTTTTATATTTATCTTTTCTTTGAACTAATTTATCTAATTTAGAAATTAATTTGCATTTTTATGTTACATAGAAATATTTTAGAGAGACCACGTCACATGTATTATAATAATAATTTATATAGGGTGAGTTTAGAATGCGGTGGCAAAAGTGGTTTTTATTTCATTTGAGCCTTAATTTTAAAGTCAAATAGTGCAATGATGTATATTTAGATTGAATTTTGTAAAAAAATTATTGAAAAACTGAAACTTATTTTTAGGGTTATTAATGCTAGTTTAAACATAAAATATTGACAATTACATAACTCTACTAAATACACCCACTATATGTAAATAATTTGTTACTAAGGAAGAAATATTAAAATTAAAATTATGAAAATAAAAGGTGTTAATATATTATTGAAAATTTATAATCACTAAAAATGTTTTGAAAACAAAATTGCACCTAAAAACTACTTTAGGGGTGTGTTGAGTGATTATATGGTTGTGTGTCAGTGGGCAGTACAAGTGTTATGAAAGATAATAAAAATTAATGTGAATTTATAATTTGTGCTATGCAATGTGTTGTGTGTAAATGAGACGTGATAAATGCTCAATGAACGTTGGGTCACAGAAAATGTGCGTCACAAACAAGACACGCCGAATGCAAATGAAAAATAACATGAGGGTGTTAAATGCTACTTCACCCTTAAATTTTATTATTTAATGTTTTCCTCCTTAGTGTATTTTTTTTGGGTAAATATTAAATTATTAAGTGTTTCAAGTAATTTTATCTCTTTATTTTTTATTTTTTTGATAAAAGTCAAATTCAATAAACAAATAAGGTAAAACGATCACATATTAAAAGGGTTAGGCTAAAGATGAGAGACTGAGAAAACAACTAGCCCACTAGAGTCCAAAAGCCCATACAAAAGGAAAGCTAACAGTTATGCAAAAATAGACAAAACATAGAAGTAAGATGCTATGCAACAAATGAAAGACAGCCCTCATGCGAAACCACCAACGCAATGAGACCAATAAGATCAAAGCAAGACCAACAAGTAGGTGTTGCAGCACGTCTCCTAAAGGATATGTGCCACCCAAGCTAACCAATGACGGTCAATGCTTTTTATAGGAAGAGAAGAAGGAATGTCAACTCTACCAACCAACACCATAGAAGAAGTTGACTGGCATCACATAGTGATGAAGGAGAAGCATGGAGGGTCTTGCCTTTGTGAAATTCAAGGGCTCTAGAACTTGTAAAAAAACAAAAACAAATGCAAAGAAAAAAGTGATGGGTGAGTTTCTAGTCTTTGGGGACATCATAGTATCACCCAACCTATAGTGGCCCCTTTGCAAAATCATTAAGGCTTTCAACAGGTTTTCTTGAAGGATAACCTGTACAAATAATCTCCATATACATTAATTTAGCATAAGACATGAACTTCATCACGCACCAATCGTTTAATACCTCTCCTAAGGAACAAACCATTAACACCACCATCTTGGCAAAGGGTCCCCTTAAACTTAGAAAAATTCTCAGAGAATGCTGGAGCGATGATCGATAAGCACACAACATCCTTACCAAAAGAAAATTTAGCTTGAGTATACTGATGCATGGTAGTAGTTGGCTGGTCACAAGAGATGCAGTTAGTAACATCTATAGTATGAATTTTTGGTCATTTGGAAACCAAAGTATCCGAGTCAAGAGACCATAGTTTTCGTTTTGACGAGGATCTCACAAAATTTGAAGCATTCTATGGAAAGGTATCACCAATATGTTTATGATGTGACCTACATCGCCGGTTGACATCATCATCAAGTGAAACCATTTGTGAAAAGCATTGGGAATCTAATTGAACACATGCACTTGAGTAGTATAAACATATATCCTAAATGAGAGATAGAGTCACTACCCGAAGTCTTTTTTCTGGTTTTGACTTTCTATTGGCTCTACGGTCCTACCCGGGGAAATATCAAAAACTATAATTCCAAATTTATCATAATGAAGTCATTACTCATTAAATACTCAAAACTCAAATGCATCTAAAAACATATAATTAATTATCTCTCACAAAATTGCCTACTTATGAAACTGCCCTCAAGGGTACTAGTCTTTCTCCTTTTATACCCGATATAATTCCATTTTCAAAAAATCATGACCTAGTCTACCATTGCACAATTTCATGTCCTAAATTCATTTCTAGACTTACAATTTTCAAAATCTCACTCCTTCCCCTTGTTCCAGACTCAAACCGAAATGAGCACAATTCTGGCAAAAATTTCTATTTTCTAGATTTAATACTTCCAAACTCATGTTTTTACCTTGACCCTGCACAATTTTTCATTTTAAACTCATTGGAAGCATCAAATAAGTCAAAATCAAGCTCTAACATCCAAAAACAAGGGCCATCCGAAGCATGGTAGAAATTTAGAAAAATAAAGTTTCCGTCCTTCTTACACTCTTACTTGTTTAAACCATTTTTTAACCCTTCTACATGATTTAACAAAATTTGGGTAGTACCTCCCCTTAGGGTGTGTTTGGCTCAACGGAGGGGAGGGGAGGGGAGGGTTTGAGGAGGATTTTATTTTACCTTGTTTGGATGGATAAAAATGGAGGGGAGGGGAGGGATTTTGATA
>JBAGKO010000014.1:5851471-5874010 GCA_037177275.1 Acacia concinna
TCTCTTACTCTTTCATTTCAGATATCCTATATTTTAATAACAATATATGACTAGTTGCAGAAATTTTTGCTCTTTCTAACTTTTTCATTCTCTTCCTTCATCTTCTTTAGCTCCTCCAAAATTAGATTCTCAATTAGTCCATCAAACCAACCAAGATAACTGCATCCCCTATAGTGTTTGAGGATGAACTTTTAATAGAACCCCTGAAACCTCACTTATGAAAAAAACAAATACAATGTTAAAGATGAGTAGAAGACAAGATTAAGGAGCATTCAAGAAGATTATCAACTAAAGCACAAAATAAAACAGAAATTAATGCCTTACTGTTGACGAGCGTTCGACACTATGATACCTCTGCTGAGCTTCAATGGACCTTTGCTAGGACCTTACCTGGACTTTTATAGACCTTCACCGAACCACCACTGACCTTTGCTGACCTCCTTCACTGTCGATGACCTTTTTCTTATGAGTTTCAGAACCCACGAAAGTGTGGGTGGAATTTAATCCAGTCAAAGTGTTTTTTTTTTTTAGAAACAAATCCATTTCATAAAAATTAAATGGTTATTCCACATCAGTCCTCCATATAAGCACAATATAATGGTGTTAGTGCCACCTGTGAAAAGTTAACACCGTTAAGTGCTAGTCTAAGTCCTTTGAAAATCATAAGGACTAATGTTATAAACGGAGAGAAACTAGAGGTACCAAAACCAGGGGTTTCAAAATAAAGGGACTAAAACCAAAATGAAAGGAAACTATAGGGTCCAAACATGGTATTAACCCTTTATTTTATTTGCTCTAATCCCTTCTTTCCCAACTTCTTCCATCCTCATTCGACGGCACGGGCGCTCCATATCCGGCAGACGTCGACATTCATCTTTCCAGTTCGGCTCTCATTCACACCGTCAGTGTTCGTATCCTTGTCTTCCCTTTGGGCTTCAATCTTGAGTCTATCCCTGGTCTCGCTCTCGCCATCAGTCTCGGTCTCTCTCTCGATTTCTGTAAGTTTCAATTTCATTCTAGCCCTTAATCTTATTCCCACCTCCCTCTGCCGCTTGCGTTGTCTGTCCATCATACAAGTCCTCCACTATTTAGTTTGTCAGAAATCAATTCTCTCATCCTCTACAGTTGAACCATTTTAATTTCATAATTTGTGTGCGCTGTTTGTAATTTCATTTATGATTTCTTCTCTGCCTAGTGATTGTGAACACAATGAGTATGATTACGGGTTTTTATTTGAGAGATACAGAACAGTTTGATTTTTAAATAATCTTTCAAGTGAACCCAACACCTCCTTTTGTGAGATTGCTGGCCAGGAGGGGATGGGTTTATGCGTTTTCCTCCCCCTCCTTTTTCTTTTTGACTCGAAAAGGAAAAAAAAACAAAAAAGGAATACGGGCGGCCGGTGTTTGGAATCAGTGATTTCAATGGAAAGGTATCTATTCATGAAATTGGATTAAGAAACAGAGGAAGAATTCATTACTATGGTAGAATGAGTTTCATCGTTGACAGTAGAGCTCAGTCATCTATATAGACTACAGAGCACAGAACCTTGTCATCTTAATAATTTAGCACTTATGCTTTAAGAAGAGTTGTGTTAAAAGGCAAAACAAGTTCTTACTAAAAAAATAAATAAAAGAAAAGGCAAAACAAGTGGATGCTGATGCTTACCACCAAAATCTAACATGTTTTTTAGTTTGTTTATATGATGGACAGTTGCCGCTATACAATATGATAGTTCTGCCTGTGGTAAAATGCATGAACCTTGTTTAATAGTTGTCTTGGTTGAAGGAGTATAGATAATACGGAGATCTTGGAGCAATTGTTTTAAATCGATTTGTGATTCTTTGATCTTCTATTTTATAATTTTGTGTAGGTAATGGAAATATGTTTTCTCCTTACTTATAAGGGGGCTTTTCTTTCCATGGTAGAAAACTGCACAGCTGAAATTGGTGTTTGTTACTTCGAAGGTTTTCTTGAGTGTCTTGAGAAACATGTTCAGACAAGCATTGGGCAAGGTTTGCAGCAAAAGTCTCTCTTCTTATGAAAGGAATACAGTCAGGCCTTGGATTTTTGTGCCCTTAAGTTATTTCCACAATGGAAAGGTAAATTGTTCTACTCTTGTTGAATTCCTTAATTGTTTTTTTGGGTCTACTTATTAGATTAAGCTTGGCTGTATAACGATGCCCTGTGTTAGCCTTATCTGTTAAACATTTAGTGGAATATGATTGGTTCAAACTTCAAACATACAAGGGTTGAAAGATAATAATAATGAACACTTGGGTGATGTTTGGGATTTCATTGGGAAAATAGATGGAAAGGAATCCATACAAAAGGATTGGAAGAGGAAAAAAGTGAGAAGATGGTAAATCAAAGTTAAAAATATGAAGAAGGAAGCCTTTGAAAGATTTTGGCAGGTTAGTTGAAATTCCTTTGTTACCTTTTTACTAACTCATAATCATTGGAGAGGTTTCCATGAAACTCTTCCTCATTGTTCCCCATTAAACATACCCTTAGTTTTTATTTTGTTACAACCTGTCAACCTATGCCTATTATCTAATTTAGACACTCGTTCTATGTAACTAGAGCATTAGATCCAAGCAATAAGTGGTTCATGGTATCATAAAGTTTACAAGTGAAATGTTGGATAGGTTTAGTTAGTACATATTAGATTCATTTCTGGGAATCATATCATTGTCCCCCTTTTCTGTGGTTTTCTCTAGACATAATGAATACTAGTCATTGCACCTTTCAGCTTTTTCTTTATTTATATGTTAAGTCCCTTATTTTATGATTAAAAATGAGATGCTGAGGTTCCATGGAGAAAAAGAAAGGAACAAGAGTTGTTTAGTAAGATCAAATTTTGATGCTCTGAATGTATTGTAGTGATATAGCTTAATTGTTAGTTCTGACAAAACCGTCTTGTTATGTATTTCTGGTGAGCGATTCAAATAGCCTTATATTGAGTTCCATGAATTAAACTCTATTGTGGCGAAAGGCCAAATGGATAATAATACACATGCACCGTAATTGTCTGTCTGTTTGCATGCATGCACAGATGACAGAACTCAAGAAAATGACTTCAATGCAGCATAGGTTGAGTTTTGTTTGCTGGTTTTCAATCCTATATTCATTCTCAAATGTGAATCCCTATGAGGAAGAATACCCAAATTGATAGGAAGTGCCGTATGACACTCCAAACAGCAGTGATTGCTTTCCAATTCCCTATTTTCCCACCTGCCTGCTTCAATCCCCATCCTGACTCCTACCCTCATGGAACGGTGTCATTTTGGAGGTTTTTGAACGGCTGGGGTCATTGTGGCTTCAGTGACACACTGTGTGTGTGCGTGATTTGAACTGGGACTTTGAGGGTTTTCTCTGGTAATCTTAGATATTCTATATTTTGTTTTGTTTTTTTTTTTGTTTTCCCCAAGTTAGGTTCAATACCATGTCTCCTATAGCCATTTGAGCTGTGACTGGCAATGCTATGATTGGACCAAGAATAAGATTCATTTGTTTCGCATGTTGATAGGAACCTGTGGGTCCCTTTTTCATTGGAACCATAGAGCCGATTTCTGCTATTACATGTTTGTTTTGGGTTCTTTTAAGATAACTTTCATTTTGGATATGAATATGTTGAAGCCAATGAGGATCAAGTCAATTTTGGAAATTACTGTCAGTCAAAATTTTTTGAAAATAATTGTCATACAACATTCTTCTCCCAAAATTGAGAGTGCTCTTAGATCTTTTTATTCGTAATGTTCTTGTTGGATAGATTGTGCCAACTTCTTTAGCATATGTTCCTTACAGGTTCACATGGCACCACGAAGCTTTTTCGGTGTGGAGGATTTCCTCGACGATGACAACAGCCGACCTTACACTTATCAAAAAGAGAAGAAATCAAAGAATCCAACTAAGCATGTCTCATTCAAACAGAGAACAGTTGGGTATATGGAACCTTTCACACTTGATGTGTATATCTCAAAACGCTTTGTAACAGCTTCAATCACTCACAGGATGACAAGCAAACAAGTTGCAGTTGCAGGCACCAACTCTAAGGACATTAAAGCTGTCCTTCGGTCTCGTTCTGACATACCGGCATGCTTGGCGGTTGGCCAAATTTTAGCTGAAAGGGCAAGAGAAGCTGATGTTTACACCGCTGCTTATACTCCCCGAGAGAGGGACAAGTTTGAAGGGAAAATTAGAGCAGTGGTTCAATCACTCATTGATAGTGGGATTGATATTAAAGTTTATCTTGATTGAGTTAGCGTACTAGGTGAGCAAAAATTATCAGTTAAGTTTTTGGAGCAGTTATTTCCAAGAAGCAAAAAGAAGTTCCTAATATTTTGGTTTATAGTGATTTAGCCCTTTTGCATGTTAGCTCATGTCAATTTAGTCTGAAGGCAAATTTAAACTTTGATAATGTTGAACAAATATATTTAATTCATTGCAGTTAATGAAATTAGGAATGGGAAGAAACCAAGGTTTGTTTATTGTGTATAAAAAAGGTGGAGCAGAGTCTCAAACTCAAAGCATTCCTTCCTTTTTACAGCAACCTAACAGTGTTCGGTATAGCGAATTGAGCGTTAAAAAAGTGTAAATCAAAAGTTGCTTTTGAAGGCTTTAATTGTCATTTCAAACAAGTACTTAGTAATTTGGTGTTGCAATTGCAATTGCTATCTAAATTATCCACCCCTTTATTTGCCATGGCATTTATTTTATCATTTTTCAAAGTGATTAATAAATATATTTTTTAATAGATAAACGAGCTATTAAGCATTGACTTGTTGACTTGAAAACCTGAATGAAGTACTCTTACCAAAAAATTGTACCTTAGCACGATTTTTCTATTCTCACTCATGACTCAACCGCTCTTCTACTCCAGTGGAGGGCTTAAGTACTCTATGCTCTATTTCCACTAAGTTTAATGAGTGGATAGATTTAATTGATACTTTTTGACAATTAAGAGCTAAGCTTTATTAATTTTGGAAACACTTCAAGAAGATGAATATTTTTAGTAGGTTATCTTGTTGTGTCGTGTTGTTGGGTTGGGCCCATCTTATATTTAAAATGACACATACACTTCAAATTATAAAGACACTTGTACACATTGGACATTAACATTGTTGACAAGTAGACATTTTTGGAATAAACTTACAAAGTCAAATTATGTTTAGTCAAGTAAAAAAAATCAGTTAAGCGAGAATAAAAGTGAAAACAATACACAAATAAATTTATCCTCGTTCACTTTAGGAAACAGAATAAACTTAACTATCTATCTAAATATATATAGTAACAACTCTCTAAATAGACTCCTTCCCCGTAACGGAATTGCACGGCAACTTAATTTTCTTATCAGAATTCTTTCCTTATCTGTATTAAGATAACTACTCCATCTATTCTTAATCATAAGATTTCGTTGACTTTGTTTTAGAGATTATTAAGAAATTTAATTATATTATTTTAAAACATTAAAATTTATTCTTTTATTTTTTAAACTGTTTTGTTTAACTTATGAATTACTCTTTCCGGTCCTAAGGGTCTTTTAGAGAATCTTAGAAAAATTTTAAGAAAGTAAATTACACTACTTTAAAATATTAAAATATTTTATTTTTTTAAAATTATGTTGTTTAATTTATGAACTAATATATAATGCAATAAAATCCCCATTTCGATCGAGGGGTGTTCACTTTGTTCTATCACCATTTCGATCAGCTATGGGTTCAATCCCAAATAACATGATTTGTTGCAGGTACGTAACTTAGTTTTCTTTTATGCAGATAGGCTAGGGGTGTTCACTTTGTTCTATCCCCATTTCGATTGGTGGTCATTTTATCCCATCTTGAAAAAATTTGGGATTATTACCGGATGTGTATCCTTCCATCTTGACTTTTTGTCCTAATCCAAAATTATATTATTATTAGTAGAATATATGTAATACATATAATATTTTTGTTTTCTAGCTTGCTAAAATATTTGACTTTTTTAATTAAAGATATAGCTAAAATCTTATAAAAAGATATGATTATATGGTCTCTTTAGATAGATTTTAGTCACATAAAAAGCTATTATCATATATTGTTTATTATTTAATACAAAATACTATAAATATTGAAGAAAACCCTCGCAGTTGTTGACTGTCACTATCTAGGTTCACTCCACTACTTACAAATATTTATGATAAGCTCCTATTAACTTTAAATTTTAATTATTCCCTATTTTTTATTATGCTTTCTATCTAAAAATGATAAAAGGGTAATTACATATTTTTAATTATAGTGGTTCATCATTTTTTTATGGGAAAACCTATTTGGAGGTACCTACACTTTCCTTTAATTTTTAATTTGGTACCTATGTATGTTTTCCTCCTAATTAAATGCTTTAATTTTACTATGCTAGTACCATTAACACATCTATAGGACTAACAATGATAAGAAAGCAAAGTTACAAAAATTAATTATATCAACAAAGCAAAATTAATGGTTTAATTAGAAGAAAAAAAACACATAGGTACCAAATTAAAAATTGAGTGAAAGTATAGGCACCTCTAAATAGGTTTTTCCTTTTTTTATACTCATACATTCTAGTTGTGACAAGTTCAGAAAAAGGGAAAATTGATTGTCTAGATCTTTAAAAAATATGAGATGGCTGATCCCATCTTGAACACAGTCTTATTTTAGTCCCAATACGGATGAGAACATATTTGCTATACCGTATCTTTTGTGGGATGAGACATGGAATAAACTTGTCTTGTCACGTCCAGTCTCATGAATACAATATAGGCGAAAATAACTTAGTTTTAATTTATATACATATATATATATATGTCTTTGTTAAAAATTCAAATTTTCAATAATCTTATTAAGAATATAAAAAAGTTAACTAATAAATACTAAATAAACTGTGAAAATATAAATTTAAAAATATGTTATGAGGGAAAATTTAATAAATAATAATTATTTTAATGTGATTTTTAAATAAAATAAAAAATATTTTTATAATTCTTTTAAGATTGCTATAAAAAAAGGATCTTTTATTTCAACCGCGTATTAATTGCTTGAGCTAAAATGCATGTTTTCATACTAGAGCAGAAATCGATATAATTGAGGCAAAAATATGTCATTGTCAATTTGTCATAATTATTTGTAAAATTTTTGAAAACCACCTTCGGAATATTAGAAGCTCAAATCGATTTGTAGCCTACAATAGATTAAGAATTGACTACGCTGGTAAGCAATTATCAACTTATTTATTTATTTTATTGAGCAATCGTGTTTTAAGATTTTGATATTTTTTAGCATTTTTTGTGATGATTTAGTATTTTACTTTAGGAAATAAATAAATAAACATATTGTTACTCTTATCTTCGGTCTTAATTATAGTATTTAATTAATTTTTTTTAGAGAATTTTAATTTTTTTTAATTATTTAAATTTAAACTATTTTATCTAATTTTTAAAATATAATCTAATTAAATAATTACTCCTTAAAAAAGGGTTAATTAGACTTTATATGATTAAAGTAACTGAATAGTTCCAAAGAAAGAAAACTTACCATTTTCTTTTCGTTACATTCTTCCATCATAAGAAAGGTAACAAGCGGTTGGATTCTGGATGGAAGCGTTTGAGGCTCCCAAGTCTCCTTACTATTAAGCAGAGACCAAAGTCGTCCGTCAGGGGCTTCTGACACAACCATACAGACGCTGGGATTTTGCCCACCGTTTCAATCGCTGGTTTTCTGACTCATCATCTTCCTCAGGTACTTCTTCTTCACTTGATTCCGATTACGGCTTCATTGTGTGCGTCGGTGTGCTTGTGTAGGTGTCGATGATGATTTTTACTGACCTGTCTGCTTAGGTAACTGCTATGAGTTGTTTTTATTGAGTCTATGATGGTAAAACTTGTTAAAACAGATTTCACCAGGGGTCTGTAATTTTTCATTTTGGATGGAGTTTTTTATTCCTTGCGCGATTGTGCCCAAAGTTGGTTAATATACCCTTTTCTTGAATTTTCCATATTTCATCTGAGAAATTGGATAAAAGCATCCGCTGTCTATCAAATTGATAGTTTGTTTCGAGTTTTTATGATCAGGAATATCTTTTTAGGCTTTATTTCGTATTTAGGTATAATTGATATATATATATATATATCAAGTATATATAGGCTATGTTTATACCTGTATCTTTTGTCTATCACTCTTTTACTCTCCAAAAAAGGATTTTTATATGGTACTGGCCTGTTATGTAACTTTGCCTTGCTAACTTTCTGGCGAGTGAATGTAGTTGAGTAAATGCAGGCCGCCTTTGTCTACTTAGCTTCTCACTGTCATCCTGGCCTCCATTTTGTTTTCAAAATTGTTTATAATGGTTTGGCTATTTTAATAAAAATGTTGGGGATTGGGGACTTTAGATACTAGAAAGATTTCGGCTTGCGAACCAGGAAAATAGGGGGAATTAAGAGACTTTAGTGGGAATACTAGAACATTAGTGCATCATGCTGTAATCTTATGGCAATGTTATTGAAAGTAAAACAAATCAAAGTCGTAGAAGTTAGAAAAAGGAACATAACATCTGTGCTCTTTCTAGTGGCATAGTTTAAAATGCTATCATCACACACAGTTGCGATGAAGGGGACTAATTTGGTCAATTAGCTGTTGAAACCTTATTTCAAGGTCGTTCTGATTATTGTGTTATTTGGTTGTCCTAATTAGCAGTATTTGAATGAATTACTCATCATGTGAAGGAACGGAGAATGATCTTACAGTTTTTGGTATGATTATTTCCATCTTTAACAAGAGAATGAAAAGTTAATATCAAGTCACATATTATATGGATTGTAAATTGTAATTGACATGCTGGATGTGGGAGCAACATGAAGGTGAAAGAGGTCAAGAAGAATGTTAAGATTCATAGTTTGATTAAACTGTACACTTCAGGGTTTTGAGGAGTTGCAATATATCAAATTCTTAGAGAAGTATTGATCACTTTTTCCTGTGATGAAGAAAGAACAGATATAGTTCTTGACATGTTGATAGCATTAAAGGGGCAGTCTTTTCATCTTAGTTGCGTTAGCCATATCTAATGCTGCATAAGCATCTGTCCTGCTTGCCTTTCTATGCATACTCTTGTCTTTGTTCTAATGTTAAGCTAACTGATCACTAATTTAGTCTCTGTTTTGCACCTCTGAAGACTTAATCTTCAACTTTTGTTGGGCATCTTCATACATGAAGGAACGATGAAAATTATATAATCTTTTGTATGAAACATATGAGAGTGATTTAGCATTGATGATGAGGATAGTCTGCCAGTTTTCATTTGGATATTTGTGATCTCTATAATGATTTACTAAATAATTTCATAACTTCGATATTCGTATAACTGTGAAACCACTGTCAGATACTTGTGAAACTCCAAAAATGAAACTTAATGAAACTCCAAAGCCTCAATATGGCAGTTTCCCTATTTACTTGATTTCTCTCAATTTGTCATATGTAAACTCTTCTTGGACACATTTTTTTGGTAACTGATAGACACGTGGCACAGATCCTAATTACTAGTAAGTTGATTCAGAAATGTGTACAGCCCAATACATGTAATTAGCGTATTGTTTATATTCATTTTTTATTTTCAAAAAAACAAGAATTTGGGTTGGCTTGAATACACCATCCATTGAGTGAAACTGGCTGTCTCTCTTTCAACATTCAAAGCATACCTCCTATCATTTTTTCACTTAAATAAAGAAGTTTGGGTTTTTCACCAAAAGCAAGGGGTTTAGGTCCTATTTCCATAATTCTGATCCTTTGGATTTTCACATAAAGCCACACCAATACATTTATGAATGCCATTCTGCCCTCTTATGCAACTTTATGTTTCTAGGGAAGTGGCTTCCTTTTCTTGTTACTTCAGTCTTCAACTCTCTGTTCTCCCCACCCGAAATAGAAATGCTTGAATCGACTGTGCTTCTTCTGGATGATGTACAACGTCAAAAAGATTTGACAAGGGCAAAAAAAAAAAAAAAACGCCTTGCTTCTGAAATGCTTGAACCAACCCTTTTCCTTTGGCATGTTGTAAATTCAGGTATTTGTGTAATATGGAACAAGGTGTAAACAGAGCTGAGAGTAAGAAGGTTCTGGAGAATATGATTGAAGGATCTAGTAAACCAGAGTCAAGTGGCAAAAATGCTCACCTGTCATTGAAGGCCAAATCAAGATTTTTTAAGAGATCTCAGCCAAGTAAGCTTAAAATAAAAAAGAATAAAGGTTTTACGCGTATTCAGGGAAAACATCAACAGAGAAAAAATAAAGCAATAATGGGAGAGAGAGAGATTTTTGACAATGGAAATGAGTACGGCACTAAACAAACTTCAGAAGATAGTCAACAGAAGAGAACTGCTGATGAGCTGGTTAAGGGGAAGAGCCAGCAGGTAGACAATTGCAACGAGGATGGTCAAAATAAGAGCACTAGTGATAAACTTTTTGCCAAGCAGAGCCACCATGCTCAAAATAGTGGGAAGACTGATGAGTCGAATAAAAGTAAACAAGAACAGAAGAATAGAGGAAAGCAAGAAAAGTCAAACAAGGGTGCGAATCATACAATGAACAAAAATGAGAAAGGCAGCACAGAGAAGGTTAATTTGAATGAGGGAAAGAAAGACAAGCTTGGTGGCCTAATCTTCATGTGCAGTGCAAAAACAAAGCCAGACTGTTTCCATTACCGAGTTATGGGTGTTTCTAGTGGTAAAAAGGATGTTGTTTTAGGAGTCAAGAGTGGACTTAAGCTTTTTCTTTATGATTTTGATCTGAAGTTATTATATGGGATATACAAGGCTGCATCTTCTGGGGGAATGAAACTTGAACCCAAAGCGTTCAATGGTTCCTTTCCTGCTCAGGTTTGTTTCTCCCTTGTACTTTTTTCCCCCTTGTGCTAGTTCTATCCTGCACCTCTGCAAACTGATTTGATTACGTCAAGATTCATGTGCTTATGGCTAGCTCTGAGTTTGCAGGTGCGATTTACAATTGAGAAGGACTGCTTTCCACTGCCTGAGATCATTTTCAAAAAGGCTATCAAAGAAAATTATGATGAAAAGAACAAGTTCAAAACCGAACTTACTGTCAAGCAGGTGAGAATCAAATATTTTTTCTGGTGGATTGGCTATTGTTTTACTTGATTCTTTATTATTAATGATATTTTAACATAACTTTTCAGGTTCGGAAGCTCACAGAACTTTTCCGACCAGTTACAATTCATTCAACTTTACTGCCTCTTCACACCTCTCCAAAAGTAGTAAAGCAGGATAGGGAAGCTTCTGACGGTTTCAAGGGACAATGGTCCCATTTGAATAGAGAAAGACCTGTCCAAGATCCTTATGTTAATCGCCGTGGGAAGAATTATGATGTTCTGCCACATGAAAGAGAACGGCGTGATTTTTTCCTGACTGAAAAGGATTATCGAGCTTTTGGTCTTCAAGGAGATAGGAAAAATCTGACTCCCCCTTCTCAACCGAATGCCATACTGGAGCCATACAGGAGAGACCATGGAACGGAGAACCATCATCAACTGGGCTCTATCTACAGGGAGGATGTCCTTTCACAATCACATGTAGAAAGATTTCACGCTGATCCTCTATATTTAAATAAAAGGGAATATCAGGCTTATGGTCATGACGTAGATGACTACCAATATGGTTCGTCAAGGGACCTATATTCTCAGCCTTCATATGGAGATGAATTCTCTTTAAGCTCTTCAGTTGGTGGAAGAACCTTGAGTGTGGCTGGTAACTTGCCGAGGAAAGAAACCTATCAAGATAGGCTATACTCAACATATGCCGCTGAAGCTTTGCCAGAGTATAGTCAGATACAGCATTATCACAGAACCCAGCCAGTATTTATGCCTGCGTCAGTTTCTTCTCGTTATGCATTTGATGGGCCTTCGCGCTCATATTGGTAGCTTGAACATGCATTTTGGCTTCCTTTTGTGCTCCTTTTGATTGTTTTACTTTGTAATTCTTAGAGCAGCCAGGCAACAGGGCATGTCCAAAGTACTTCCCAGGTAGCTGAGAATTGGAGATAACATGTTTTACTAAGTTCAGTCTGAAATGTGAAGCTGTAAACATTGCATGCGTGCCTCCCAGTTGCCATTGAAATAGACTACTTATGGCGCAGGCACACGCCTAGGCTTGGAATTTTCAAGGCTATTTTGTCTATGCATTTACATATTTTGCCTGATCGATGGGCTCAGATATGCGCTTTGATTACTTGTTGGTTTGATTATTAAGAATGTGGATGGAGTTGCCTTATGCCTTTAACTAGTCTCAGCAACTTGTTAGATATATGAATGTGGTGTAGGAATGTGGTCTGATTAATTGATTTTGTATTTTGCTTTTTGAAAATTATCAAGTGCATTTGATAGTTTCTTATGATAACAAATTTTTGTTTTATGTTACTTCTGTTTTTCCCCCAATAGCATGGGTTACCACTTGACAAAAGGAATATCAAGTGATTTTTTTTTTCTTCCTCAAGTATTAATATGTACATATTTTAATTTCTTAAAAACTAAACTAGATGGCTTTAAAATTTGGGAACAACCTTATCCGTTTGGTTTAATATTAATGTCAAACTAGATTGCGTTTGGTGTATTTGCAAGAAGTCTATGATGAGAGATAATATTCATAAGTTGTGAACAATATTATGTTGATATAAAATTAATAATATCATACTGTGATGATCTCGGTAGCCATATTGCAATACGGATTTGTTAAGGACACTTAAGAGAACATTAATATATTTTTTTATGAAAAATTAAATATTTAATAATGTATTTTGAATTATCATATTATATTATCACATATCTAACTAATCAAGACACCACTGATTCATGGCGTCGTTTATTTTGAGCTAAGATTTAGCTGCATTTCTCTTTTTGTTAATTTTAGAAATAAAAATATATGTTAAAAACTGTTAAAAAGGCTCAATCACGGAAGTTATGTGGAAATGCATGCGGTCATACTTAATTGTACAGGTTATATATTCATCATATATGTGTGTGTATAAATAATTATGATAAGATAAAGAAAATTATTTAAAATTTTTTGTTTGGTCCAATCAACAACAACAATAAACCCTATGTCATAAGGTGGATTGGGTTATATTATATATTTTGAACCAAATTTTTAAATCGATGGCTAACCGCGTGGTCTATGATTGAACAAGAAAGTAAATTACATTTTTTTATCAGACTAGTTTCTTGTTCTTTTCCTTTTCAATTTGACTTGAAAATTTGGAAATTTGTATATATATTCATATAGCTCCACTCGGTTAAAAAAGAAAAAGAATAATGATTTCCATAAAATTCTTAGAAAGAATTTGATGCCTGTTTGATGCTTAAAGGTATAATTACTTTATTTCTGTTTCCGACAAACATAATTTAATCACAATTTTAATAGTTGGACTAAATTGCAACTCATTATTTTATTTTCTTAAAGATTATTGAAGCTATTTATGAGACAAATAAATCTTATAGATTCTCCTTTTCTTCCTTTTCTGTGCTTGATTGAGCACAATGTCTGCTAAAAGGAGGAATCCATAAGTGGGGAAAAGCCTCTTTTAAAGATTTAAACCATCACAACCAAATACAAATTTCCAACCTCCCACAATAATGTGAAAGTAGTAACAAACAATACTCATTTTAAGTATTCAACCTCAAAGCCAATCTCTCAAGATCTTGTGTTGTATTTTACTATTGTATGTTTAATAAAGGGCTATGACAACACAATATGGTGACGTCATAAGGCTGGTTACTAATTGCATAATCATAATCACGTACAACTATTAGGGACTTCCCCAACAGTACTATCAATTTTCATTTTTCATGTGATGAGATCCTTTAGCCAGCTAATTAATCTGTTGTGGCTGATGCTCACTGTTCATTTTGATTAAATCAATTTATTTTCTTACCAACACTATCCTTTTTATATTTAGCTATCTCACTAAATATGATTCGAAGATTATCATATACTATTCAAACACAAGACCCCATGCTTAAATAGGCAAAGCCCATTCTACGTTAGTCTTTACAAACATTATTTTTTTTTGGGGCCAAATTTACAAACATTATTAGTTTATAGATATTGGTTGCTTTGAATCATTTTTTTTTACCAACACCAAGTGAGGGAAGAAACATCTAAATGTGGATAAAAAACATCCAATATACTCTTTCCAGTCCTAATTATAAGGGTCCGTTGACTTTTGACTTTTTGGGAGAACCCTAAGGAAATATTAAGAAAGCTAATTACATTACTTTAAGATATTAAAATTTGTCGTTTTTCTTCTAATTATGTTGTTTGATTTATGAATTAATATATAATGTAATAAAACACAACATATGATATGAATAAATAATATAATTAGCTTTTTTAAAACTTTCTTAAGATTCTCTAAAGAAGTCAATAGATCCTTATAATTAAGATTGGAGAGAGTAAATAATAGAGAGGTTTAGTTTTATAAAACACAAATGATTTTATGATGTGTTTTCCAAACACCTAATTTGACTAACGGGTTTATAAAATCAACATGCATAACCACTTGGTGGTGAACAAATCCCAATAGAGCTTCTTTAGAGCTGTGTAACAGTATCAAGGAGTTGAGATTTTCCAGAAGTATTAAAATTTAGACTAGTCAAAGACACTCGTTTCATGAGGGACCTAGCTTCCTTGCTTAGAGCTAGCCACATATAGTCATCCAGATCAGATATAATAGCTTAGATTCGGCTAGCCCTCATTGCTCAGCAGATTGAAACCAACTGATATGAACAGCCCAAATTTGACTATCTCTCCTTGCTAATGAGTAGGGAAACTAATTCTATTTCATGACAGCTTTTATCATACTAAACTATAAGGTGATTGATTGTTATCTACTTTGTTGTTGCCGAGTATTGAATTGATGAGCTTATGTATGTGGAGTCCTCTTCTGAATGGTAAATTATAGTAATATTTATTTATTTTTAACCTAAGAAAGTAATATTTGTTGGCACCTTCAAAGTTCAAATGTCATGTTCAGCTCGTCATTGCTTAGATCATCATTACTTAATAAATATTTTACTCTATTCTATTTTATTTGAGAATATAATAAATATAAAATATTTATAAAACATCTTTTCTTTTTAAATTCATTCATCATAATACCAAACGAGCCTTAACTACTTTCTCTTTGTTGTGGTTGTCAAAATCGACTTCCTTGTTGGAAGGAAGAAAAGATAACCTATAAAATGACCCATCAGGCGGCCAAAGAAAACAAAAGTAGAAATAGAAAAGAACACCCATTCAATGGATGTGATTATTTTAATAAAACGCATAATTTTTTACTTGGTCAAGTATTTTCTATTCGTGGACAAATTTGATGGGGTCCTCAATGGATTATGCTTGCTGATTGAGATCCGTTTATTTCTAGAGTCAAGTCAACTCATATACTATCTTTCCTATATATATTGAGGGCCCAACACATTATACACATACGTACATAAACACACGGCTAAGAAATTATTTATATTGGGAAAAAAAATAAAGAAATTAAATCTACTAAGTAACTAATACAGATATATATTTTATATAATCATTGTAGGGACTAATATGAAACTAAATTATATAACAACATTACCTAAATGCCCTTAATTTTAAAAAACAAAGCGCCAACAACTGTTTAATAAGTAATAGCTATAACTTATCAAATGACAACAACAACAGTCAATACCATGGTAACTAATTTCAAGTTGAACATAAGTAACAAAAACAGTTTAATAAGTAATAACTTTAGCTTGTTATTTGACAATAACAACTAAGATAGTGATAACTAATTTCAAGAAGAGTAATTAATAAGTCATTTCGCAACAAAAACACTTAATTCCTGAATAACCCTTTTGAACTTTATAGAAATGAAGCCATTTTATTTGAGGGACCATTTTCAGATTAGATATTCTCATGTTTGAGTTATTTTTATGTGTTCCTCGGCGTATCATAAGCATGAACGCGGCGTGATTGATCAAATACAATATATATTTAAAGATGTTAATTTGAAATAGAATACTCATGCCAATAACTTGGCAGTCCCCTTTGTCCCAATTGCTTGGAAGTGAGGATGAACTTTCTATGCATCTAACTCGAACTTTCCTCGCTTGTAAATTCCAATTATTTAAATATGTATTGGTGTCATGTCAACATTAGAATCATTTTTATTGGATATAAAGTTTTTCTATTGTTTTTATTAAGTGAGAAGTCCTATATATCTTAGTCTTAGAGCATGTTTGTTTTTGTTTTCTACTTTTTTTTTTCCTAAAATAGTTTTATAAATTTTTTAAGAAAAATTAAAAAAAAAATGTTTGGATGGTTGTTTTTTTCCTTAAAAAAATTATATTTGAAAACTTAAAACATGAAAGCTTGTTTGAAATGATTGCTGTTATAACATCAAGTTAGATAAAAAAAGGAACGGAATTGTTTGATTAACTTATTTTATATAATTGACATTCACATTAATTGTTTACAATTAATATATGGATATATTAATACAACAACAACTATCATTATCCACTATCCAAATTGATCACATGTCATTGAGCTATATCCATATAAAGAAAAGGCAATTATCAATATAATGAACTTATGAGCCGTCTCAAGACTTTCTTTCTTTTTTTTTTTTTTAATAGAGAAGAGTTAAAATAAAATGTATAAAATAGAAAAATACAATAAGAAAACACCTCAAAGTTGTTTTGGTTTCTAAGTGTTTAAAAACAAGTTGCTATTTTTTTTAAAAAAAAACACTAAACTAAAAATGAGTTGGCAAACAATGTTCTCTTTTTCTTTTTAAAAACAAAAAACTGTTTTTAAAATGAAAACAAACCTTTACGATCAAAATGAAAACAAACCTTTGAATTTCTACAGTTGCACTCTAACTATCTAAGTTAGCTTCAAGAACATGTAATAAAGCGTTTTTTTATATAAATATTTCGTTTCAATATTACTAATTTAAATTGATTAAAAATGGGTAGTATATATTACACACACACACACACACACACACACACACATCCTGATTCATTTTTTTAAACCAAATTTAAATAGACAACCTTCCTTGAGATTGTGTACTTTGTTTTCCCTTTCCCGGCCAAGATTGCTCTCGTGGATGTGATAAAAAGATGTCCAAGAACTAAACGGTGGATTTGCACAAGAAGCCATGTCTTTACATACAAAATTATTACGAGTAGTTTTTTTTCCCCAGGAGATTAGAGTTTAGTTATTTTAATTAAGAAACTATATTAACGTTCAAATCTCCATGGGAAAATTATATGTCTTCATATTCCTAGGACTTGTATGGCGGTTTGTCACAGAACCACCAATAAAAATTTTGGCAGCAGTTGGTCATAAATAAATCAAGTCCCTTTTTTAAGTTGTGAGAACGTTTTAACTTAAAATGCCATCAATCATATATTTTGGGAAAATCCTAATTAAACCCAATTGAAATTGTCAAAACTAAAATTGGGCCTACATTTTTAACAAATTCTTAATGGGGTCTAGAGGCCTAATTACAGATCTTTGAATATTGTTAAAAGACTAAAATGCCCTCTATGTTGTTTCAAAATAAAATTGAAGATAATCGAAAAAGGGAAAAAGATTTCTAAATTAGGCCTAATCTAACTTAAATTAATTAATAATTATTTAATATAATCAACATGCATATGTTATTTAATTTTAACTTTCAACCAAAAAATGTTATTTTGACTTCATACATTTTGACATAATTTTGTTAACTATGATAATTTATTTATATATTTATAATGTAATATTATATCATGATCACAATAAAAGAATTTGGTTATTATATATGTGAGGATTTCATAAATTTCCTTCACATAAAATAATACATCAATTAATTAAGAATCTTTTGCTTCATAGTTTGCAAACCTCAATAAATAAAATGAAAATATATATGTATGGACACATATATATTATTTTATGCCGAGAAATTGTTTGCTGGTACTGGAATTAGAATACCAATGGATCGTGGTCGTTTCAAATAGCAGCCAAGCTCTCTCGAATCCGCCAAGCTCTTATTTGTTGTAATAAACAATCCATTGGTTGAATTTCTTCTAATATTCGAGCCATTGAGCATGAACTTCAAGTTTGGAATACCAATCGTTCTCTGACTGCAGCTGAAGAGAAACATATTTCTTAATTAAAATCATCCCTTGAATTTTAGTATGATTGTGAAGAAACTTTATGGTTTCAAAAGGCCCGCATCATTGGCTGCTACAAGGTGACCGAAATATCAAGTATTTTCATACCTTAGCCTCTATGCGCCAAATGCACAAATGGATTGTCTGTATTAAGAATGATGTTGGTGATTGGATAGACAACTCTGATGCCATCCACTCTTTAGCTACTCTATTTTTCTTAGATCTATGAACCTCCGTCACTATTTGATGCAGATATTATTGATTCTACATTGTCTCACATCAATTTGCCAACATTAATTGCTTCATAGTTTTCGGGACTCAATATTCCATTATCGGTTGTAGAAATAGAATGAGAGTTCTTTCACTTGAAGGCTGATAGTGCACTAGGTCCTAATGGTTTTCATGCTCGATTTTATCAATCTTTTTGGCCCGTACTTAAACATGATATCTTGGGAATGGTTTTTCATGTTTTCTAGAGCGGTTATCTTTTTAAGAAGTTTAATCACTCTTTCATTATTTTAATTCCCAAATGCAGACATCCCTGCACCTTTAAAGATTTTCGACCAATTTTTCTTTGTGATGTCATTGACAAGTTGATCTCCAAAATTCTATGCAACTGGTTGAAATCGACTATTGCAAAGCTTATAACGCCTAATAAGTCATCTTCCATTAAGGGCAGGCTTATCATTCATCATATAATCCTGGCTTCAGAATGTATGTCTAAGATTCATCATACTCGTATCAGTAAGGAAGGATGGTGTGCAATTAAATTGGACATTGCTAAAGCTTATGATAAGGTCTCCTAGCCTTTTCTTCATAAGGTGCTATGCTGCTTGAACTTTCTTGTTCATATTATACATGTTATTATGCAATGTGTTTCTACTGTTTCTTATCAGGTAGTTGTCAATAGTGCATTGGGGACTTATATCGAGGACTAAGATAGGGAGATTTTCTATCTTAATATCTGTTTATATTATGTGCAAATGTTTTATCATGCATAATCCAACAGGCAGAATATTATAATTTGTGGAAGGGCATTCGAGTCTCCTATAATAATTTGTCTCTTACCCATATGATGTATGCTGATGATACACTACTTTTCTATCGGGCTATTTTGAATGAGGTGCAAATCGTCAAGTCCTTATTGACTCATTACTCTCTCATATCTGGCCAACAGATTAACTACCAAAAATCGTTTATGGTGTGTAGTCCATCTGTCTCATATCGGACAAAGCAATTCTTATTTGGTATCCTTGGATTCGATTTCATACCCGCCTTAATAAATACTTGGGCACATATGTTTATGATCTAAAATCTGACAAATGAATGTATCATGAAGTTGTTGAGAAACTAGATAAAAAATTGGTTGGTTGGAAGAGCAATTTGCTATCGCAGGTAGGTCGTCTGGTCTTAATTAAATCATCTTTATCCTCATTATTGGTCTATCCATTCTCCTATATGAAATTTTTTAAGCAACTTTTTCATGCGATTTCTATGATGATGTCTAACTTCTTCTGGGGCTTCTCCACTATTTTAAATGGGTTCATTTACTTCAATGGAAGGATTTATGTCTCCCATATCAGAGTGATGGGTTGCAGTTGGTCCAACTCGAAGCTTTTAATATAGCTCTGCTGGCTAAACATTTATGGCATGTTGTCCATGATCCTTCTTCCTTGCTTAGCCAAATTATAAGTAAGAAATACTTAACTTCTCCAAGTCAATATACATTTATCCTGTGGAAGAATATCGTTCAGTCGCATGATGTTGTTATGAATAATCTGTCCTGGTTAGTTGGTGGTGGTAGATCAATTTCTCTCGCTAGTCGGCTCTAGTGGCCTATGAAGTAGTCAGGTTTGGCCTACCCATAGTGAAGGTCTCGAACCTTATACTATGTGATTCATGCTCTTGGAATACCAGTGTAATAGCTTACTCTTCCCCAGCGATATTGTGCAGCAATTTTAGTATCACTCGGTCTCTTTATTCCCTCTCCAGATTATCATTAAATGAGATTGTGATTCCTTATGTCTTTACACAGTTCGTGATGGTTATTGCCGCTTGTGTCATACTCTTTTTCCTTCTTCTTCCACTGCAAACCACGATTGGTAGCTTCTTTGGAAATTTATATTGCCTCCTCGTTTAAAACTATTGATGTGGAAAATTCTTCGTGGTATCTTGCCTACTTCTCAATTGCTTTTCCACAGACATTTGGCATCAACGAGTACTTGTTGTTTGTGTCTTTCTGCCTGTGAATCTCTTGATCACTTATTCTTATTTTGTCCGTTTACAAAGGCATGTTGGTTTGGTAGTGTTTTGGGATTTCGACTCGACGCTTCCATTGACATGTCTATATGTCATTGGATCATCACTTGGTTGCAGTCTCACAAAGACCTAACTTGCTTTATCACATTACTACCCTTTCAATTCCTTGACTCTATTTGGTATGCGAGGAATCAAACAATTCACGTAGATTCGTACCCCTTGCCTACTTAGGTGATTGGAATGGTTCAAAATAAAGCTTATACCATCACTACTACAATTTGGAATCATAGGAAGTTTCAATCCCAAGATCATTCCAGGGACAATTCCTGTTATCTCCCCAGTGCTATTACATCTTATAATTACACTTGTTCATGGGTTGCATCCTTCAAACTTCATCGTCCAACTAGACAACGTCATTACATTACTATTCTAATATGTTACCAGAATGAGAACAAGGATGATGGAGTATCCTCTTCCTTACCCGACACAAGCAAGCAGCTCATCACACCCATCCCTCTCAGAATGGATGAGTAGGCAGTGGCTAAATCCAAATGCAACTTTCTTTAAAAAAGAAAAAAGAAAGAAAAAGAAATGGACGATGGAGGTATGCTTCACTCATTGATATTGTACATTCAGGGCTCAATCTTGGACATTATAAAATGATATTTATTTATTTATTTTTCTTTCATCAGAGTATAACTATAGAGTTATTTTAATTGAATATGATATTTATTGAGCAAAAAAGTGCATAAATTACTTTATGAGTACATGAAAAAAGGGAGATTTTTGTTAGATTTAAAATACTACCTCCTGCCATTAATACTAGGGGTCTGTAATATATTACTGGTGGTTTTTTATACTAAGGATCTTGTGTAATAAGATTGGATTAAAACAATCAAATCAAGAAAGTAAAAAATAAATAAAGAAGAGGAGGAGGAGGAGGAGGGAAGGAGCACCGCATAAGGTCTGAAGGTCACAGGAGCAAGAATGTTGGCCACGAGAAGAAAAGATGCTTATTTAAGGGAAAATTGCGTAGTGATCCCAAGTAAGGGAATATATGTCAAAGAGGTTCAGAGATAAAAACAAATTATTGTCAGGTCCTAGTTAACAACCTCATATGTTGCCATGGGGTTATCATTAACAACTTCTGGGAAGCCATCGACAACTTTATAGGACTTGATAGTAATTTTTTCTATCTTGGGACTTCTTTGGTGTAAATTCCCTTACTTGAGACCTCAACACAATTTTCTCATTATTTTTAATAATTGTGTTGGATACTATACCTAACGGTTATATGGAAAAACTATGCTATGCTGTGTAATACTTGATGGTTATTGACAAATAACCATGAAGTATGAGAGATCAAATTTTTTAACCAAAAAAACAAAAAACTTAAGGGGGCTCACCTACATATGACCACCTCTTATAAATACTATATTGTTTGACTTATAAACTAATACATAATATAATAAAATATACATATACATGATATGATTAAGTAATGTAATTAGCTTTCTTAGGATTTTTTAAGAAAGTTAATTAGACCTTATAATTAAGACTAGAGGGATTACAATATACATGGGTACATCAATAACAATACGGATGAAGTGTATGTACATAGGGAGTTGCATAGATCTATACACCAAGCAGTGGATGATCACCTTCACAACTAATGGAACCACACATTTGAAGGAAGATTTATCTGTAATAAGCTGACAAACAAAACACAGTAAGATCATCATTGTAACATCTTGATATTTTTTGAAGTCTAGATGAGGTATTTAGGATGGATCAAGGGCCTTAGTCTGTAGAGGACTGAGAAATCTCATAACAATTAAAGTGAAATCTAGGGAAGGACCTTTGTGCAAAGAGGAAAAATTTCACAAAATTTCAGATCGAAATGCGGACAGGTCTGAAAGCCTAAAAAATTCCCATAAAATCCCAGCAAATACTAGGTGCCCAGAACATTATGAACAATCAGAATGATTTTTGGAGCTCCAAGGAATTTTTAGTGAATTTACGAATATATTAATAATTTTTTGCCAGTCTGAGTTTTTGGACACAAAT